>JAFEMH010000044.1:52500-295000 GCA_022495995.1 Adenophora triphylla var. japonica | reverse complement strand
TATTTAAGGACGGAGGCAGTAATTGAGTTTTGAGATGGCAAGAGTACTAGTTGATTTATTAACATGCATGACATAACTTGCAGTTTTCGTGAATGGGAGGTTCTGCAAAGATCCAAAGGATGTCGTTGCCGATGATTTCTCTTTTTCAGGTCTCAATATCCCGGGAAACACAACAAACCGAGTTCGGTCAAATGTTACTGCAGTAAATGTTGCTCAGATAGCAGGATTGAACACCTTGGGTATCTCCCTAGTTCGTATTGACTATGAACCATATGGACAAAACGCACCCCATACACATCCAAGGGCAAGTGAGATACTTTTTGTTGTCGAAGGCACCTTGTACGTTGGATTTGTTACATCTAACACCGAAAATCGTCTCATCACTAAAATCTTGAATGTGGGAGATGTATTCGTGTTCCCTCAAGGACTCATTCACTTTCAGTTTAATGTGGGACATACAAATGCGGTAGCTTTCGCAGGTCTAAGTAGCCAAAATCCAGGGGTGATTACAATTGCAGATGCTGTTTTCGGAGCAAATCCACCAATTTCTGATGATGTTCTCACTAGAGCTTTCCAGTTGGAAAAGAACACGGTTGACTATCTCCAAGCGCAATTCATGAAAAACTAAATAGAGAAATGCGCCATCAAGCTAGCAATTTATGTCTGTATTGGAAGAACCCATAAATGTTTTTGTTTTTTGTTTTGTTTACAATAAGCAGATAGATACGATAAATTTCTGCTCGTCTCTGTAATACAATAATAAATGGGTTAATTATGCCAGTATCCTCTCTCTCTCTCTCTCTCTCTTTTCCAGCAAAGTTGGATTATGTTACTTATGCTAGTCATTTAAAAACCCTTGCGGGTTGAACTTTTCTTGACAAAATAACCGTTGGTGCAAAAATTGCACTATTACTCTAAAATGGTGCAAGTTTTACATCAAATATTTATCATCATCTCCAACCATCATGCTTCAAATCCCGCACCAAAAAAAGCATATTCTTAGAATATTCATTATTTTTTTCTTTAACATGTTTTTTTTTTAATTAGTACATTATAATTTCCACTATATTAAATTAATTAATAAGGCATGAAATAATAATATTAGACTAGACCACTCATTTAGAAATTAGAAATAATGTTTGTTTTGTATTTTTTTAATTAAAATATTTTTTTAGTCCCATAATGTCGTACTTTCTTTTTTGGACCTCCCTAAAATAAAATTGCATTCATTTTTTTTTAACCAAAATGTTTTCTTTTCTGTCTCATAATTAATGTCTTACTTTTTTTTTGATCGTCCTAAAATAAAATTGCATTATAAAAAAGAATTCATTAGTAAATTTATTATTATATAAGCAATGTACAAGGTAGAGATATATTTTATTTTAAAATTTTTGAAAAGTAAAATGTGATATTTATTTTGGGGCGAAAGTATATAATAAATAATATTTATTTAGGAATAGATGAGGGATTTTGAAAAAAAAAATAGCTCACAACAAATTGCCACAAAATCTGGGGAGAAACGCGTTTCTCCGTCGCGTCTGGAGAAACGGGGCTACTTATGTCGCGCGACATACTTAGCCACAACAACTGGATATCCTTTCAAAAGCTTCTGGATATCCAGAAGCTTGAATATGGATATCCAGAAGCTTTGGAAAGGATATCCAGAAACCAAATATTTTTTCTGGCTATCCTTTCCAAAGCTTCTGGATATCCATATTCAAACGGATATCGAAGCTTTGGAAAGCGATATCCAAAAATATTTGATTTCTGGATATCCTTTCCAAAGCTTCTGGATATCCATATTCAAGCTTCTGGATATCCAGAAGCTTTGAAAAGGATATCCAGAAACTGGCTAAGTATGTCGCGCGACATAAGTAGCCCCGTTTCTCCGGACGCGACGGAGAAACGCGTTTCTCCCCAGACCGACTCACAAATTGCTGGGCCAAATTTGGTGCAAAATTGGGTGAGCTTCATTTTGGCACAGCAAAAAAGTTCCCGTTGGAGATAAATGGCCAAACTGCTTCTTTACTCACCTAAGTTTTCACTTTTTTCCAATGTGCTTACTTATATAATTTTTGATCCATTGTCATCACTCAACTACGTAATTTTTCCAATGCTTTCACTCCCTTTACGAAGTCGTTAGTTTTTTAACTGATTTATGTCACGTGACTAATCTCAATTAAAAGACTTAATGAACCAAATCTAAAAATTAACATGACCCTAACTTTGTATGTTTGGGTCAACAATAAATACAAAATGATTAAAATCAAATCTTTAATTTAACACAAAAAACAAAAACAAGAACTCATCACTACCATTATTACCACCACAATAAACACAACACCGTCAGTCCGTCACCAACAAAACCAACAAAATTAACCACAAAATCATCATAAATTACTTATATAATTTTTGATCCATTGTCATCACTCAACTACGTAATTTTTCCAATGCTTTCGCTCCCTTTACGAAATCGTTAGTTTTTTAACTGATTTAGGTCACGTGACTAATCTCAATTAAAAAACTTAACGAACCAAACCTAAAAATTAACATGACCCTAACTTCGTATGTTTGGGTCAACAATAAATACAAAATAATTAAAATCAAATCTTTAATTTAACACAAAAAACAAAAACAAGAACTCATCACTACCATTATTCCCACCACAATAAACACAACACCGTCAGTCCGTCACCAACAAAACCAACAAAAATAACCACAAAACCATCATAAATTACAACATATCCGATTCAAATGTAAGAAGAGAGAAAGGGGAGACGACGCAAGGAGAAGGGAGGCTGGAGAAGGCGCCGATAATGGTGGATCTTGGCAACCATGTTTTGGTCGAAATTGAGTGAGAAAGGGGGTTGGAGGTCGACATAATGTTTTCGACGGCTTGAAGCAGCAAATGGTAAGTAGGAGAAATTATGGCCGTAAATGGAGATGTTGATGGTGGTGCCATACGAGAGGGAGGCGACGGTGGGGACAAATGAAGAGAGAGTCCGACGGACGCCAAGAATTTGAAATTTGTGAGGGTTGGGAAGAGAAAGAATTGAGGCAGTAGAAGGAGTGGGTGAGAGGGTACGACTGTGCGCAGAGAGAGAGAGAGAGAGAGAGAGAGAGAGAGAGAGAGAGAGAGAGAGAGAGAGAGAGAGAGAGAGAGAGGTGTTATGGGGCTTATGTGCAATTAGGCGAAAATAGAGGAGTTAAGCTGTGTTTTGAAAGATCAGGAACAAAAGTGCAAAAGAGGAAATATGAGGGACTAAGAAGAAAATAGGAAGAGAGCGAACACACGGTTTTGCTAGAAATTAAGGGCGAGCGCGCGGAATAGGTTGGGCGGTCCATCCACTAAATCAGAGAGGAAAATTGAGACGAATTTGATTCTGTCACAAAATTTGAAGGCAGCTTCCGAATGATTAGTGACGAAATTGCAGCGAATTTGTAACAGAATAGTGACAGATTTGGTGATGAATCCGAATTTGATTTGGATTTTAGGAAATTTTGGTCAGATTTGGATTACAATTAGGAATCTTTCCTCCCTCATACAATATAAAGGACCCCTATAGTATGTTTTGTATCTATTATGATCTCTTATTATCTCCTCTTATCTCTTATCATGCTCTTTATCTCTTCTTCTCTCTTCTCTTATACATAGTAAATTAGGTTTATATTTATTTTGAATATTAAGAAAAAGGTTTATTTATTTCAATGGCCATTCGAGGCTAAATTATTTGATTCCTGGATTGAGCTAAGTAACAGTTGGATCTTTATGCTATTGATTTAATTTTTCCTATCACTACAAGAAAAACGGCAGTTACCGACGGAAAAATCCGTCACTAAATATCAAAATCCGTCACTAAATTGATTTAGCAACGGATCCGACGGAAAAATTCCGTTGGTAAAACGCTCACTGGTAAATCTTTCGACGGATTACCGACGGATCTCAATCAGCTTTAGCGACGGATTTTTCCGTCGCTATTGTTTTAAAATCCGTTGGTAATTTCGTAAAATAATCGACCAATTTAAAGCATTATGCCGACGGATTAGCGACGGATTTTCCGTCGCTATTTAAATGGTCATTTTATTTTTTGGACCAATTTAGTGACGAATTAGCGACAGATCATTCCATTGCTATTATTAATTAAAAAAATCGATATTTTTTTTATATGCCAAATTATTGGGGGCTTTCCCGACGAATATTTTCGTCGCTAAATTTGCATTTTATATTAACAATATTATATATATAAATTTATATATATATATATATATATATATATATATATATATATATATATATATATATACATATATATATACATATATATATATATACATATATATATATATACATATATATATATATACATATATATATATATACATATATATATACATATACATATATATATATGTACATATATATATATATATATACATATATATATATGTACATATATATATATATATATATACATATATATATATATGTACATATATATATACATATACATATACATACATATATACATATATATATATGTACACATATACATACATATATACATATATATATATGTACACATATATATATACATATACATACATATATACATATATATATACATACATATATACATATATATATACATATATATATATACATACACATATACATATATACATACATATATACATATATATATACATATATACATACATATATACATATATACATACATATATATACATACATATATATATATATATATATATATATATATATATATACATACATATATATATATATATATATATATATATATAAATATTAATATATACTCCCTCCGTCCCATGTCAATGGACATCAACTTTATGGGTGTGGGAATTAAGGAAAAGTAAGAGAGAGAAAAAGTGAAAGAAAATGTTGTGAGTATGAAGAATTAAATAGGAGAGAGAATGAGTGGGAGGAATAGTTAGGAGAGAGAATGTTGTGAGTGTAAATGTGAAGTAGGAGAGAGAATGAGTGGAGGGAATAGTGAATATTCTTTTCCATTTTGGGCAGTGTCCATTCACGTGGGACGTCCCAAAAAAGAAATAAGTGTCCATTCACGTGGGACGGAGGGAGTATTAAATAAAATCTTTCATTTCAACTTCTTTTATAGTTGCACTTTGCTCCCCTAAACTTCTTTTATACTCAAATTAGTTCTTACAAATCTTTCATTTCAACTTTCATCCTTCAACTTCTAAAAATTCGGATCAGGTCCTCACAAATTTCCACCACCACAAACCACCACACTCAATCACAACCCCACCTAATAAAATCCACCATTCATCAACCACCCCACCCAAACAAACTCCATTTCAAATTCACCCTTCATCAACATTGTTTTAAACTCATTTCTCCATTAAACCCAATTTCAAAAAAATAAAATAAAAAATTGATCAAACTCATCTTTCCTGATCTTCCTCCCCTCTTTCCCCCTCCCAAACAGCCCACCCCAAACACCCAAAATGGTCAGTAGGAGAAATTAAGGCCGTAAATGGAGATGTTGATGGTGGTGCCATACGAGAGGGAGGCGACGGTGGGGACAAATGAAGAGAGAGTCTGACGGAGGCCGTGAGGGTTGGGAAGAGAAGGGATTGAGGTAGTGGATGGAGTGGGTGAGAGGGCACGACTGTGCGTAGAGAGAGAGAGTTTGTGGCGTAGAGAAGAAAGGTAGAAGAAAAGGAGGACGGTTTATCGACCCAAAAATAACGAAGTTAGGGTCAAATTAATTTTTAGGTTTGGTTCATTATGTTTTTAACCAAGGATAGTTACGTGACTGCACGTGATCTAAATCAGTTAAAAAACTAACGACTTTGTAAAGGGAGTGAGAGCTTTGGAAAAACTACGTAATTGGGTGAGGACATTGGACCAAAAATTATATAAGTGAGCTTTGTTGAGATCTGTAAAGTCTACGCACATTTGCAACTTCCCATTATGTTTCTTGACCATCACAACGTTGGCCAACCAAACAGGGTATGTTTCTTCCTTGATAATCCCATCACTTAGCAATTTTTGTACCTCTTCCTTGATAGCCTCTTCTTTATCATTTGTAAAAATTGTCCTTGTCTGCTTGATAGGCCTAGAAGACGGATCAACTTCCAATCTGTGGAGAGTTATCTCTTTCTTAATTCCCCTTATGTCCTCGACTTTCCAGGCGAAGACATCAAGATTATTTCTTAGGAGTGTGATGATTTCTTCCCTATCTTCTGGGGAAAGCAAGCCCCCGATTCTTCTTTTTTGATCTGGATAGTCGGGGTTGATTATAATTTCTTCTAGTTCATCTATGAGTTCCATTTCTGGACCGTCTCGGAACTGTAGAGTCTCAATGATTATTTCTCTAAGTCTTCTGCCATCCTCGCCATCAAGGTCTAGCTCTTCCATGTCCAAAGGTTCGTCTATGTCTGGGAGATTTCCTTGTCTCATGTCAGGGTTGACCCCCGAGTTCTGACCGCTGACGAGATGAGGGGCTACATCCGGGATGGATATAGTAGTGTTGGGGGATACCAATAGATTAAGAAATTTTGTAATGGGGGCTCTTTGCAGGTATCCCCGAGAGAGAGATTCAGCTTTGAACGCCGTCGAACTGGTGAGGAGAGCGATTCACAACCCTAGAGTGATAACCGATTGGGAGAAAGTTGCCTTAATAGACCTCAACAAAGTGAACAAGGATTCCTGCTAGGTCGCAGAGGATTGGAGTGATCCCTTAGATATGGAGCCTTTTAATACCATTTTCCCTGAGGTCCAGACCGAGGCCCCTGATGTGCCCGTAGTAGACCTGAGTAGTAGTGATGACGGTGATGAAATGGAGGTGGCCGAAGGCGGAGAGGATGAAGCTGAGGTGGAACCCTCCAAGGGGTCATCTACCAGTATCTTTGGCTCTTAAAGCATGGAGACGGTGGAAGATGACCGCGAGGAGGAAGACCGCATAGCAGCGGGCACGGCCCAGAAGGCAACGAG
Source organism: Adenophora triphylla var. japonica (assembly GCA_022495995.1). NCBI lineage: Eukaryota > Viridiplantae > Streptophyta > Magnoliopsida > Asterales > Campanulaceae > Adenophora > Adenophora triphylla. The sequence continues at coordinate 287,997 of JAFEMH010000044.1, read as the reverse complement.
GATCGTTGATGCCTTCGGGGAAGATTCTGAGGAGGATGTCGATGCCCGTGGAAAGAGTCATGCAGTTGGGCCAAATCCTAGCTGTGGCAAGAAGAGGAAAGGCAAGGAGGCGGCCCCTACTGACTGGGAGTTAGAAATATACACCACCTACAACATTGACCCCAAGCAATTTCGTGTCCGCCCTCTTCAGGAAGTGGAGACAAAGAAAGGAAAGCTGAGACCGGAGACGGTAGCTGATGTTCGCGAGGACAATAGGGCCTGTACATAATCACCAAAAAAATCAAAATCTCAAGTAAACCAAAATCAAACCAAAATCTATGTTTCCAAAATTTAGGCAAAATTGAAATCAAAACACCAAAATCTGGGTTTACAAAATCTCAAGCAAAACCAAAATCAAACCGATAGGCCATGGCGTTTAGTGGAGAAAGAGAAGAGACGGAGAGAGATATGACCTGGAAGGTGAAGGAGACATCGGTGGACGTTGAAGGTAGTGGATATACGGTTGCGTGTAGATCCAGAGGGACGGTGGCGATGGCATGAGGAAGGAGAATCGGGGTGGCGGCGGAGGAAGGAGAAGAAGATGAAAAAAAGAGATAATTAGGGTTTGAGAGGGGGGCGGAAAGGAGGGAGCTGAAAGGGGGAATGGTGGCGGTGGTGGAATGGTGGGTGCACTACTACATTTCTGAGCTAATGTAATGCCAATTTTCGTTGCATTAGGGCCCAAAACCGTTACATTAGGCCTAATGTAACACCAAATGGTTGTTGCATTCTCTTGCGTTGCATTAGGTCTAATGCAAAGACATAGTAAACTAATGTAACGCCAGAGCTTTGGCGTTGTATTAGGTAAATACCTGATGCAACGCCAATTTTAAAACTATATGAACACCTAATGCAACGCCAAAAAGTAGATGAGTACCTAATGCAACGCCAATTTAAAAAGTAGTTGAATACCTAATGTAACGCCAAAAATTAGATGCACACCTAATGTAGCAATTTGTTGTTATGTATTAATATTGATTACTAATAGTAATATATATACAATTAAATAATAAAAAAATATTATATAAAAAATTAATTGACATGATAATTAACATGTATTGACAAACTTCATTCCCAAAAGATACATAATATATATATGTACACATGACAACGTGTCATCGACACATACTAATTACATAATATAAGTGGTAAAAACCTAACAAGTTTTTAACATAACAAAGAAAAGTAGATAAGTTCCGTGGCAAAAGTACATAACAAGTTTTGTTTCATCGACACATAGTAATTACAAACACCAAAATATGCACCAACAAAACAAAGCCTCCACCATGTTGGATTGTAATGCTTCCAATGCTAACTATGAACATGCAAGTGAAAATACAACTAATTAGAACAACAAAACATGGCTGTAAACTTTAACTATATATAGAGTGAGTCATCCTGTCAGTTCTTGGCACAAAACCATTACAAAAATATTCTACAAGTAGTTAAAATGGGGCTTCTAGTTAAAAAATATTCTACAAGTTTTGCGTTTATTAGAAACAGGCACACTATGGGAGTTCCACGAAGATTCTGGATATTGGAAAAATATTCAGTCAAATAAAAATCATAAGCTTATAGGAAAAGTTAAAAGTGACCGAGTGTCTGCTACAGCTAGAAGGAGAAGAAAGTTAACAGACCACAAACCAATTTGAATTTAGAGAGAATAAATTGGAAATCTACAAGTAGTTTACCTTCATGAACCAATTAGTTTTAATAACTCCATAATCTAGAAAGTATTATTTAGAAAATGGGGAACGATTAAGGGGAAGTTATACCTAGTGTACGATGCAGGTATAATGAGAAGTAAACCACATTGAATTAAAATGTAAAAGGACATATGCATCCACAGAACATCATCTACACCAGTTTTACACACAAAAATCATTAGGAAAAAAAGAAGAAGAGAAATCCTTAAACGAGGGGTATAATCAACAGCCCACTCAACCTTATTAATTTCCTCTTTTCTAGGAATCTCACGAGCAGCATTCATCAGCTTACAAACAAAGAGAAAGACTGTTAACTCACAGTGATTACCCGTAAGAAAGATGATGTACATAAAATACCTTGCAATATTAAGAAGGAAGCTCGAAAATAGAGTTTATGCTCACCAGTATTTGTGCAATTTCCTTTGCAGCAGACACCCCAAACAGTTGCTCCACAAAAGATATAGAAAACTGAAAAGTAGTACCAGGGCCACAGCTTGTTGTCAACTCCCCAGAAACTTGAAGATTTGATTTTACGGCCCGAAAAGTTGGAATCTTGCTCATGAATGCGGGGTGACAAGTACTCTATAGCAGCAGAAGCTACATTAACATTAGTGAACCAGGTATGCGTGTAGTTTTGATGTAAATCAAATATGAGCTACATTTGAGTATAACTTTAATCATTATGAAAGTATGATAATTTTTGGATTTTTTTTTATAATTTATTTTCATATTTAGTAGTAGAATAAGTTTTAATTGTGGATTAACCATTAGTAACCCTTCACTTTCCATTTTCAGCAAGGATTTGGAAAAAGAAAACCTTTTCTTCTTTGGATTTGACGAAGCTTCCATACCTAGGCGTATAATTTCTGCAGCAGATAAGGCGAAGCTCTTGGTTTCCGGTGCCCTTTGCCCTTTATTTCGTTCGCACGACCTTCGTCCCCAACTTAATTTAAGGTATTCTTCGATTTCCTTGATTTTCCGTCTACTTTCGAATTTTTCCTTTGATTTCTGCCATGGCTAGAACCTTTAGTTGCGAACCTGGGGTCATGTATGGGTATTGCACCGTTAATCACCGAGTGTATAAGCACATAGGGGGAGTGTGGAAGGAGATGGCCATAACTGAGTGTGCTTCTATCTTGACAAGGTGGGGACTGACTTTTAGCAAAATAGGATTGCCTATAGGAGAGAACTTGGGAGATTTAGGAATAGACGACCCAAATGTTGTATCTTTTCATCTTTTCCACGAATAACTCGGCCATATATCACTGTTTTATGTCAAGGATCCCAACAAGCCTTCCTTCCTTAGGAATAGAAAGGGTTTCCCAGGGAAATCTAGGTCGTCCTTAGGTAGGTCGTCTGAATATGAGCATAGGTCTGATTCCCCTATTTCCTCTTCTTCTTGTACAGATATGGCAGCTCAAGGGGGAGCTACAGCTTCTACTTCTTCGAACCCACGGATTGTGGATGCATTCGACTCCTCCGTTGCACCTGGGAGGAATGAAAGAGACTATGTACCCCCAAAACCACTTCGAGGGAAGAGGAGCTGAAGGTTGATGTAGACGCTGCCAAGGAAGCTGCTAGCAAGGCAGCAGTGAACGATTACAAAGACGGTGATGAATGCCATGACTACGTCACAGAGAAAGCGAGGTCATTCTTTGACGTGGGTCAGTGCCATAGGACTTGACGTATCGTAGTGGACCCCTCTATCGATATTTCAATTGAACAGCTGGCTAAGTGGGCTTCCGAGGATCCATATGATGTAGCAGCACGTCAAGGCCATCATATAGTGCCCTACAATGAAAATGACTTGGCTACTATTGCTTAAGATGATGAAGATTTGGCAGCAGAACCTTGGGTTCCTCCTCCTGTCGAGCTTGTCAATTTCAATACTGTATTGAAGGAGCTTGAGGAACATGACGAGCCAGCTTTTGAATAAGACACTCCCAAGTATACATTCACTGACTCGGGCAAGCTTGATGACCCTCAGCTACAAGAGAAGGATTTGGGTGATCTAGCTACTGCAAGCGACCAAGCTGACGTCGATCCAGCTGTCTGATTTTCTTTTGGTTATTATTTTGGCAACTATGACAAAACAAGTCCCAAAACAATCTTTATTTTTTGCTTTGTGTATGTTGATGCCTTGGCCCAATTTTTTGGGAGTCAATTTTAACTCGTAATATTTTGCTAGCTCTAGTCCTGGCCCGTTTTGGGGGACTGAGCTTTATTTAATCGTAGTTGACCTTTGGCACTTTGAATCTTATGCTTTTGATCTTAGCATGTATATATGTCGAGCTAGATTTGGTAGGACAAGTGTGTCGCTACAAATTTCTGATCAGACTAGTTTTTAGTAACACAGTCGACCATACACTTGCATAGTTTTGAAAACGAGATTGACTAAGAGTCGAACCTGCTTAAAGGAACGAAGCTGACTAAGAGTCGAGCTTGTTAGAACGAGGCCGACTTAGACGTCGGACCTGTTTAAAGGAACGAAGCTTGAAATTGTCTATGGCTAAGAACTTATGAGACGAAACTCACAAGGTGAGATAAAACTCACGGGTGTTGTTCTTAGTGTTGATGACACTAACAACAACACATTCACCAATTCTAGAAAAAGCACAAATCAATAGAAATAAATATAATTTGCAGCGGAAGAATTAAAGCAATACACAAGAATATAATTTTTATCAAGTTATATAAATATATAACTTGATGGGTGCCTAAAAGGCAAGACCTTTCTATTAATAATATGAATTAAATACAAGGTCGAGGTTGTTCCTTAATGATAAACGAACCCTGATATAAGGAACAACATACACGAATTCTCTCTGTAAATAAACACTCAAAAACCTCACAAAAATATAAAAATCTATATGAAATATTCGAGTGTTGGACAAAGTGTTGGACAAAGTGTTGCCGACACTGGATGGCAACACTTGAGAGCAGAATTCTACTTTTCTTGTGCAGATTTGCGTTTTCTGAATTGGATGATCTTCAATGAAGATCCACTGCACTATTTATAGGCCACAAAGTCTTGGAGCCTACTCAAATGATCAGCTAACAGCCTTGAGTTTGTTTCCTCATTTTATGCCTTCTCGCCTTCATTGTAGGAGACCTAGTCTTCTCTTGCTTCTCATGCTTGTACCTCTTAGCTTTGATTGCCTTGTACTCTGACTTGTTCTCCCCCAGAATAGCTGAATAAAATATCTCTTTGCTTGGTCATAAATTAAACAAATAAACACATGTTTATTTGTTAATTCCTCCTCTTCGTAATTCTCGCCCGGGCATATTCTCGTTGCTGATTTTAAGCTCATTTTAAGGTGACTAACTACTGTTATATAAACATTAATTTACCCATTAATATTTGTGAAAAATACAAGAACTAACTAACTCAGTGTCGCCAATTCCAAATGGCAACACTTTTGGCAACACCAGTGGCAACACTGGTTTGCAACACATGGGATGACATTCATGACAACACATGATCTAACATTAACAATCTCCCCCATAGTTACTGATTTCTTCACAAAATACCAATGTGATGATCTTTTCAAAAACAGTTAGTCAAACTTAACTAAAACCAGAAAATGCCACGAGATTTTAATAGCGGCAACATAAACCTTCAGGCAATGTTTTGAAATATTTTTCAATCCAAAACATCAACCATTAAGCAAATGAAGTATCAAAATCTTTACAAAAAAATCTCCCCCTTAATACGAAATTAATAACTAACCAAAATAATTATTAAAATCTTAAACCAACCATTCCACCATTCAACAAAAAACATCCATCCAAGTTTGAAGAAAATTCCAAACCTAAACAAAGAAAAAAATAAACAGAAATAAAATTTGTTTAAGCATTACAAACCAAAATAAAACAAATAAAATTGTTTTTGTTCCAAACCACTAAAATCAACCACCATTCAAACCAACCATCTTTAAACTGCATTTCCAGCTCCTTCACCTCCCTCTGCTGTCCCACTTGGCCCAAAGACCATTTCCAGCTCCATCATCATCATCACGCCTTGGTGGCTTATCTCCCCCTATTTTGGAAGAAATCAAATCCACCATTTTCATCATGTCGGTGCGCATGTCCAACCACCCCGAATTATCGAGTCAATGTGCTTGACCCGACTATTGAAAAATTAAGTACCATAGCAAAGATCAACCATTACAGGAGCAGTGTTGCCGAAGTGTTGCCGGTTTCGGGGCGACACTTGGGGCGACACCGGTAGCAGGGCGTAAACAGGGAGGAGCATTTGTAACCAAAACCCAAGGTAAATCCCCGTGCCTATCACCTTCAAGAAAGTGCTTGGTAATTCGATAATACACGTGGTCTTTCCGAAAGATTATCACCATTCCAAGGCTTAAGGTTTTGGTACATTAGGACTTGGAAAATAAGGGAAGGAAAAATGAAGGAGGAGGTCTTTTTCTTCTTAGCCCATGCAAAGAAGGTGAGCAAATACAAGTCTCCCAAAGTTAACTCTTTGTTTCTTGCCTAGTTTGTACAACAAATTAGCTTGCTCAAAAGTGACCGTGTTCTCGTTTGCCGTAGGAAGCCAATTTGTTATACAAATCTTGTGGAGCACGCTAAACAAAGAAGTGAGATGGGTAGACCTAAAGTGATCAGACCAAATGGTAATTCTCCCTCCAGTTAAAAAGGTGGCTAAGGCATTAGGATCATATTCCAAGCTCTCATCTTCGACATTAGGGAGGCCGAAGGCTCTATTGATAATCAAAGGATTAAAATCAAAGATAATGCCCCTAACAAAGATCTTTCCATAATGAGGGGTATTCCTATCATCAATATTATCCCTAAGATGAGCATAAAAGTTCCTAACCACACTTTCAATGTACGATGACACTTTAGTCACCGTAGGCAAAAACATCCTATCCTCCAAAAACTGATACACACCTAACTCCTTGAATTGAGTCACATACATATTCTTTTCATTCAGAATTTTCTTCTCAGAATCTTCAACAAACTTATCTAAATTTGTTTCACCATAAAATTCATCCGAAAGAAAAGGACGTTCATAAAATCCAAAAGACTCATAATCTGACTTTTCATCTTGAGAGGGATTAGGAGAGTGTACCTCAGGCCATGAAATAGGAGAATACGAAGGAGAACTCGATTGTGCTTTGGTCTTGGCAAAGAGTGTTGCTTCAGGTGTTGCCATTTCATCGGCAACACTTGGGGCGACACTTGATGAAATTTTCTCGTTTCTTCTTCATTTTGGACTGGGCTTCAAAGAAGAGTTTCCTCATCTTCCAACCAAGCTTCTTCATCCTCATCAGAAGATGATGAGGGCTCCTTTGTATCTTTAAAAGCTGGGTCCGAACCTTCCTCGGACGAAATGTTGAGAGAAGAACTCGAGCTATCCTCCACATTTACTGGATCATCAGCCGTGTTGGAAGGAATCTTGGACCTGAACAAGGTTTTGATCCTCTCAGATTGTCTACGCACTCCACCCCTAAAAGACGAAGAGGCATCAACCGCCTTTCTCTTCTTGGTCTTCTTTTGAGGGGCGAAGGTGAGCTCTATGGAGGGGGTAGCTTCTGGAAGATTAATAGGAATGGGAATTTTGGAAGGATCATAGACAACAATGTCTAATGAGGGTGAGGTTGAGGGTGTGGCCGAAAGTGTCGCAGGGGATATCTCCATTGGAACGGCGACATTTGAGGCAACACTAGAGGGAGCTAGAGGCGAAATTTCCATGGGTGATGAAATTTGGGGTGAATTTTTGGTGCTTGCCATGGAAGATTGAAGAAGAACGAGGAAGACGAAGAACAGGGCAAGGGTTTCGGTTCACCGCCTAGAGAGAGAGAGAACAACGAGAAGAGAGAGAGTGAGGGTTTAGAGAGGTTTTAATGAGTGAATAGTGGTAGGATTTAATTGATTTGACAATGTCAAATTAATTAAATCTCCACTTATCTCTCAAAAATCCCAACAAACTCAAGTTGATAAACCGCCATTTTAAAAAAACATTTTTTTTTTATTTGTTTTTTTAATTTTTATAATTTTTATAATTTTTAATAATAACTAAACATAATTTTAGTAATATCCATAAAATTGTGTTTTTCAAAATTCAAGGAGATGAATTTTAAAAAATAGATATTACAAAATTACACTTAGATTGACAAAAATAATAATTTTTGCTAAAAACCTTTTAAATTTCTCAAACTCTAAATATAAGAAAATAGACTTTTGGAAATTTAAAATTTAATTAACAAAAACAAAAACAAGAAAATAAAAAATTAATGTAGCATCTACTAATGTGTTACTAGCAATGTTGCGTGACACACAAGGCAACATTTTTAAATAAAATCCCCTTGATATTTTTCAACAAATATAACTATACTTTCTTAGGCAATTTTTAAGCACACTTTACACTTTATTTATTTACAAGGAAGCATCGTAGTAGCGAGCTCCGTGCCCCGAGTTTTTTATTAAAGTGTAAAGCTACAATTAGTAAGTTTTATACCTTTCAAGTAGGGTACACTGTAGTAGCGAGCTCCATGTCCCTAATACTTAGTATAAAACACTACATTATATTCCCTTTGGGAATTTTCACAAGCTTTGCCCTTTTTTTTTTTAAAAATATCAACAACAATATGAGTGACTTTGTCACTTTTTAGCACAAAGGGGTATTTTATAAAAAAAATGTTAACCTTAAGAATGTACACATACTAGAACAGAAAGGTCAAGAAATGCCCTCATTTGGGATTAAACTAGCTATATTTTTTTTTTTTTTTTTTTTTTTAAAATTTTAAAGATAATGTACAACTCATACAAAGTGTTGCCGACGTGTTGGTAACACCGACGGCAACACTAACAGATTTATAGAAAACATAGACCAAGAGATTTTTTCAAACTTGAAAATCTCTCATGGTCCAAGGCTTTGGTCAAAATATCAGCAAGTTGATGTTTTGTATCAATATGCTCTATTTGGATCAATTCCTTTTCTACTAAATCTCTTAAAAAATGATGGCGGATATCAATGTGCTTAGTGCGTGAGTGTTGTACAGGGTTTTTGGAGATATTTATAGCACTCAGATTGTCACAATACATGGTCAAGATATTACTATCAAGACCATAGTCATCAAGCATGTGTTTTAACCATATTAGTTGTGAACAACAACTCCCCGCGCCACATATTCGTATTCAGCAGCCGAGAGAGAAACACGCTTTGCTTGCGACCGTACCATGACACTAGATTATTACCCAAGAAAAACAACCCCCACTAGTACTCTTTCTGTCATCTATATCCCCGCCCAATCGTAGTCACTAAAACCAACTAAGTTGGTATTAGTGTCTTTGGTGAACCAGATTCCCAATTCACTTGTCCTGCACACATACTTGATGATTTTCTTGACAAAGATTTAGGTGAGAAATTTTAGGAGCGATTGATATCTAGCACAAACACCTACGCCGAACATTATATCGGGACGACCGGCGTAAGATAAAGAAGACTACCTATCATGGATCTATACAGAGTTGGGTCAACATCCTCCCCGCCCGATCTTTGGTTACCTTAAGAGATGATCCCATAGGTATTTTAGAGCTCTTGGCACTCTCCAATCCAAATCTTTTCACCGTACTCTTAGCATACTTGCTCGAGTGATGAAGACTCCATCATTCGATTGTTTCACCTGCAATCCTAGGAAATAATTAAGTTCTCCTATCATGCTCATCTCAAATGTAGATGTCATAGCTTCCACAAAATTTTGTAAACATATTTTAGATGTGGAACCATAAACTATGTCATCAACATAGATTTGAGCAATGACAAGCTCTTTATTTTCCCTAAGAATAAATAATGTCCTATCGGCTTCTCCTCTAACAAATCCATATTCAAGAAGGAAGCTTGTTAGACGCCCATACCATGCACGAGGAGCTTGTTTCAAGCCATATAAGGCCTTATCAAGTCTCGTATACATGGTCCGGGTGGAATGGGTCTTCAAACCCTTTGGGTTGCTCAACATAGATCTCTTTATCTAAGTACCCATTCAAGAAAGCCGCTTTGACATCCATTTGGTGCAATGTGATTTTGAGATAAGAGCTATAGCAAGAAGAAGTCTTATTGACTCAATTCTAGCCACAGGTGCAAAGGTCTCGCCAAAGTCGATTCCTTCCACTTGTGTATAGCCTTGAGCCACAAGACGAGCTTTATTACGAACAATATTACCCAATTCATCGATTTGTTTTTGTAAATCCATTTAGTTCCAATAATGTTAGTATTTAAAGGACGTGGAACTAAACACCAAACCTCGTTACGGGTAAATTGTTCAAGCTCTTCTTGCATAGCTTGAATCCGTAATTTATCATTTAAGGCCTCAATCACATTTTTTGGTTCAACAGAGGAAACGAAACAGAGTGTTTTACCCGAGAGTATGTGGAGGACATACACACATACCTAACCATATCTACGTAATCAATCGGCTCCTTGTTCCTTGTTCTAACCCCTTCATTAACATCACCAATTACTTGAGTAATGGGATGATAATTTCTAATTCGAGCCGGGGGATCTCTCCCGCCTTGATGGTACACAAATCCATCTTCTCCTTTCCGAGTCACCGCTCTCGAATTTCCAGCCACTGCTCGTTCTCCCGTGTTGCCTCAGTGTGTTGCCATTTCAGTGGGCGACACTTGGAGCAACACTTGAATCTCGTGGCCGCAATGGCCGAATCGATTCTGCTCCAGCCCTTTGTTCGACTTCTTCTAGTAAAGTCGAGGTATATCATCACCGGTTCTCTGTGGCACTCAAGTAATCGTTAAATTCAATATTTACCGATTCTTGAATTACTTTTAACCTCAAATTATAGACACGATAAGCATGACTGTTTTGAGAGTAGCCAAGAAAGATGGCTTTGTCACTCTTAGAATCAAGTTTACCTAAGTATTCCCGGTCATTTAAAATGTAACACAAACACCCAAACACATGAAAATAGTGAACCGTAGGTTTCTTTCCATTTAAAATCTCATAAGGTGTCATAGTTGTACCGGGTCTTAAGAAAACTCTATTTGTAGTGTGACAAGCTGTGTTTAATGCTTCGGCCCAAAAACCTTTAGAAATATTTCTAGCAATTAGCATAACACGAGCCATTTCCATTAAAGTCCTATTTTTCCTTTCAAAGAACACCATTTTGTTGTGGTGTTTTGGGTGCTGAAAACTCATGGTGTATCCCCTTTTTACTACAAAAAGTAGAAAAGGAGATGTTTTCAAATTCTCTACCATGATCTGATCTTATTCGAAAAATAGGAGAACAAAACATGTTTTTGATTTTAGAGGCTAAGTGAGTAAATTTATCAAAAGTTTCAGATTTTTCTCTTAAGAAATACACCCATGTAAACCTAGAAAAATCATCAACTATTACATAAACATACTTCTTACCTCCCAAGCTTTCTACCTCAATAGGACCCATCAAGTCCATATGTAGAAGCCGAAAACAATGTGTTGTTCCCGAGTGTTGCTCATTGTGTTGTTCAACACCGTGAGCAACACGAGTTTGCTTACCCTTTGACAGTCTCCACACATCACGGTGTTTTTGAGGTCTAGTTTAGGAACACCTTTGACGGCATTATGTTTGATAATCTTCTCAAGATTCCTATAATGAGAATGACCTAACTTTTGATGCCATAACCTAATATCATCAAGTTTTGTCAAATTGCACACCGATTTATTACCAACCGTATAGCAATTATCACTTGATCTTATTCCACCATGACACAAAAGTTAGTCTTATCAAACACTTCACAGGTATTTTTATTGAATTTTACCTCCAAATTGTCATCACATAGTTGGCTAATGCTAATTAAATTAGCAAGTAAACCATCTACGTGCAAGACATTTTTCAAAGGAGGAAAACCAACAATATCCAGTGTTCCTTTACCAACTATTTCACTCTTGCCTCCACCACCATAAGTCACCGAGCCTCCTTGAATAGGTTGGTACTCTGTTAGGGAATGATTTTGTACCAGCCATATGACGTGAACAACCACTATCAAAGTACCAAGTTCCCGCAATGTTAGTCCTTAAGGCCGTATAAACAACATAGCATTTCGCTTTTCCTTGGGTAACCAACCCTTTTTTGAAAATCTGGATTTCGTTCACCAAGTGTTGCCATAAGTGTTGCGCCCGAGAAACCGGCGACACTTGAGACGACACTTGAAGACCGGACATTTTCTTTTGTAGGAAAATGCAATCGGTTTTAAATGTCCAGCTTTGTGACAAGATCCACACTCATTGGATTGATCGAGGAATCACTAGAAGTGCTACCCTTTTCCTTGACACGCTCTTTTACAAAACAATTTTTAGTTTCAACATCAAACAAGGAAGAGGTAATACTTTCAAGTGATTCTTGGAACCCAAGACTAGCTTTCAGAGGCTTACTCAATTTGAGTATTTCATCCAATTTGGATGAACTCGTGTTGAGTTTTTGAAGGTGGATTCGGCTAGGTTGAGTTTGGCCTTGATTTTATCAAGATCCAATTCTCTCCTACCGAGTTGAGCTTCTAGCCGAGTCAAGGAGTTCTTAAGATCCCGATTTTCCTTTTTCAAGAAAACCACCATCTTATTCTCCTTTTTCCATTCCACTAGGAGAGATTTATAGAGGTTTTTTAATTCACAAATAAGTTCATCTTTATCAAGATCATCCTCTATAATCTCTTTCCCGAATTTAAATCGTTGAACCATGCAAATTAAGATCATTTAAAGAATCATACCCGCTGAGTGTTGTGCCAAGTGTTGCCAATTCCCGGACGACACTTGGGGCAACACTTTCTCAAGAAGTCACCAATGTTGTGTCAAGTGTTGTCAAATGCTGTAACGACACTTGAAGTAACATTCTCAGCCGAAGGTAGCTCCTCTACCGTGGCCATCATGACTACTTGCTCCGTATGTTCTTCTTTCTCCGTTCCTTCCTCCTCTCCATCACTAAGAGATACCCACAAGTTTTTGCCCGCCTTTCTCAAGGTGTTAGCACATTCATTGGCATAGTGACCCCAACCGGAACAAGCATGACATTGAATAGATTCAATGTACTTAGGATCGGACCGGATCTTTTCCGAGGATGCACGCCTTGGTGGGATATCCTTTTGATTTGGAGGAGGACTTCTCCTTGGCACAAAACTAGAGGTTTTGGCCGTTTGGTCCTTAGCCTTTACCTGCACTTTGTTAAATTTTCTAACCATAGAATTATATCTCTTTGCAAGTAAAGCTACACTAGTATTTTCATCTAACTCCTCGAAGACTTCATCTTCATCGTCCACACATGTGTCCGAAGATTCGACTTTTAAGGCAATATTCTTGCCTTTAGAAGCCTCCGTTTGTTCATTGAGATTCAACTCAAAGTTTTTCAAAATACTCATTAAGGAGTTGATGTCCATTGTTGAAAGATTATGGGCCTCTTCAATAGATGAAACTTTAATATTAAAACGTTCGGGAAGAGTACGAATAGCTTTTGAAACAAGTTGTTTATTTGTAAAAGGCTCCCCTAATACTTGACAAGCATTTGAAATATCAATCAACTTTTCAAAATAAGACGAGATGTCTTCGTTTTCACCCATTCTTAATCTTTCAAATCTACTAGTGAGACCTCTAAGCTTTGTTTCTGACACTCGCCATCTCCTTCACAAAATCTTTGTAAAGTATCCCAAGCATCTTTTGCAGAGGGACTATTTTGAATGAGTTTGAACATATGCATGTCAACCCATTCATAGATGGCATTCTGCCTTTTCATTGAAACTAGCAAGATTATTCTCTTCAATTGTCCACTCGAATTCAGGTTTGACTTGTACGTCACCATCGTCATCCGGAGGAAGCATTGGAACAGAATAACCATTTAAAATAGATCGCCAAGCCCGAAGATCAATTGATTTGATATGCGAGCGTAGACGAATCTTCCAATAAGCATAATTAGATCCGTCTAAAACCGGTAATCTCTTTTGATTAGGGTTTGCAGGATCATAAGCCATGACAAAAGGATCTAAACACTTAGTATATCAAGTGCTAGGCTCTGATACCAATTGAAATTGTCTATGGCTAAGAACTTATGAGACGAAACTCACAAGGTGAGATAAAACTCACGGGTGTTGTTCTTAGTGTTGATGACACTAACAACAACACATTCACCAATTCTAGAAAAAGCACAAATCAATAGAAATAAATATAATTTGCAGCGGAAGAATTAAAGCAATACACAAGAATATAATTTTTATCAAGTTATATAAATATATAACTTGATGGGTGCCTAAAAGGCAAGACCTTTCTATTAATAATATGAATTAAATACAAGGTCGAGGTTGTTCCTTAATGATAAACGAACCCTGATATAAGGAACAACATACACGAATTCTCTCTGTAAATAAACACTCAAAAACCTCACAAAAATATAAAAATCTATATGAAATATTCGAGTGTTGGACAAAGTGTTGGACAAAGTGTTGCCGACACTGGATGGCAACACTTGAGAGCAGAATTCTACTTTTCTTGTGCAGATTTGCGTTTTCTGAATTGGATGATCTTCAATGAAGATCCACTGCACTATTTATAGGCCACAAAGTCTTGGAGCCTACTCAAATGATCGGCAATACCTTGAGTTTGTTTCCTCATTTTATGCCTTCTCGCCTTCATTGTAGGAGACCTAGTCTTCTCTTGCTTCTCATGCTTGTACCTCTTAGCTTTGATTGCCTTGTACTCTGACTTGTTCTCCCCCAGAATAGCTGAATAAAATATCTCTTTGCTTGGTCATAAATTAAACAAATAAACACATGTTTATTTGTTAATTCCTCCTCTTCGTAATTCTCGCCTGGGCATATTCTGTTGCTGATTTCAAGCTCATTTTAAGGTGACTAACTTATCGTTATATAAACATTAATTTACCCATTAATATTTGTGAAAAATACAGTAACTAACTCAGTGTCGCCAATTCCAAATGGCAACACTTTTGGCAACACCAGTGGCAACACTGGTTTGCAACACATGGGATGACATTCATGACAACACATGATCTAACATTAACAAAGCTGACTAAGAGTCGAGCTTGTTAAAATGAGGTTGACTTAGATGTCGAACCTGTTAGAGGAACGAAGCTGACTAAGAGTCGAGCTTGTTAGGACGAGGTCGACGTAGATGTCGGACCTGTTAAAAGGAACGAAGCTGACTAGAGTCGAGCTTTGTTAGAATGAGGTTGACTTAGATGTCGAACCTGTTAAAGGAACGAAGCTGACTAAGAGTCGAGCTTGTTAGGACGAGGTCGACGTAGATGTCGGACCTGTTAAAAGGAACGAAGCTGACTAAGACTTGAGCTTGTTAGAATGATGCACAAACGTAACACAATTTTTGTTGGAATAGAACTGCAACTTTTTATTGAAGTAGAAGCACGGTTACATCGAGAACGGAGAGCTAGACTAGAACTAAACTCAAACTTGAAAACGGAAACTAATCTTTGAAACTGAACCGGCAAAATTGAACTAGAAATAGTATTTGATAAGATGGGTAGCATGCCATGGGTGCTTCAATTCTTCACCATCTAGATGGGCGATCATATAAGTTCATTCCTTGATAATTCGAGTGACAATGTAGGGACCTTCCCAGTTAGGAGATAATTTGTTCATCTCAGTCCTTCTTCCAGTTGACTCGATCTTCCTTAATGCATGGTCGCCTACTTGGAACGATCTCACTTTCACATTTTTATCGTGGTAACTCTATGTCTTCTGCTTGTAATTGACCATCCGTAAATGAGCTGTATCTCGCTTCTCATAAATCATATCTAAGTCGATCAATCTGTTGGTGTCGTTCTGCTCTTGGTCGAAGAAAACTGCTCTGGCCGTAGGAAATCGCAGCTCGGCTGGTACCATAGCCTCTGATCCGTATGTAAGAGCGAATGGGGTTTCCCCCATGGGCCCCCTAATGGTTATGCGGACTGCCTAGAGAGCAAGGGGGAGTTTGTCCAACCAGTTGCTACGTCGACCAACCAAACCTGTCTTAAGTGCAGATAGGACGAGCTTGTTTGTAGCTTTAGCTTGTCCGTTACCTTAAGGATAAGCGACATACGATTGCCAATGTTTGACTCCTACTCGATTCATTTCTTCCTCGAAAGCTCGGGAGAATTGTAGCCCGTTGTCTGACACGATAGCTCGAGGTATCCCAAAGTGGCACCAAATGAAGTCGTGTATGAAATTGATAGCATTTTCTTTTGTGATTCTGGCTAATGGTTTGGCTTCGACCCACTTCGTAAAATAATCTATAGCAACGATCACATACTTGCAGTTTCCACGGGCGGGTGGGAAGGGTCCAATCAAATCTACTCCCCACATGTCAAAAGGCCAAGTAGCGATCACCGCAGTTTGCTCGGTCGTAGGCAAGTGAGGTAGGTTGGCAAATATCTGACACTGGTCGCATTGTTGAACGAAGTCATGAGTGTCAGCCCTCATGTGTGGCCAATAATAGCGGCTTGGTGTAGGTACTACTGAAGAGCATGTTTCCCTGAATGACGTACCTCGAAGCCTTTTTCTTGATAGCTCGAGCTGCTTTCTCATCGTCAGGTAGCTCGCCAGTCTCCAAATAAGCTCTCATTTCTTCGATCCAGCATTTGGTGTAGACCCAATTTCTAGTAGTATCCTCTAAGCACTGAATTTGAACCCTTTCATAAGCCAGATGCTCAAGGTAGGAGATAGGTTCTTCATGTTGTTCGTCTGAAGTAGCCAGATTTGAGAGTAGGTCGACCAATTCATTGTCCTCTTGACCAATCCTCTGAATTTCCCAGAATTCCAAGTCCGTTATCAGTTCCTTCACCAGGTCGCAGTATTTGATTAAAGTGAGGTTCAACATCTCGTACTCTCCTCTGACTTGGTTGACTATCAACTGCGAGTCACAGTAAGCCACAATCTTGGTCGCCCCAAAACATTTGGCGTATTCGATGGCTGCGACTAAAGCTTTGTATTCTGCCTGGTTGTTAGAAGCTTCGAACTTGAATCTCAATGCTTCCTCATAGAGTTCCCTGATTCTTGTTCGATCAACACAATCCCAGCTCCGCTAACGCTCTTTGTTGCCGACCCATCAGATTATATTTTCCAGCAATCGTTGGGTAGACTGGTGGCGGACTGGGCCTCTGGTTCCTTTCCTTTGGCTTTCTCCTTCTGAACTCGTTCCTCGCTATCTTCCTTGGTGAACGTCAGCTCGACCAAGAAGTCTGCCAAGGCTTGAGCTTTCAATGCCTTTCGAGGCCGATACTCGATGTCGAATTCTGTGAGAGCAATTGACCAGTTGAGTAAGCGGCCTGAACTTTCTGGCTAATGTAGGATCTTCCTCAGGGGTGCGTTAGTGAGCGCGACAATCGGGTGAGCCAGAAAATAAGCTCGTAACTTCCTGGAAGCTACCACCAAGGCATATGCTACCTTCTCTGCATTATAGTATCTGTCTTCCACATCGGACAAGGCCTTGCTAACATAATATATGGGCTACTAAAGCCCTCCTTCTTCTCGAACTAGAACAGCAGCTACGGATTGGTCGCCCACAGAAAAATATATGAACAAAGTTTCTCCAACGGTCGGGCTACTCAGTAAGGGTGGAGCAGCGAGATACTCCTTAAGCTGCTGGAACGACAATGACATTCGGCCGTCCATTCAAAATTTTTCGTCCCCTTAATGATTTGAAGAAGGGGAGAGATCTTTCTGCCGACTTGGCTATAAAGTGACCTAGGACTGCCACCCTACCATTAAGTCGCTGCATCTCCTTAATACTTGTAGGCTCCTGCATGTCGACCAAAGCCTTGATCTTCTCAGGATTTGCCTCAATACCTCACTGTGAAACCATAAAACCAAGAAATTTTCCAGCTGCTACTCCAAATACACACTTGATCGGGTTAAGCTTCATGTTGTTTGTTCGTAAATTGGCGAACGTTTCCTTTAGGTCGACCACGTGACGTCTGACCTTTGTTTTGATGACCATATCATCGACGTAGGCCTCCATGTTTCGGCCAATTTGTGAGGCAAAGACCTTGTTCACCATCCTCTGGTAGGCCGCTCCTGCATTTTTTAACCCGAACGACATCATGTTGTAGCAGTAAATACCCCCAGCAGCTTGGAAATCCGTCTTCACTATATCATCCTCGTGCATCTTGATCTGATGATAACCTGAATAGGCATCGAGGAAGCTTAATGTGGTGTGCCCAGCTATAGAGTCTACGAGCTTGTCAATCCAAGGCAGAGGGTAGCTATCTTTGGGGCAGGCTAGATTTAGGTTGGTGAAGTCGACACACATCCTCCACTTGCCATTAGATTTTTTTACCATGACCACATTAGCTAGACAGGAGGTGTGAGTAGATTCCTTGATGATACCTGCACTCAAAAGTTTTTGTACCTCAAGTTTGATCGCCTCCTCCTTGTCACGAGCAAAGCTTCTCAGTTTCTGTGCTTTGTACTTCATGGTCGGGTTGACTTCCAACCTGTGAACAACGATCTCTTCCTTGATTCCTTTCATATCCTCTACTCGCCAAGCAAAGACATCATTGCTCTCCCTTAGTAGCTCGACGATCTCTACTCTTTCTTCAGCTGACAACTGCTTACCAATCTGAATTTTTTGTTCGGGATAGGAAGGATTTGTTATCACTGCTTGTAGCTCGTCCACAGCTTCTAGCTACGGACCATCTCTAAATTGTAGGGTCTCGATAATGATCTCTCGAACCCTCTGTCTTTCTTCGGCCCCCAAGTGTGGAGATTCTTCAACGATCATGTCATCTAGCTCAGCTGCGATCTCACTGGTGGTGGCCCCCGAGTTTTTGTCGATCTGTAGGCATATCTTGCCTATGAAGACTTGGTCGACCATAACTGCATCTGAATCGACCATGGTGATTTGGGAGGGACGTGTCGGCTCAATCATGACCTTGTCATGTGAGTGATATGTTGCCTCTTCCACGTAGGATATCGTAGATAGTCGGGAAGTTGTGGTGACAGATTTTGACATCTTCAAGTATCCCTCAGCAGTTTCAACCTCTAGCTCCCTCTTCTTTCTCATTCGAAGGACATGATCAAGGTATGCTCGAGCTGTACTTTGCACATAGCCGATTCCAGCTAGCGTGGGAAACTTAACTCGTTAATGGGGGATTGAGGCCACCATTCCAAGTGCGACCTGGCCAGGGATACCCAAAATAGCAGCATACTCACTATTCACATCAATAACAATAAATGTTACCTTGGAGACTACCCTGTAAGGATGTTGGCCTATGTCGACGTCCAACTCGATCTGTCCCTTGGCATCGACCCTGTGGTTGGTGAAGCCTTCCAGTCGACCGTCATAACGTGAAAGATGCTCCTTGGATAGCCCCATCTCCTTGAATGTCTTGTAAAACAGAATATATTTGCAGGCCCCAGAATCTACCAAGAGTCTGCTCATCGTACACCCATCAATTAACCCTGGGATAACGAGAACTTGCTCTCCGGCCGCTACATTGGTCGCTAGCTCGTCTGGGTAGAAACTGATCACCTCGTCTCTGATGTAGCTTCAAGGTGGCACGTGAGGGGCTTTGCTGAGCTGGAATATCTTGCTCTTCAAAGCAGTCTTACTGGCTTGCTCAGTAATAACTCCCAAATTCAATCTAGGCTGTCTTGGCTCTTGCGGTCCACCAGAAGCTCGCTCACCATTGCCAGGCTGAGCTATTTTCACATACATGTCGAGCCTCCCACTGTCGACCCACTTTTGAATGATGCGTTTCAGGCTCATACAATCCTCCGTAGTGTGGCCCGTATCTTTGTGATAATTGCAGTATTTGCTGTTATCCCTTCTGGATTTATTTCCCGGGTTCATAGGGGCAGGTGTGCATAGATCGACGGTATTCAGGATTTCAGTACGACTTACTGTCAAAGGGGTGAAAGCTTCGGGCACTCTCTCAGTCGCCCTGGTTCTGTTCTTTCCATTCTTGTTATTCCCCCCATTCTTGGCCGGGTCCTTCTTGTCAGTATCCGCGACCTCAGACTTGGGACCTTTTCCATTCTTCTTTTCCTTTCTTTCTTCAGCCAGTGCCATGTTTTAGGCCATTTCGAACAATTCTTGTCGGGTCTTCACGCTCCGGACTGTCAGCTCGTAGTCCAAGTCTTCAGAGGCTATCCCATTTCTGAAACAATTTATTACTTCCCAATCCTTCAGGTCCTCTACAATATGGTCGACCATCTCCTTGAACTTGGTATAATAGCTCATCGAGCTTTCATTTTTTCCTTGCACCAAATTATTCAAGTCGGTGACCGTCAGCTTCCGAGCTCCAGCTGTCAAGAAGCGATCTAGAAATTTCTTTCTCATATAATGCCATGTGGTAATACAACCTGGTGTGAAACCCTTAAACCAAGTCGGGGCTGCCCCTGTGAGAGTGCTGGTAACTGCCTTGCATATCATATCATCTTCATTGGAGACGAAACACATTGTAGCCTCCAAATGCAGTATATGGCTTTGGGCGTTGGTCGCACCCGAATACTTTTCAAGAGTAGGCAATCTGAAACCGTGGGGAGGTCATCTATCGAGCATTTCCTTGGATAAGGGACGAAGAGTAAAGTCATTTCATTCGCCCTTTCCAGCTTCCTCTTTCTTGTCGGCCTCCCATTGCTCCAACCTTTTCTTCCACTGCAACCATTCCCTTTCATCCGGATTGTTGTCCCTTGCTCGGGAGACGTTGTTGGATCTCTGTCGTTCCTTGCGGTGAGGCTCCCTCCTTGAGTTGGCCCTATGCCTGTCACTCCTAGGGGGAGTTACCTCCTTACCCCTTCTATCCCTGTGAGAGGGCGATCTTATTGAATTAACTGGCGATCTGCGCCTTTCCTCTCTGACTGGCGACCTGCGCCCATTCCTATCTCTGTGAGACTGCGACCTCTCAGTTCTGGCGGGCGACCTACGCATGCTTCGGCTGGCCTCTAGGTGTCGCCTCAGATCTGACTCGGCCTCCTGTTCCCTATTTCTGTTGAGGCTGATCCTCAGGTCGTCACTCGAGACGTGAATCTGGGATCGAACACGCTGCACTATCCTCTGCTCGCCATTCTGCCTCTCAACTCCATTCTGTCTAGCGCTTCCGTCCGGCTGCCTGTTAGAAACTTGGGAGGGGGCTGCCCTTTCTGACCTTATGTCGTTATGCTCTGACTCTTCCTCCATCGCTATTAGTTCCGCTAGAATTCTGGCTCGCTCCACCAGCATCTCCTTTTTGCTAAGGGGATTGGTTGATGGACTTACTCTGTCGCCTACAGCTATTCGCCCTGCTTGTTGATGCTTAGGAAGGGGCTGCACTTCCTGTCGACCATATATCGTTTCTCTCTTCTACCATCTGGCAATCCTCTGCCATCAGCAATGCTATTAAACCGTGTCGCCCTTCTGTGTTGATGAGGCGGAGGAGGAGGAGGCATGTTCATATTATGATTTCCAGCACCGGCGTCCGTGTTAGTGCCGGTGTTTCCCTCATTGTGCTCGTCTGAGGCTTCAGAAACATGTCCATCAGAAGTCACCATGATTATGGGATGTAAGAAATTTCGAGGTCAAGTATGCATGATTCCCGGCAATGGAACCAAACTGATGCTACAAGAATCATGCTTATCAATCTCCGTCCAGCTGCAAGACTAATCACTTGGCTTCTTGACCTGAAACAAAGAACCCACGACTAGCCGGATGGTCTCCGGCTTAGACCCTCGTGCGTGAGAGTAAGTATGGTGATATAGAGAGCCAAATAATTATAAGAAACAATGTATTCTCAAATAATCATAAAGCAATTACCTTGGAACGGTTGACGTTGCCTTGTATTTATAGTTGTTGATGAGAGTTTGTATTTGTGGTAGGATTGCAAGAAATCCCTTAAATTGTGAAATAGATACGTTTTAGAGATCTCATACATAAATAACTCCTGATTTGTAGGGAGTCTTGTTACGTAAAGGATTGTAGGTACTCCAGGACTCTGTAGGTCGACGTAATGATGTAGGTCGAGGTCGTCTGTTGAGCCTAGGTCGACCTGACTGATGGATAGGGCTGAACCGTACCCAAATAGTATCTGAATCGTAATGTCGGACCAAGCTAGGTCGGGACCAAGTAGATCGGACAATGAGCTAGGTCGATTGATCTTGTTGATGGGCCTTGGGCCTAGTGATAATTGGGCCTATCCCACCGAGAACGTTGTGGCAATAATAGGTAGATAACTGGGCTTGCTCATTGGGCCTAACCCGTCACTTTTATTCCGTTCAAATAGTAATTATTATGTTAAGATACACTCCTTAAATAAATGATCCTAATAAAGTAAAAGAGAAAAATTAATAAATCAAATTGGAATACACATAAATAAAAAAGAAAAAAAAAATACCGAATTCAATTTTTTTGTAAAAAAGAGTATATATATAAACCCTAAACCTTATTTAAAGTGTATACTAAATAATTAAAAAAATGATCATTTATTTATAATCGGTTACCAACAAAATACAAATCACCCCTAGACAACACATAATAATATACTCCAATATGTCCCAAAATAAATGTCTATTTTTAAAAAAAAAAAATATCACAAATTGAATGTCTCTTTCTTACAAATTTTGATTCTAAATGATTTTTTATCAATTACCACTTATTATATATTTGCAAAACAAAAAAATTTAAAAGTGAATAGAAAGATTATTTATGAATCTTTGCTATAAATATTTATAAAAAAAGCTATTTTAAAATATAACTTATAATGAAAATTATTTATTACCATTATTATTTTTTCGTAACTCCAATCCAACCCACTAATCATATATATAATTATTAATAATTATAATCCATAACCCATCCCCTATCCTATTTTTTTCCAAGGTTCGAAACAAAAAACTTACGTGATCATGACGAATGATTTTTTAATTGATTTAGGTACAAATATTTTTCTAAAATCATTTTTTTTAAAAGATTCTAAAATTGTTCAAAAAATTAAATAAATGACCCTGATAAAATAAAAGAGAAAAATAAATAAATCAAATTGAAATACACATAAATAAAATATAAAAAAATACCCAATTCAATTTTTTTTTTGAAAGAAAGAGTATATATAAACCCTAAACCTTTTTTTTAAGGAGTATACTAAATAATTAAAAAAAAACAAAAAAAAGATCATTTATTTATAATCGATTTTTCTGTTAAAACAAAAAAAGGAATCTTAAAAAAAAAACTTAAGTCATCTGCAAAAAGAAATAATAGTTAAAAAGGAAAATAGGAAGGAGAAAATGGAAAAGGAAGGTTAAATCTGAACCACCACTTATGTGGTAGATAAGAGAAAGTTTTTGAACTTGTATTATATTGTATTATAGATGGGTTCTAAAGGCCAGAAGTAAAAGAAAGTAATTCTTCTCACAAATTTCATGAATTATATTCCCTCCGTCCCATAATAAATGTCGCACTTTCCTTTTTTTGTCGGCTCCAAAGTAATGTTGCCTTTTTTTGTCGGTCCCAAAACAAGTAAGGGAAATGTTAGGGGCACAAAAGAGGTTTACAAAAAGATGGAAACAAAATGAGGTGACGATATTTTATTGGTTGTATCGATTTTGGACCCGCCCCACTCTAATTAAAAGCACCAACAAAATATTAACACTTTGTCATTTTGTGAACCAAATTTTATGACCTTTTTTGTGACTTTAGTATTACCTGACAATTAGTAAATCACATTCCCTAAAAGCGTTGACAAGACAAATGCCACATTTAGTGAAATGTTTGATTACAATGGTGGCAGATGATGTATGAGGAAGCAAGCCAAGTCGTTAATGATGCAGTGGGAAGTATAAGAACAGTTGCTTCTTTCTGCGCAGAAGAAAAAGTGGCCAAGCTGTACAGAAAAAAGTGCAACAGTACAATGAAGACAGGCATAAGGCAAGGCTTGGTTAGTGGGGCTGGTTTCGGGGTATCGTTTGCCATGCTTATTTGTATTTATGCTCTCAGTTTTTATGCTGGAGCCCGGCTTGCTCAAGATGGAAAAATAACGTATAGGGACATTTTTCGTGTAAGTAACTTGGAAAGAAATCAAAACAAAATATCACTTAAAACATAAATTTTCAATTTAGTGATTTTGAATCATCCTCGGAAGTTCTTCTTTTCTCTTACTTTGGCAGCTGTATCAGTCACTGAATCACTCCTACGCCCCTGATTCTTGCAAAGCCAAGTACACTGCTGATTCTGTATTTTCTATTCTAGACAGCAAGTCTGAGATAGACCCAAATGATGAGTCTGGAATGGAATAACAAAATATCAAGGGGGATATCGAACTTAGTCATGTAAACTTTCAGTACTCCGCCAGGCCCGAAGTTCAAATCTTCAAAGATCTTTCATTGACCATACATAGCGGCAAGGTAAGCATAAACCCTTGTTAGATTTGAATCTGTATTTTTATGAGTCGTGATCTTTTTTTCAGAAAATTATATACTCCCTCCGTCCCACTTCACTTGATACCAAATATTTGGGCACAAGAATTAAGGAAAAGTATGAGAGAGAGTTAATGGAAGAAAAAGTTGCAAGTATGAAAAGTAATGTAGGAGAGAGAATGAGTGGGAGGAATAGTAAGTTGATTGATCTTGTGAGTGTAAAAGTTTGCCATTTTGGGCAGTAGTATTAAGTGAAGAACTGGGACGACCCAAAATGAAAATTGGTATCAAGTGAAGTGGGACGGAGAGAGTATTTCAGTATTTATTTGTTGAAAACGACGTGGTAATATCTTTCAGACTGTTGCACTGGTTGGAGAAAGTGGAAGTGGAAAATCGACTGTGATCTCTTCACTACAGAGATTTTACAACCCTGATTCTGTCAGTATTATGCTGGATGGAATTGGGATTGAGAAGTTCTAATTGAAGTGGCTGAGGCAGCAGATGGAACTAGTGAGCCAAGAACCAACCTTGTTTAATGATACCATCCGAGTCAACATAGCATATGAAAAAAAAAGTTGGAGATGCAACTGAGGCTGAAATCATTGATGCAGCCGAATCGGCAAATGGCCAAAACTTCATTAGTGGCTTGGAAAAGGTTAGTAAGACCTATTCTCATATTTTGCATGCAACGGGTGCAACTGAATGTGTGTAGTGGCTGATCCAAAAACAAATTAAATGGGTGCACAAAAATAGAACACTAGTGGGAATTAAACCATGGTCATCCACTTGGTAGGCTAAAATGATGTAGTTCCTCAAGCGATTCCAACAGCCCAAGGAAGTCTGCTCAGGGCAACACAAGGAGGCATTGGTAAGGCAGCAATCACAACAGCAATCAACGACAGCAACATGGAGGAAGCCAAGCCAGGCGGGCGCATCATTTGTCATCAGGCGGGCGCCCCGGATGCAGGACAAGGAGGCCAGGCCACGGAGTTTGAGGCGGACGCCTCACATCTGTCCATGCGGCCGCCTCAAGGTGTTTGATCAGACCATGAATTCTCTGTTCTTGAGGCGGGCGCTTCATCCTTGGCGAGGCGGGCGCCTCACGTCGTTCCACTTTCTTTATTTACGTAATTGATGTTTTCTTTAGGCTTTTATTACTGGTGTTTTGAACTTTTAGTGGGGTTAATTTGGTCTTTATTTTGTCTCTTTGTTTTAGGGTTTGGACGGAGTATTTAAACATCTTTTAGCTTGGGATTATGCAGTTTTTGATGATTGAAATTTTATAACAAAGCTGAGGCTTTTTCTTCCGAATCTTGGTTGTTATTCCGTTCGGCTATTTCTCATATGCTTTTGGCTATCATTTGGTATCAGTTTCCTGGTTATCAATGGCCGAACGCGGACGTGGTGCTCGTGATGGTCGTCGTGGGCGTGGTAGAGGCCGTCGTGCAGACCCCCAGGTGGATGAAATCCATCGCGATAGAGACCTACGCAATATTGAGAATGACGAATTGCGAAACCAAGTTCAGCAGCTCCAACAGCAGATTGCTAATATGAGGGCTCCCACTGATGTGGGCTCTGATTCAGACGACTCGTCTGACGAAGGAGGCTTTGCAGACAGGCGCAATCCCTTCGCTCGTGGTCATGAACGTGGACATAGGTTTGGGGCTGATCCTTCGAAGGATATCGGCATGAAGATCGACATCCCGGAGTTTGAAGGTAAGGCACACCCTGATGAGTTCATTGATTGGCTAAATACTGTTGAACGTGTGTTTGATTTGAAACCCATGGACGATAGTCATAGGGTTAAGGTTGTGGCAATCAAATTGAAAAAGCATTCTTCTATATGGTGGGAACATGTTAAGAAGCAACGGGCGAGAGAGGGGAAATCGAAAATTCATTCTTGGGATAAGATGAAAAAGTTGCTACGAAGGAAATTCCTTCCGGAACACTATCGACAGGAGGCTTTTCTTGATTACCATAATTTGAAGCAGGGGGACATGACCGTCGAGGAGTTCATCAACGAGTTTGATCGTTTGCAGATGCGGTGTGATGTTTCCGAAGAGGATCAACAGACCGTTGCTCGCTTCCTTGGGGGACTACGTGTTGACGTGTCGGAGGTGGTTCAATTGCAGCAGTATTGGACCTATGCGGATATGTGTCGACTTGCTTTGAAGGTTGAGAAACAGTTGAAGCGAAAGAAAGCGGTGAATTGTTGGCCGAGTAGAGATGTTCCCAACACTATGGGCGTTGGTAGTTCTAGCACACCAAAAGGGGTCCCCCCAACTGCTCCGAAGACACCAGTTGCAGCCAATTCGGGTACCACTGTAGCAAATACTAGGGGGAGGCAGCCTGTGAGGTGCTTCAAATGTCAGGGTATTGGTCACCTTCAAGCCGAGTGTCACAACAGGAACGTTGTTGCCTTACTGGAGGAAGAGTTGCCGATCTATGATGAAGAAGACGAGGTGTCCGATGTCGAGACCGAGGTTGTTTATGCAGACAAGGGTCCGGCCTTGGTGGTTAGACGTGTGTTGAACACAACAACAGTAGATGATGATCACTGGCTTCGCCATAATATCTTTAATACAAAGTGCACTGCCAAGGGTAAGGTTTGCAAGGTTATTATTGATGGTGGTAGTTGTGAGAATATTGTTTCGACTACAATGGTGGACAAACTGAGTTTGCCTACAGTTGTACACCCACAGCCATACAAGTTGTCTTGGTTGATCAAGGGTAATGAGCTCAAGGTGGATAAGCAGTGCCTCGTACAGTTTTCTATTGGCAAGCGTTATAGAGATGAGGTGTGGTGTGATGTGGTACCAATGGATGCATGCCATGTTTTGTTAGGTAGGCCGTGGTTGTTTGACAGGCGGGTTAAGCATGATGGGTTCAAGAATACGTACACCTTCCGCATGAATGATGTCTCTATTACTCTTTGTCCTACGGACCTGAGACAGGAGCAGACTGCTAGTGAGAAACCTACGACTGTTGTTGTTCACCAACTCCTTAGCCGCTCAGAGTTTCATTCAGCTTCAGCAGGGGAGCAAGGGTTCTATGTTCTTGTCATGCTAGAGGAGAAGGATTCGGGTATGTCCACACCCGCAGAGGTACAATCATTACTTGATGCTTACGGTGATGTTACTCCAGATGAGATTCCTCCGGGACTCCCTCCCATGCGGGATATTCAGCATTGTATTGATCTTGTTCCGGGTGCCTCTATTCCGAACAAGGCTGCGTATCGATTGAGACCCAAGGAACATGAGGAGTTGGAGAGACAAGTACGGGAGTTACTTGACAAGGGTGTCATTCGGGAAAGTATGAGCCCATGTGCGGTTCCGACTTTGATGGTACCTAAGGCTGAAGGAAAATTGCGTATGTGTATGGATGGTCGGGCGATCAATAAAATCACCATCAAGTACATGTTTCCCATTCCTCGGATCGGTGATTTGCTTGACCAGTTACATGGTGCGGTGGTGTTTTCCAAGATTGATTTGCGGAGCGGGTACCACCAGATTCGTGTCAGACCGGGAGATGAGTGGAAGACGACCTTCAAGACTCAGGATGGTTTGTATGAGTGGATGGTGATGCCATTTGGTCTCTCTAATGCCCCTAGCACGTTCATGCTGTTGAGTTTTACGGGTCCATGCGCAGCGGAATTAAGCATTAAAAACATAAAACCCAAGAAGCCCTAGGATCCGTTCTATACAATTAATTTGAATATCAATGAAATAGAATTAAACCAACCTTGAAACGCTTTCCGGTCTTGAGCTATCGAACGATTTGATTATGTGATATTGAATCACAAACTTCGTTCTTCAACTTGCTTGAACTCTAGGTCTTGATCGATGAACGAGCGAAGACCCTCTGTTGGTATCCACACCTTCGAATGAATCCAAGAACAATTTCTTGTTGATTGCTAGATCTTAACCTTGAAGAATATTGAGAGAATTTGATTGTGAATTTTGCTTTAAAATTTCGGCTAAGCTTTTAGGTACGGGAACCCTGTATTTATACTACAAATAGTGTAAATACCTCTTCTAATCAAATTAGGAGAGACAGTGTCAATACCGCGTATTGGCCTATTATGTCGCGCGGTATATCAAGCCATTGGCTTGATATGTCGCGTGACATAAGTAGCCAGTTTCTGTGTCTCTCAATCATTCTTCCTCCGGTTTAACCAATTCATTCTAGTTGTGTGTGACCCAATAGGATTACATCATGTTGGCAATGAGATCGATCATATCGAACCTCATAAGACATAAGCGGACTCTAGCAAGCCATTATGTCTACCCAAATGATGCAACGTAAGAGTTCACGTTTCCAACGGTGTACTTCCATTTATCACTTTTTGTCTCACGATGTTATTTTGAACACAAGTCATGGTCCTTGTCGACTTGTTATTGTTCAATGCTTTCTCGATTCTTGAGTATAATGATAATTCCAATCATATTGGGGTACGGCCATACACTTTCATCATTATCACTCATCGAGGGGCCCAAGCATAACATCTCTCTTCCGAGGGACAAACTCCTTCTTGAATTATCATCCTTCCCATCATGAATCCGATCATGCCAATGATAGCCTTTATAGATATCGTGTTAAGATATCGTTTGACTAAAATCAAACATGGCTTTCATCATATGTAAGGTTATGATAGTCTCAGGTCTAGGAAATAAATGAAGTAACCGTATGAGATTTAAGTATGACATTTGACCATTACATAAATCTCATGCGGGTCATGTCCATTCACTTGTTCTCTAACAAGTACCCATAATTTCAATGTGCATCTCTTATGCATATAATCATCACATGATTATCCATTGACAATTATACTAATATATTCTCTTAATAATTAGGGACAGTGATTATTATAAACAAATATACAAAACATATAATAATCAAATAATAAACATCTCATATAATAATAAATAATGTCAACACATAAGTCTATCAATCATAGGCCTAGGGCATAACACCAACGATCTCCCACTTGCACTAGGCCCAATCTACCATGTATCGAATACCCATGGACCTAACATGACCATCATGTTTAGCTTGCGAGAGAGCCTTAGTTAGTGGGTCCGCCACGTTGTCATCAGATGTCTACTCGCATATCTTAACGTCTTCCCTTTCACATATCTCACGGATAATGTGGAAACGTCGAAGTATGTGTTTGGATCTCTGGTGTGATCTTGGTTCCTTTGCTTGTGCAATGGCACCATTGTTATCACGATAAAGTTCAATAGGATCTACGATGCTTGGAACGACTTCCAAATCACTAATGAACTTCTTGATCCAAAGCTGCTTCCTTAGGCATCGGATGCCGCTATGTACTCGGCTTCGGTTGTAGAATCGGCGACGGTACTTTGCTTGGAACTTTTCCAACTCACGGTGCCTCCATTAAGCATAAACAAAAATCCAGACTGCGATCTAAAATCATCTTTGTCGGTTTGGAAGCTAGCATCTGTGTAGCCTTTGACTACAAGATCTTCTTCCATTCCTCCAAAGACCAAGAATGCATCCTTAGTTCTTCGTAAGTACTTAAGGATATTCTTGGCTGCTATCCAATGTGGTTCACCGGGATCCGATTGGTACCTACTCGTCATGCTTAGAGCACACGAGACATCGGGTCTAGTACATAACATAGCATACATGATAGACCCAATTGCCGAAGCATATGGAATACCATTCATTCTCTTTCGCTCATCATTAGTCTTTGGACATTGATTCTTGCTAAGAGATATACCATGCAACATTGGCAAATTCCCTCTTTTAGAATTTTCCATTTGGAATCTTCTAAGGACTTTGTCAATGTAAGTACTTTGACTTAAACCAATCATCCTCTTGGATCTATCTCTATAGATCTTGATACCAAGGATATATGCGGCTTCGCCCATATCTTTCATTGAAAAGCACTTTCCCAACCAAGACTTGACAGTCTCTAGTGCCGGAATGTCATTTCCAATGAGTAAGATATCGTCGACATACAACACTAAAAATAGTGCTACGCTCCCACTAATTTTCTTGTATACACAAGGTTCATCTTCGTTCTTGATAAAACCAAACTCCTTGATTGCTTCATCAAAACGTAGATTCCAACTCCTTGAAGCTTGCTTCAATCCATAAATAGTTTACGCAACTTACACACCTTGTTAGAATTTTACGGGTGACAAAACCTTCAGGTTGTATCATGTATACATCCTCAAGTAACTTCCCATTAAGGAAAGCTGTTTTGACATCCATTTGCCATATCTCATAGTCATAATATGCGGCTATGGCAAGTAAAATTCTAATAGACTTAAGCATAGCTACAGGCGAAAAGGTTTCATCATAGTCTATGCCATGAATCTGCCTATATCCCTTAGCTACTAGCCTAGCCTTATAGGTGTGCACCTTCCCATCCATGTCGGTCTTCTTCTTGAAAACCCATTTGCACCCTATGGTTTTTATACCTTCGGGTGGATCAATCAAGTTCCAAACTTGATTATCAGCCATGGATTGTAATTCGGACTTCATGGCTTCTTGCCATTTTTCCGAATCCGGAGCGGACATCGCTTCTTGATAGCAAGTGGGTTCATCATTTTCGATTAACTCCACTTCATCACTTTCCGTAACAAGAAATCCATATCTCTCGGGTTCGGATCGTGATCTACCACTACGGCGAGGAACTTGTGCATCTTGAACCGGTTCCACAACGGTTTGTGAACTTGGTTCAGTTTCTACCATTGGTTCAATGTTGTTTTCGGGTTCTCGAACTTCTTCGAGATCTATTTTACTCCCACTTTGGTTCCTTTGCGAAGAAACTCCTTTTCTAAGAAAGTACCATTTCGAGCAACAAACACTTTGTTCTCGTTTCGGTTGTAGAAATAGTATCCTTTGGTTTCTTTAGGATATCCCACAAAAACACATTTATCAGATTTAGGTGCTAGCTTGTCAGAAGATAACTTCTTGACATATGCATCACAACCCCAAATCTTCATGAAAGACAAACTAGGTTTTCTTCCATGCCACATCTCATATGGGGACTTTTGAACCGATTTGGTAGGAACTCTGTTTATAGTGAAAGCAACAGTTTCTAGTGCATGTCCCCAAAAGGATAAAGGAAGCTCAACTTGACTCATCATAGAACGAACCATGTCCAACAAAGTTCTATTCCTCCTTTCAGACACACCATTCCATTGTGGTGTTCGGGTGGAGAGAGTTCGAAACGATTCCACAACTCTTAAGATATTTGTCAAATTCTTGGCTCAAATATTCACCACCTCGATCGGATCGAAGTACCTTAATAGTTTTGCCAAGTTGATTTTGCACCTCATTTTGAAATATTCGAAATATCTCAAACGATTCACTCTTATGTTTCATTAGATAAACATATCCAAATCTACTATAATCATCAGTGAATGTTATGAAGTACCGAAATCCTCCCCTAGCATTGCTACTCATAGGCCCACATACATCGGTATGTATGAGTCCTAATAAGTCGCCCGCCCTTTCACCGGTTTTGGTAAATGGGTCCTTGGTCATCTTGCCAAGTAAACAAGATTCGCATGTCTCATATGATTCATAATCATGTGAGTCCAAAAATCCATCTTTGTGGAGTTTAGAAATGCGTTTCTCGTTTATATGGCCAAGACGACAATGCCATAAGTAAGTGTGGTTTACATCATTGGGTTTAGATTTCTTGTTAATGTTATAGACATCATTATCGCGATTTTCAACATCAAGAATATAAAGGCCATTGAATGAAACAAGTACAATAATGCATATCACTCTTGTAAATAGAAAATTTCTTATCACATATAAGAAAATTAAAACCTTCATTATCCAAACATGAAATCGAAATAATATTCCTACTTAAAGGCTGGAACGTAATAACAATTGTTCAAAACAAGTATTAGTCCACTAGGTAAAGTAACTTCATAAGTTCCTACGGCTAATGCGGCAACTCTTGCTCCATTCCCCACACGTAGGTCCACTTCACCTTCCTTAAGCATCATACATTCTTTAGACCTGCACATTTAAACAAATGTGAGTTCCACATCCGGTATCCAATACCCAAGAACTAGAAGTAGATAGGAATATATCTATAACAAAGATACACGAAGTTGAAGCAACTCCTTTGCTCTTCTTCGGTGCTTCCTTGTATTTTGCGCAATTTCTCCTCCAATGTCCAATCTCATTGCAATGGAAGCGGTTGCGTCCTCTTGGGACTTAGGCTTAGCCTCTTTAGGCTTGGAGGCCTCTTTGGGCTTGGCAACCTTTGCCTTAGGATTAGCAACCTTTGCTTTTCCTTTACCCTTGAACCCTTTCCCCTTGTTAACCATTAGCACTTGATCGGTCTTCTTCTCGACAATCTTGGTCTCCGCAGTAGTCAACATTCGAACTAACTCGGAAAGGTTTCTATTCATTCCACCCATGTTATAGTGCATTATGAAATGACTAAAACTTTTAGGTAATGAATTGAGTATTATGTCGGTAGCCAACTCTTGGCTAATTGGAAAACCGAGCCTTTCAAGATGCTCAATGTGGCCCTTTAACTTGAGAGCATGGGGACCAACGGCTTGTCCTTCACTCATCTTGCATGAGGTCAAGGATGCAAGCGTGTTGTACCTTTCTTGCCTAGCTTGAATTTGGAACATTTCCATCGGCCGATTGTTTAAGTCATTGTCCCCAAGTGCTCAAGATTCTTCGAAGACTCTTGCACATGGCGGAGAGCATAAGGCAACTAACATCTGTAGAGTCACGCTTGTGCTTCGAGATATTGTTCCCTTATTGCCCTAGCGGCATTGGCGGCGGGTTCGGGTGGAATAGGTTCGGTGAGAACGTACGGTTTCTCCTCTTGTTTGAGAACAATTCTCAAACTACGGATCCAATCCATATAGTTTGTACCATTCTCTTCCAACTTTTCCTTCTCAGGACGGATCGCGGTGAAAAGTGATTATTGTTTGATGCCATTTATTCTACAAAAAGATATACATAAAATATGAACACATATAAGTAAACATATTATATGAGAAGTATAGTGCATTTAAATAAATGCTCCCACTAAATTATACACCTTCAAATGCAAATAAGCATAATATACATTTAATGGGCTAAGATCCAACTTTAATTCAATTTCAAGTTTGCTATGGCAAACCGCTCAAAATTAAATTAATTAGGTAGAAAACATCAATCATATCACATATATGACTCTTAGATCTTTTATGAGATCAATTCAAGACATCATATGTCTAGGCATATTTTAATCTCATCTTATGCCTTGGGTCCAAAACCATTTTGATAACCCAATTAAGTTCGTTCACTTTAAAACGTATAGGAACCACCATTTCCTCATCTTGCTCGCATTCGAATAGAATCAAAGCACCTTGCTATGGCAAGCCCACCCAAAACTATCCGAATGGTCTCAAGTGTTTTTAATCATGAATTGGCATAAAGAACTTAAAAGTTAAATGAAGGTTCTTTAAAGGTAGATCATAAGCATATCGGAAAGATAGTCAAAATCATGCACCGGGTAAGTTCCCGGGAAGATAGGTGAGCCGCAAGGACTTCTTAAGTACCAACTCTTCCTTAGACAGAACTCTCCTAGACATGCATAATTAGAAATCAACTACGATTAGGCAACATAATCCTTACCTTTTATAAACAATCAGTTTCCTTTTAAATTTCGCGTATTTATGACTTGTTTCCATAAACAATCATAAGATCCAAAATTTACAATGTCTAAATCTAAACATATTAGGAAACTAAATATCATGTTTCAACTAAACATTTAATTTAATAATTCTTAACAATTAAGAACAAATAATTCATGCATCGCAACAATTAATAAAACACATTTAAATTAATTAAGCATGCATAAACAATGAATCAATCTAGCATGGACTTATAAACTCAATTTTATAACATCCAGTTTTTCATACACATTGCAATAATTATTAAAATCATATTTTAATCAATTAATCATGTATATCAATGAATCAATCTATCGCGGACTTATAAACTCAATTTTATAACATCCAGATTTTTCATATTAACATATCAGATTGTAATCACAATCATAGAATAGCAGAAAATTTGAACAAACAGTTACGCCGGTTTTGGCTTGTTATGTCGCGTGACAACATCGGCCGTAGGCTTAATATGTCGCGCGACCTAACATGCCGGTTAACCTGAATTCCACATGGCTCGATATGTCGCACGACATAGGCGACGGGTTACAGAGATTTCCGGATTCGAACCAATACAGATTACGGCCAATTAAATCACATAAAACGGCCTTTTACTGATTTAATTCGGCATAAATTGAAAACGATTTTCACATTGTTTCACATAAACAATTAAAATTCTATCACATACAAAACATGCAATAAGCATATAAACAATTTAGATCTTAAACCTAGCATGTTAATTCAAACTTAATCATACGAACGGGGCTCGATACCCTTTGTTGAGTTTTACGGGTCCATGCGCGGCGGAATTAAGCATTAAAAACATAAAACCCAAGAAGCCCTAGGATCCGTTCTATACAATTAATTTGAATATCAATGAAATAGAATTAAACCAACCTTGAAACGCTTTCCGGTCTTGAGCTATCGAACGATTTGATTATGTGATATTGAATCACAAACTTCGTTCTTCAACTTGCTTGAACTCTAGGTCTTGATCGATGAACGAGCGAAGACCCTCTTTTGGTATCCACACCTTCGAATGAATCCAAGAACAATTTCTTGTTGATTGCTAGATCTTAACCTTGAAGAATATTGAGAGAATTTGATTGTGAATTTTGCTTTAAAATTTCGGCTAAGCTTTTAGGTCTGGAACCCTGTATTTATACTACAAATAGTGTAAATACCTCTTCTAATCAAATTAGGAGAGACAGGCTGTCAATACCGCGTATTGGCCTATTATGTCGCGCGGTATATCAAGCCATTGGCTTGATATGTCGCGTGACATAAGTAGCCAGTTTCTGTGTCTCTCAATCATTCTTCCTCCGGTTTAACCAATTCATTCTAGTTGTGTGTGACCCAATAGGATTACATCATGTTGGCAATGAGATCGATCATATCGAACCTCATAAGACATAAGCGGACTCTAGCAAGCCATTATGTCTACCCAAATGATGCAACGTAAGAGTTCACGTTTCCAACGGTGTACTTCCATTTATCACTTTTTGTCTCACGATGTTATTTTGAACACAAGTCATGGTCCTTGTCGACTTGTTATTGTTCAATGCTTTCTCGATTCTTGAGTATAATGATAATTCCAATCATATTGGGGTACGGCCATACACTTTCATCATTATCACTCATCGAGGGGCCCAAGCATAACATCTCTCTTCCGAGGGACAAACTCCTTCTTGACTTATCATCCTTCCCATCATGAATCCGATCATGCCAATGATAGCCTTTATAGATATCGTGTTAAGATATCGTTTGACTAAAATCAAACATGGCTTTCATCATATGTAAGGTTATGATAGTCTCGGAGTCTAGGAAATAAATGAAGTAACCGTATGAGATTTAAGTATGACATTTGACCATTACATAAATCTCATGCGGGTCATGTCCAGTCACTTGTTCTCTAACAAGTACCCATAATTTCAATGTGCATCTCTTATGCATATAATCATCACATGATTATCCATTGACAATTATACTAATATATTCTCTTAATAATTAGGGACAGTGATTATTATAAACAAATATACAAAACATATAATAATCAAATAATAAACATCTCATATAATAATAAATAATGTCAACACATAAGTCTATCAATCATAGGCCTAGGGCATAACACCAACACATGCGACTCATGAACCAGATTTTCAGACCTTTCATTGTTACGTTTGTTGTTGTTTATTTTGATGATATCTTGATTTATAGTAAATCTATGGATCAACACTTGGTACACTTGAGATAG
Source organism: Adenophora triphylla var. japonica (assembly GCA_022495995.1). NCBI lineage: Eukaryota > Viridiplantae > Streptophyta > Magnoliopsida > Asterales > Campanulaceae > Adenophora > Adenophora triphylla. The sequence goes on along the minus strand of JAFEMH010000044.1, from coordinate 251,992 downwards.
GTTTTTGATGTTCTGCGTGAGCAAAAACTTTATGCTAATCATAAGAAGTGTCACTTTTTGACTGAGCAAGTGACTTTCTTGGGGTATGTTGTTACCAAGGAGGGCATTCGTATGGATGATTCGAAGTTGGAAGCTATTACTAGCTGGCCTACACCGACGAATGTTCATGATGTTAGGCGATTTCATGGTTTGGCTTCCTTTTATCGCCGTTTCATTCGTGATTTTAGCAGTATTATTGCCCCTCTAATTGACTGCATCAAGGGGAGTGTGTTTGTGTGGAACAAGGCAGCGGAGGATGCTTTTCAGCTTTTGAAAAAGGCGGTGACACAAGCTCCTGTTCTTATTTTGCCTAATTTTGATGAAGTTTTTGAGGTTCATTGTGATGCCTCCAATGTTGGCGTTGGCGGTGTGTTGAGTCAGAATAAGAAGCCTGTCACCTTCTTTAGTGAAAAAACTGAACGATGCAAAGAAGAAGTACTCTACTTATGATAAGGAATTCTATGCCATTGTTCGCACCTTGGAGCATTGGCAACATTATCTATTGTCACAGAAGTTTGTGTTGTATTCTGATCATGAGGCACTCAAGTACATTCAAGTGCAGCATAAGCTTAATCTGCGACATGCCAAGTGGGTGGAGTTCATTCAGATTTTTACGTTTGTCATTACACATAAGGCGGGAGTTCAGAACAGTGTGGATGATGCTTAGAGCCGTCGACATTCCTTACTATCTACATTGCAGGTTGAGGTATGCGGCTTTGACACTTTTCGTGATTTGTACCGTGATGATCCATATTTTGGGGAGGTTTGGGATAAGTGTACTCAGGGTAATTTTCTGCAATTTTTGATCCATGATGGCTACTTGTTTAAGGGGAACAAGCTTTGTGTCCCTTATTATTCGTTGAGGGACCTTATCATAACTGAGAGTCATGAAGGGGGACTTGCAGGACACTTTGGCAAAGATAAAACATTGGCACTTGTAGGCGAGCAGTTTTTTTGGCCAAAGTTGGGGCATGATGTTGCTCGATTTGTGGAAAGATGTCGTGTGTGTCATGTAGCCAAGACTCGCAAGTCCAACGCAGGCCTTTATACTCCTTTGCCGGTTCCTACTGCTCCGTGGGAGGACATTAGCTTGGATTTTGTGTTGGGATTGCCTCGTACACAACGACAAAAGGATTCCATTATGGTGGTGGTGGATCGTTTTTAAAAAATGTCCCATTTTGTTCCCTGCAGTAAGACATTTGATGCAACACAAGTGGAAGACTTGTACTTCAAGGAGATTGTGAAGTTGCATGGCATTCCCAAATCACTTACTTCTGACAGGGATGTCAAGTTCGTTAGCCATTTTTGGCACACGTTGTGGAGGAAAACGGGTTCGCGCTTACAGTTCAGTAGCTCGTATCACCCGCAGACGGATGGACAGACTGAGGTGACTAATCGTAGTTTGGGTAATTTATTGCGCGGTTTGGTTGGTGACCATCCACGCCAATGGGACTTGACACTTGCACAGGCCGAGTTTGCTTACAACAATTCTCAGAACAGCACTACGGGCAAAAGCCCTTTCCAAGTTGTTTATGGCCGTAACCCTGTCAGTCCTTTGGACCTCATTCCTCTTCCGGTTACCAGTCAATACAGTTCTGATGCAGAGGCGCGTGCAACTCAGATTAAAGAGCTTCATGAGCAGGTTCGCAAGCGCATTATTGGGCAAAATAATCTGTACAAGCAGCGGGTGGACAAGCATCGCAAACGGGTTGTGTTTCAGGTTAGAGATTTGGTGTGGGTACACTTGAGAAAGGAGAGATTCCCAGCTGGTCATTTTCGCAAGTTACAACCAAGGGCTGATGGTCCATTTCGTGTAGTGGAGCGGATCAATGACAATGCCTACAAGATCGACTTGCCCGGTGAGTATAACGTCTCTTCCACGTTCAATGTTGCGGATATATAAGCTTACCATGGAGACAATGATGATGATGGCAACTCGTGGATGAGTTTTTCTCAAGACGGGGAGGATGATGTAGTTCCACAAGCGATTCCAATAGCCCAAGGAAGTCTGCTCAGGGCAACACAAGGAGGCATTGGCAAGGCAACAATCACAACAGCAATCAACGACAGCAACATGGAGGAAGCCAAGCCAGGCGGGCGCATCATTTGTCATCAGGCGGGCGCCCCGGATGCAGGACAAGGAAGCCATGCCACGGAGTTTGAGGCGGACGCCTCACATCTGTCCATGCAGCCACCTCAAGGTGTTTGATCAGACCATGAATTCTCTGTTCTTGAGGCGAGCGCTTCATCCTTGGCGAGGCGGGCGCCTCACATCGTTCCACTTTCTTTATTTACGTAATTGCTGTTTTCCTTAGGCGTTTATTACTGGTGTTTTGAACTTTTAGTGGGGTTAATTTGGTCTTTATTTTGTCTCTTCGTTTTAGGGTTTGGACGGAGTATTTAAACATCTTTTAGCTTGGGATTATGCAGTTTTTGATGATTGCAATTTTATAGAAAAGCTGAGGCTTTTTATTCCGAATCTTGGTTGTTATTCCGTTCGGCTATTTCTCATAGGCTTTTGGCTATCATAAAACTTAAGTTATTGGGTGCACTAGCACCGACTTGTTCTAGCATGGGTCCGCCACCGTGTGTGTGTGTGTGTATAATTGATGCATAAAAGGATACTTTTGTGTATATTATGTAGGGATATGTTATAGTAGTGGGGGAGAGAGGATTGCAATTGTCGGGTGGGTAGAAGCAGAGGGTAGCCATTGCAAGGGCAATAGTGAAGAGTCCTAAGATACTACTACTAGATGATGTTGGAACAATTCTATTCCGTTAATTCCTATGCATACTCAGTTCTTAGAATAAGAATGATAAAAGAGAAAGGAAGCGGAAGTGTATACCTGATGAATCCATCTTTATGCCTTGATGTTCTTGAAGGCGGGAAGAAGATGAAGAAATGAGTAGGAGACGAAGTCTTCTAAATGATGAATACCTTCACTTTATTCTCAGATTATGGAGAGAGAATTAATGAATTAGTGTGTGTCCTTAGGCTGATGGAAAGCCTTGTATATATAGGAACTTAAAAGGCACTTCATTTAGGGACCACACCCTTTCATACGAAGTAGCAAATAGGTTACCTTTTGTCCATAATAAATAGGTAATCCTAAGATCGGGAATTCTACACATTGATTATATTTCTATACTTTATACAACATTATATTTATGACTTATACATGTACGTCTACATGTTTTTGTATATTTATTAAGTATACAAATTTTGCAATCCATGTTCTAACAATCTCCCACTTGGATTGCCCAAACATGTGTTTGTACTTTAATAAACCTTTATAAAATCATATTTACAATGTTTAAATGGCAATCCTTATGTATACAATAATGTCATTTGAATAATCCCGTCCATTAGTTTTATAAGTATAAGGACTAAAGGGACAGTCGTTGTAATTGATTCGCAACTAAACCCGCATTAATCACATATATATATCCAACTAAATGACATAGATTAAGTATATATGTGTAGCATGGAAAATTGATGAATATATTGGAATATGTACATATATTCTTCCAACTAGTCCTACTTAATCAAATGAGATCAATCAAGAAAAGATAAAAATACGAAGTACAACATAAACTCCCACTATATTAAATGTTATCAAAAGTTGTTACACACATATGAGCGGTATGCTCGTGAAACGCTAAAGGTGATAACGCTTTAGTAAACGGATCCGCTAACATGGAGTTTGTTCCTATAAGTTGTATTTCTAATTGTCTATTTTGTACTCTTTCTCTAACTACAAGAAACTTGATATCTATATGCTTAGATCTAGATGAACTTTTGTTGTTGTTAGAATACAATACTGCAGCCCGATTGTCACAATATAACTTGAGCGGTCTTTCAATACCATTGACAATTCGCAGTCCTTCAATAAATTTACGCAGCCATATAGCTTGTTTGGATGCTTCGTAACAAGCAACAAACTCGGCTTCCATGGTAGAGGAAGTCACAAGTGTTTGCTTGGCACTTCTTCAAGATATTGCTCCACCAGCTAACGTGAAGACATAACTAGACGTTGACAAATACCCAACGATCTCAAGATGATCCGACTTTGAATATGTAAGCATGTAGTCCTCAGTGTTTTGTAAATTTCTCATCACTCTTTTGGCTGCAACCCAATGTTCTCTCCCCGAATTGCTTTGGTATCGACCAAGCATTCTAACAATAAATGCAAAGTCAGGACGAGTATAGACCTGTGCATACATTAAGCTTCCTACTGCTGATACTTGGATTCAAAATTATTTTTATGACATTGCTTTAAACTGAATTTATCTCCTTTAGAGACAGGGGTGTCATGTGGTTTACAATTTTCCATGCCAAACCTTTGTAATACCTTCTCTATATAGCCCTTTTGTGATAATCCTAAAATACCTCGTGAACGATCACGATGAATTTGGATTCCTAATACAAAAGATGCCTCATCGAGATCTTTCATTTCAAATTTGTTTGAAAGAAATTTCTTGATTTCCTTAAGATGGTCTTTGTCATTACTGGCAAGTAATATGTCATCCACATATAAGACCAAAATTATAAATTTATTCCCACTAAATTTATGGTACACACAATCTTTAGCAAAATTCATTTCAAAACAAAATGAAAGAATTACTTGATTGAATTTTAAGTACCATTGACGAGATGCTTGCTTGAGCCCATAAATGGATTTCTTATGTTTGCAAACTAATTGATTAGTTTGATCTAAATCAGTCACCATTTCTGGTTTCTTCATATAGATAGTTTCCTCAATGTCTCCATTGAGAAAAACTGTCTTTACATCCATTTGATAAAGTTCAAGATCAAAATGTGCTACAAGTGTCATAATGATCCTAAAAGAGTTTTTAGAAGATACCGGTGAAAATGTTTCTTTATAATCAATGCCCTCCTTTTGAGTGAATCCCTTAGCAACAAGACGAGCTTTATATCTTTTCACATTACCACGTGAATTCCTTTTGGTCTTAAAGATCCATTTACATCTGATGGGTTTCACGTTTTTAGGTAATGGAACAAGATCCCAAACGTCATTGTCTTTCATAGATTTCAACTCTTCATTTATGGCATCGATCCATTTACGAGAATTTGGACTATTAATGGCTTCATGGAAGGTGAGCGGTTCATCTCCCACTAAGTCCTAGAGTTCCTCATTCTCGGCAAGATACACATCATAATCTGCCAGAATCGCACTTCTTCTTACTCTATTAGATCTTCTTAAGGGCACCGGTTCTACTTGATTTTGAGGTTGTTGATTTGATCTTCATCAACAACATTTTCATGTTGTTCAATAGGATGTTCTATATCGTTTTGAATTATATGTTCTTGTTGAATGTCAGATATAAGTACTTGATTTTCAATGGGAACTATGGGAAGAGGTATAGAAATGAATTCCTCTTCCTCCTCAAATTCAAAACTATACCTAATTTCCCCTCCAAATTCAACATCCTCAAAGAACCTAGCATTTTCCATCTCAAAAAATGTTCTAGTTTTCAGATCATAAAATTTATATCCCCTAGATCTCTCGACATACCCTACAAATTAACTACTAACAGTCTTAGCATCCAGTTTGCCCTCATTAGGCCTATATGGCCTAGCTTCTGCTGGACAACCCCATACATGAAAATGATTTAGGGACGGTTTCTTACTTGTCCATAATTCATAAGGAGTTTTGTCGGTAGCTTTTGAAGGATCCCTATTGAGAATGCAAGCTACGGTTTTTAATGCATCGCCCCATAATGAGTGAGGTAAAGAAGTACAAGAAATCATACTTCTTACCATATCTTTAAGGGTTCTATTACGTCGCCCCGCTACACCATTCATGCTAGGTTTGCCCGACATGATGTAGTGAGGGATAATCCCACACTCTTCTAAATAGCGAGCAAAAGGACCCGAACGTTGTTCTCCCGAACCGTCATTCAGTCCGTAGTATTCACCACCACGATCGGATCTAACGTTCTTAATAGTCTTTCCAAGTTTATTTTCAACTTCGGCTCTAAAAGACTTGAAAACGTCCAAAGATTGAGACTTTTGATGAAGCAAATAAATGTATCCATAACGAGAGTAATCATCTATGAACGTAATGAAATATTGTTGACCATTCCATGAAGGGGTGGTGAATGGTCCACAAATATCCGTATGAATTAGTTCTAAGACGTTTGATGCTCTCAAGGATTCTTTCCTTTTAGTGTTTGTAAACTTTCCTTTAATGCATTCAATACAAAAGTTTTTATCCGGAATGTCAAGTTTGTTTAAGATTCCTTCTGATACAAGCTTATCAATTCTCCTTTTGGAGATATGACCCAAACGCTTATGCCATAAGGTATAAGATTTTTCACTTGACAACTTTCGTTTAATGCCTTTAGTTTTGGTTTCATTAACATGGGACTCGTTAAATGACTTGATCGTATCAAGTAATATAGATTATCTCTATATGATAAAGTACTAGTACCAACAACTTTGGAATTGAAATAAATATCACATTTATTATTACCAAATGAACAGGAATAACCTTTCTTGTCCAATAATATGATTGAAATCAAATTTCGCCTAAAGGACGGTACAATAAATGTATAATTTAATACAAAACAATATTCGGTACTTAACAATAATCTAAAAGTCCCGATGCCCACAACTTCAACCGGCTTCCCAGCTCCCATATAGATGTATTTCTCATCTTCGCTAGGGCTTCGATAATTCAGGCAACCCTGCATAGATACACTAATGTGAGTTGTTGCACCAAAATCCAACCACCATATACATGTAGGAATTGAAACGAAATTTGCCTCAGTACAAATAAGGCCAAATGACGTACGTTTCTTAACACGCCAAGCATGATAATTCGGGCAGTCGTTCTTCATGTGAGTAGGGTCCTTGCAAAAGCACTTTTTAACCTTTTGATCATTGGACGATCCCTTATGCTTCTTGTTTGCAACCGCAATTTCATTCCCTTTTCTCTTAATCCCACGATAAGAGGTAGATGCTAAGTGAGCACTTACAGGCTTGAATTGTTTCATCCTCTCTTCCTCTTGTGTCACATGTAAAATTAATTCATTCATATTCCACTTGTCCTTTTGACAATTATAGGTCACTTCAAAATGACCAAACTGAGGAGGAAGAGATATCAAAACCAAGTGCACGAGTAAATCTTCCGAAATCTCTAACTTAAGGGCCCTTAGTTTTGTTGAAAGATGAAACATCTCAACGATGTACTCCCTTAAGTTTCCATTACCCTTGTACCGCATGGAAACAAGTTTCCTTAAATAAGTACTTGTTTCCAACTTATCACTTTATGCAAAGCGTTGTTCAAGGGTATCCAGAAAACTCTTAGCATTAACGTCCTCGGGAACACTGTTCAAGAATGTTTTCGGGACGGCATTTTTCATGATCATTAGACTCACGCGGTTTGAACGGTTCCACTTCTCTATACTCAAGCGATCTTCTTGAGTGCTTTTATCAGTAAGAGGAGTGGGACTTGGTTCTCTTAAAGTGAGATCAATGTCCATACAGCCCAATATCATAGAAATTTTGTTTTTTCAAGTTTTAAAGTTCGTCCCATTTAGCATCGAAACTTTATTCATCGCAGCAATAACAGAAGAAGCATTAATTAAATTTGAATGGGTAAGAACAAGAATGAAAACAAAACATTTATAAGTAACTACATATAAGAAGTGATTAATTATATAAAATGAATCCATCTATATAAGACAATTAATATGACATCAAAACTAATCTTTGGATTACGAGTTGACTCAAATATAATTATCTTTGGGTAACCAAGAAATCGAACTATGTTTTAATCAAACACTTAATCTTCCTTTGGGCCGACTTAAGTATTTGATCAAACAACCGATGTTCTATAACTTTGTTACCCAATGAATGTATAATTTTAGTCAAAATCTTCTTTGGAAAATTCAATTTATTCACATATTAAAGTATACATTCATCACTTAATAACTTCGGATCTAAATAACGTAAATCACTTTGGTGACAATATTATTTAAGATTAATGAAGTTTATTAAGTATATAATTAATCACAATGAAGGAAAATTTTGAAAAGATGTATGTTTTTGCACAAAATTAAATACTGAATCTACAGGTACACGGCCGAGTCATAGATCTTGCACGGACGTGCAGGTCCTATTCCTGAAACCAAATTTTATTATTCAGGTAGAGCACGGCCGAGCGAATGGTATGACACGGCCGAGCATTCCTTTCCAGAAACATCATAATTTCTTGTTCAATGTTGCACGACCGAGTCAAGGAATGATGCACGGCCGTGCAAGGAGTATGCACGGGCAAGGTTGTAAAAATCGCTAGGCGGCTCCTAGGCGGCAAGGCCGGGCCTAGCGCCTAGAGCGCCTAGGCGGGGCGGCGAATTTACACACATTTTTATATATATTCCATAGTTTTCTGTCCATATAGTGACAAATTCAAGAGGATAAACACAGATTACCATTATGCATAACCAAAAAAATTTACTCACATATTTTTGAGACTAAAAGCCACCACCATATTGGCTTACATACACACAGATTACCATTATGCATAACCAAAAAAATTTACTCACATATTTTTGAGACTAAAAGCCACCACCATATTGGCTTACATACTGACCTGTTTGATTAGCTAGTACCCCAAATTGTTGACAACTATTGATTGTGCTTCCCATATAACTTCCAACAGGTGATGCAGGCTCTCGAAAATAACCAGATCCAGCACTATTTCCGCCTATGCCCCGCCTCGGCCCCGCCTAGCCCCGCCTAGACCCGCCTAGCCCCGACTATCCCCGCCTAGACCCGCCTAGCACCTAATTGCCCCACCTAGCCATAAATCGCGGCGCCCGGCCTCCGCCTAGCGCCTAGGCGCCGCCTTGGCCGATTTTTAGAACATTGTACACGGGCGAGCATAATAAACAACACGGCCGAGCAGCCTTGTCCAGAAAATTTCATCACTTGGTATAATGGTGCACAGCCGTGCAATTCATAACGCTCTGTTGTGCAATGCAGCAGAAGCAATTGACAATAACAATAAAAACAATTGGGAATCGAAAGAGAAAGAGATCGAATTGGGGTTATGAATTTCGGCCGCTTTTCTATTGCTCTGTGCAATAATCTGTATTTTTTACATAGGTTACAATCATATATATATATGAAACAAACCCTAGCCCAACAACTAAGATAAACGAAAATAGAAAAGCCCAAAAACCGCCCGGCCCGACAGCCCAGGCACCCACCTGGCATTCTCCCAGGCGCCATCCTCGCGTTGCTTCAGAAACGTCGACAACCTCTGAGTCCCAGGCACCCGCCTTGCATGAATCTATGCGGCTGCCTCGACTTGTTCCAGCCCAGACCAAGTTGCTGTCTTCGAGGCGCACGCCTCAAGCTATCCCAATCGGCCGCCTCACTGCTGCTGAAGGAACAGACTTGCAAGAACCATCACACCCTTTTACGAATTTCATGTCTTTTGAGCCAAAACTTCAATCCTTTTCCAGATTTAAACTTGGTTATAGTTATTAACACTCTATAAACGAATAAGAGTGATTAATTAACACCAAAACATAATTGATTGATCATTATCTATAATCAAAGTAAGGCAAAAAATCATGCAAGTAGATCCACACTGTAGTGCGCAATTCATCGCTCGGTCGTGTATTGAGATAATCTTGCTTGATATATTGTCTTTCTTATCGAGTTTTAGATTTGATAAATGTTCAATAACATCAAAACATAATAAATTCAACATAAAATGAAGCAAAATATGATATAATGAATTCATTCTTAATCAAGAACACGAGTAGGCTCTGATACCAATTGTTGGAACAATTCTATTCCGTTAATCCCTATGCATACTCAGTTCTTAGAATAAGAATGATAAAAGAGAAAGGAAGAGGAAGCGTATACCTGATGAATCCATCTTCATGCCTTGATGTTCTTGAAGGCGGGAAGAAGATGAAGAAATGAGTAGGAGACGAAGTCTTCTAAATGATAAATGCCTTCACTTTATTCTCAGATTATGGAGAGAGAATTAATGAATTTGTGTGTGTCCTTAGGCTGATGGAAAGCCTTGTATATATAGGAACTAAAAAATCACTTCATTTAGGGACCACACCCTTTCATATGAAGTAGCAAATAGGTTACCTTTTGTCCATCATAAATAGGTAATTCTAAGCTCGGAAATTCTACACATTGATTATATTTGTATACTTTATACAACATTATATTTATGACTTATATATGTACGTCTACATGTTTACGTATATTTATTAAGTATACACATTTTGCAATCCATGTTCTAATAGATGAGTGATACAGTATGATAACACACAAGTTGATCAAGCGGGACAAGCAAGGAGATCGAAAACAAAAATAGTTTTTAAGTTTTATTATTTATTATCTTTTATTATTTTCTTTGTATTTTCGGATTTAATATTAGATTGATAGTATTTTTGGTATTAGAAGTATATTAGGACTTTATTTTGATGAAATAATAGTCTATTAGGTTACCATATATATTAGGCATATTTTTAGAAGTGTTTTGACTTGTTTTTCAAGTCTTAGGAGTCATATAAAAATAGGGCTTTGTGTAATTCCGAAAATTAAACTTTTGATTATAAGAAATAGAAAAGAAAAGCTTGAAGCTTTAGAAATTGATTCTTGTTTATTCGTTCAGTCATTCTAATTCTCCAAGCCTATTCGGCATCATTTGGTATAAGAGCTTTGGTTCGTATATCAATGGCTGAACGAGGAAGCGTGGATCGTGGTGGACGTGGTGGTCGATGGAGCAGCCGTGCAGCGGAGCCCCAAGAAGATGACTGATACAGTATGGAGAGCAACCGAGGAAGAAGGCTGGAAGCGAGGCGCCCGCCTCAAGAATGGCCAGGCGCCCGCCTCAAGCTCCGGGGTGCTGAAGGAGAATGCTGAAGACTGAAGATTGTTTCCTTCCAGCGCTTGATTGTTTCCTTTTCCTGATTTCATATTTTCCTTATTTCGTTTATTTAGTTTTGGACTATTATTTTACTCATAGCTTTTTAGTTTATTTTAATTAGGGTATTTTTGGTAATCTTTTTATTAGTCGGTCTCACGTTTTGGTAAGGTTCTAGAATGGTCTTTAGAGTAGTATTAAAACAAATTACAGAGCTCTTGTTTAAAGGGACTTTGATTTTTGATTTATGAAATATAGTTTTGCTGTGAGCAACTATTATTGAGGGTTTAAATCCCGTCTTGTTTTCTTAAATTCCGTTCAGTCATTCCTCTCATTCTCATATAACTTCGGTTCTCTATCATTTGGTATCAGTTTCCTGGTTGTTTTGATGGCTGAACGAAGGCGTGGTCGTGGTGTTCATGGTGTTCGTAGTAGGGTTCGTGCAGCGAATCCCCAGGAATACGATCCCCATCACGAACGTGAACTATATGAAATCAAGAAGGACGAACTGCGAAGAAAGATTCAAGATCTCAAACTTCGTTTGTTGCGTTCCGAGATTCGAGAACTCCAAAGATACTTTGATCGGGTGGAGGGTCGACGAATCCAACGACAACTAGCGCAGTTGGAGGACTCAGATTCAGACGTATCGTCTGATGAAGAGGGCTCGGAGTCAGATCTGTGGTCTGATGATGATGAGGATATCTATCCTTTCGATCGTGATCAAGAACTTGAGTGCAAGAGAGAGGCCGATCCTCTGACTCTTGACGAGTTTTGTGACCGATTGAGTACAGACGACGCCGTCGCAATATCGAGATAGAGGAGGTACGAAGACGGATTCAAATACTCCAGGTCCGCTTGGATCGCAGAGAAAAACTTCTAGCGATGAGGGGTTCAGATCCGGTTGTTCCAGCCGAGGAAAAGGAGTACTATCAAGAGGGGATGGATTCTCTCTGCCAAAATCAGGGACTTCATGATAGGTATGAAGCTAACCATTCGAGGAAGATCGATAGGAGGATCGAAATTCCGGAAATCGAAGGTAAGTCCATTCCTAATGATTTCGTTGATTTTTGGATTGATACTGTTGGGTTTAAAGAGGTTTTTTTTTGTCGAATCATCGAGTGAGGAAAACCTTGTTGATTGGTCAAAACCCCCTCTGTTTGATACAAATCCGGAAGAATCGATTGATTCTTGGATTGATACTGTTAATTTTAAAGAAGGTTTTGTGATCGATTCTTCAAGTCAAGAAGATCTTGTTGATTGGTCCAAACCACCTATGTTTGAAGGGTGTCGTGGTGATGTTCCTCAAGCAATGACATCCGAGCTTGTTGATGACGTTGAATCAGTTGTTGGGTCCGATAAGGTGACAGAGGAAGTATTTGATAATCAAGGGGCATCCTTGGTGTGGACGTTTGAAACAGTTACTGTTGATCTTGGGTACAAAGATCCGTTTGACACGTACTTCCTCCGGTCTTCTGTTCGATACATCATTCAGAAATTGATTATTAAGTTTTTTGTATCAACACATTGGCTGATTGGATGGATATAATGAGAAATAATATCAAGTATACAGTTCGTCTACGGTTGAAGGGTGAATTTTGTAAGGTATTTTTCAGCACAACAACCAAAATTCGAGGTCGAATTTTTTCTAAGAAGGAGAGAATGATACAGTATGATAACACACAAGTTGATCAAGCGGGACAAGCAAGGAGATCGAAAACAAAAATAGTTTTAAGTTTTATTATTTATTATCTTTTATTATTTTCTTTGTATTTTCGGATTTAATATTATATTGATCGTATTTTTGGTATTAGAAGTATATTAGGACTTTATTTTGATGAAATAATAGTCTATTAGGTTACCATATATATTAGGCATATTTTTAGAAGTGTTTTGACTTGTTTTTCAAGTCTTAGGAGTCATATAAAAATAGGGCTTTGTGTAATTCCGAAAATTAGAATTTTGATTATATGAAATAGAAAAGAAAAGCTTGAAGCTTTTGAAATTGATTCTTGTTTATTCGTTCAGTCATTCTATTCTCCTAGCCTATTCGGCATCAATGAGGCTACGAGTGCATTAGATGCAGAGTCAGAAAGAGTTCAAGATGCGTTAGAGAAGGTCATGGTGAACCGGACAACAGTTGTGGTGGCCCATCGGCTGTCCACCATAAAAGGAGCGGATGTGATTGCAGTGGTTAAAGATGGAGTGATTGTTGAGAAAGGAAAACACGAGGCGCTTATTAATATCAAAGACGGTTCCTATGCCTCCTTGGTCTCAATTCACATGACCTCTTCTTCTTCATAGTAAGATTTTCTTTTTCTGAATTTTCCAACCAAAACTCACTGTACTCCTCTTCTTGTCCCAAGGAATAAACATTTTCTGAATATCCCAATGTTAATAACCATATATATATATATACATACACTAATGAAAATATAGCGAAGAAAGCTTTACATGTATCAAAACAATTTTACCAAGGAGCTTGGTTTTCCATTTCAACTAGTCTTTTTTCATTCAGCACATTTTCTTTATATTAGTTTCATGTATCAAAATAATATTTATCTTATCTACTGCAGAAAATAAGAAAAAAAAAAGAAGAGAAGGGACGGTTGCATAAATAACCCCATTTATTATATTGTATTACAGTAACCAGCAGAAAATTATCATATCTGCTTATTTTAAAACTTATATATCAACGTAAATTTCTTGTTGGCGCCTTTCTCTAGTTAGCTTTTCATGAATTGCGCTTGGAGATAGTCAACCGTGTTCTTTTCCAACTGGAAAGCTCTAGTGAGAACATCATCAGAAATTGGTGGATTCGCTCCAAAAACAGCATCTGCAATTGTAATCACTCCAGGATTTTGGCTACTTAGAGCTGCAAAAGCTACCGCGTTGGTATGGCCCACATTAAACTGAAAGTGAATGAGCCCCACAGGGAACACAAATACATCTCCCACATGCAAGATTTTAGTGATGAGACGATTTTCGGTGTTAGATGTAACAAATCCGACGTACAAGGTGCCTTCAACAACAAAAAGTATCTCAGTAGCCCTTGGATGTGTATGGGGTGCATTCTGGCCATATGGTGCATAGTCAATGCGAACTAGGGAGACGCCAAAGGTGTTCAATCCTGCAACCTGAGCAACATTTACTGCAGTAACATTTGACCCAACCAGGTTTGTTGTGTTTCCCGGGATATGGAGACCTGAAAAAGAGAAATCCTCGGCAACGACATCCTTTGGATCTTTGCAGAACCTCCCATTCACGAAAACTGCATGCATATTATTTCATACATGTTAATAAATCAATAAATATATACTAATGACATCTAAAAATAAATAATCTGGTGGAGTGATTTTATTTTTTTAAAAAAAACATTAGCATGGTAGAGAGAGTACGTACGAGCTCCTTTGGGGTCATTAGTAGCTACACAGAAGTCCTGAAGAGGACTAGGATCGGAGGCAACTGCAAACGAGAAGGCCAATGCGAACATGAGAATGGTTACAACAAGTCTAAGACCCATTTTGTATTTGATACTTAAGTTAGGAAATTGAATAGTTTTCGGGTGAGAGATGCAATATTTAGCAGGAGGATGTTGCGTATTTATAGGTAAGTACTCGCAAGCAAATGCATGGGATTACTGACTATTTCTATATCCATGATCATGGACGGTTAGACTTGGCTTGTTTTTGTAAACAAGAACCATTCTACAACAACTACTATAGTGGTCGTTTATAATAATCTGTAAGCTGATATGAACATGGAAATGGTCCTTCAACGTTGCAGTTGAAATTTAGTCCTTAAATTAATAAATCACTCGCTAGCCTAGATGTTCTTGCTGCTATATGGACATTAATTAAACGACAGTCTTATAAGTTTAAATATATACTCCTTCCGTCCCTAAAAGATTGTCATGTTGTACATTTTGCAATTATTAAGGAAGTGCTTCACCTTCTTGTACCTTAGTAGATTTGCACTAACATTCATGCCTAAGCTTAGAAATGGGACATACTTTTTGGGACAAGTCAAAATGACAAATGAGACAATCTTTCAAGGACAGAGGGAGTACTTCATCCGTGTTTTTTTTTCCAAAATATTGATTTTAAAAAATTTATATACCAAAATAACATTTTAAAAAACTTACGTACCAAAATGATACTTTCCACATTAATTCCGGAATTGGTAATTCCGGAATAATGTAATCCGGAATTACCAATTCCGGAATCAAATATTTTTTTTTTCAAAACTAAAAATCAACAAAATAATATTTCTGTAAAATACGAGCGATCGCGCCATATATGGGGCGATCGCGCCAAATGTAATCATGCGTTGTTAATTCCGGATTCCCTTTTTTTTTTTTTTAACAAAACTGATTTTAGGAAATTAATATTTTCTGTAAATAGAGAGCGATCGCGCGTTTGATGGGGGCGATCGTGCCTAATGTAATCCGGTATTGGTAATTTCGGATTTTATTATTATTTTTTTTAATATTGAATTAAGAAAATTATTTTTATGAAAAATTCAAATCCGGAAATGCTAATTCCTGGTATGCTTTACAAATCCCTTCTCCCCCAACAACTCTGTAAACAACCCACACAGAAACCAACGCCAGTGAAGAAGAAAAAAAGAAGGAAGAAGAAGAGGAGAGGAGGTGGATTTTTTTCAAAGAAATCTGAAAATTCAAGAAGTTGATTAAGAAGTTCAAGAAGAAGAGAAGGCATGTGGTGGATTTTTATAAAAAAAAAGCAGAAAAATTCCAAGAAATGAGCATAAGAAGATCCAAAAAAAGAAGGTACAATTTAATCCCTCTTAATTTTTGTTTGAAATTTAAAATTAGTATTTATTTGATTTTTTTGTAAATGTAGTGATATTGTTAAATTAGGTTTTTGATAAATTGTTTTTCAATTTTTAGAAATAAATATGACTGGAGTTCCACTTGTTTTCATGTGTTATTGGGGAGGAGATGATGAACACCCGTTTGAAGGTGAACATTTTGAAAGGGGACCAAAATATGCACTTAGGGTTAAAACTCGTTGGAGTTACAAGAAGTTGATTAAAAAGATAGCTAAGAAAATTGGGGTAGATCGAGCTATTGTTCAGTTGCAAGTTACATGTAGATATCCTCATCCTGTCGCTCCCGGGATTGCAAATTACATTCCATTTGTAATCGACAATGATATGGGTATGGAAGTCATGTTTGATGTTTCTGCTCAGTTTGGTGGGTTGAGTAGCTTACAATTGTATGTTAAGATGAATTTAGTTGATAATGTGAATGTTGAGGAGTTTGAAACCCATGATGAGCCATCACAAAATGAGTATATTAATGACATGGATACCTTCCAGATGGGTTCTTTAAGCTGCTATAATCAGGGGGATGCTGGAACAAGTACACAAACATATGTGGAAGAGGAAGAGGGAGAGGAAGAGGAAGAGGAAGAGGAAGAGGAAGAGGAAGTGGGGGAGGAAGAGAGAGAGGAAGAGAGAGGGGGTGAGTGTGAGGAATTATATAATGATGATGATAATGATTCAGATTATGAAGAAAATATTGGGTTGCTTCAAAATGAAGATCGTGACGATGGATATGATGATTGCAGTAGTCCTACCGATGATAGCGAGAATGAGGGTGAAGCTGGGGTGAGGGAAGATTTGGGGTTACATTTGGTTGCTTACGAAGAACCACAACATCATGTGCATGAGAGAGTCGGGTATCAATTTTATCGTGATATTGGAGAAGGATCAGAGATATACGATGATAACCAATATAACTTTGTTGAATGGAATGTAGAACATGATGAAATTGCCAAAGGTATTCACTTTTCAAAGAAGACAGAGGTGTAGTATAAAATGAAGTTGTTTCATATTAAGAAAAATATGCGCTTCAAGGTAAAACGAAGCACAACCCGAAAGTTGACTATTGAGTGTTTGGCGAAAGATTTTCCGTACAATTTTTATGTGAATGTGAGTTTGAAGAATGATTGGGTATTGGGAAGTTACCAAATACAAGGGTCCTCATTCTTGCTTGAGAACAGAAATTAGCCAAGATCATTAAAACCTAGATGCTAAGCTCATAGGGCAAGAAGTTTTGGAACTGGTTAAGGCTGATCCCGAGGTTAAGATTGCACTAGTGAAGGCGGAAATAAAAAAAGCCCATGGGAAGGAAGTTTCATATAGAAAGGCATGGTGTGGCAACTCATATCCACTTCACCATACTCTCCATCAACGACATTAATCGCTCGTTCATTCCACGTTTCTATGTGCGGATCATGTTCTTGCATTCAGTTAACGGCTGACCGACCTCGCCGACTAATCCGATGCAGGTCCAAACTAGTGTCGCAGTCATCAGACACACCTTGAACCATCCCAAACTGTCGCATTACGCGATCTGGAAAGTGCCATTCAACCCTCTCAAAGCAGATGAGGGGCACCTTTGCCCTCCATATAGCTTGCCCCTGAAGACAGTAATTCGGAGCTATCACACCTAAATATGGCTGCCACACAACCTAATCCTCGTTTATATATGACAATTGGTCTCGGTAGCCTTGTAGGTTATGGACAGTCACAAAAGTATACGACAAGGGACCCTTCCACCTACATATGAAACAATTGACATAAAATAAAATACAAAACAGATCATTTACAAAACGAAGTAATTGAAATATACCTGCAACCCAATGGTAAAGTCCCATTATGTGTGTCACCTCCATGTCTCCTAGGTTGTGTACACAACAACCTCTCCCATGCCCAAAGCTATAATAAAATTATCATTACGTACAAAACAGATTAAGTCTACTAGCGTAATGTAATCAAATATAATTGACATACCTGTACAATGGTCAATAAGCCACCACACCCTTTCGAATTGTGCTGAGATGCGACACACATCTTCCTATACAAGAAGGCCAACGCTGCACTATCCCAACTGTACTCACCAATATTATTTATTTCCCTAAGAAGTGAGAGGTACAACAACTTCACTAGGTTATCAAACGAGTCGGGCATAATGTATGACCCCAACAACAGAAAAATATAGGCTCGAGTATATGTCTCAATCATATACTCGAATGCATTATTGGGAAGCTGATCGAAAAGAGGGAAGTGATCTAGAACCCATCTCATAGACACCATTCCACCTTTTTTGATGTATGCGGGAGATATTGTAACCCCAAATAACTCCTCAACAATCCCAACCCA
This sequence comes from Adenophora triphylla var. japonica, assembly GCA_022495995.1. Taxonomy (NCBI): domain Eukaryota; kingdom Viridiplantae; phylum Streptophyta; class Magnoliopsida; order Asterales; family Campanulaceae; genus Adenophora; species Adenophora triphylla. The sequence continues at coordinate 233,837 of JAFEMH010000044.1, read as the reverse complement.
TTCTCCCTTTCTCCTACTAGTTTCTGAACTAGTCACAGCCAATCCGTCTACAGGAAGACCACACAACATACTAATATTCTCTAAGGTGATGGTCATCTCCCCTACAAGTAAGTGAAAAGTGTGGGTCTCTGGACGCCATCTCTCAATTAAAGCCTCAATCAAGTACCAATCATATTGTAAATGACCTAATAAATACACTCCATAAAATCCAGCATTTATAAGCTTAGTTTCTATCCTCCAATCAACTCTAGCTGGAAGCTCTGTACCACGCCTAGGTCTTAAATTGGCTAACTGTTGTCCAGCCCAAATATAGTTAGATCTATGTGTCTCCTGAGAAGTCAATACATGTGGATCGATTGGCCCAGGAACAATAAAGGGTTATTGTTCATGTTGATTCATCTGAAAGACATAAATTCAATAGTAATTAAATTTAAATGAAACTTAAGGTTTTGCTACATTTAAGCTAAAATTTTAAATTTAACACTTAAAAATTAATAATTAAGTAGAAAAATTGCAACAAGTTTGTCAAAGTAATTTTAACAAACACTTGATTTTAAACCTAACTTAAGAAAATCTTAACTAGGCTAAAATTGAATTACAATTGTTTAATTCATCAACAATTAGGTACATAAATCATAATAGTTTTAACAACAAATTATATAAAAATGCACAAATGAACTCTTAGAAAAATTTATATGACTAAAATTAAAAACTCAAAACAAATAAAAAGAAGAAATAAAACTAACCTTTCAAACTCTTTCTCTCAAAAAATTTCCTCTTCTTCTTCCTCTTAACAAATTTCCCCTTCAAACTCTTTCTCTTTCTCTTTCTCTTTCTCCTTCTCCTTCTCCTTGTCCTTCTTTCTTTCTGTTTCTTTCTTTCGTTCTTTCTCTCTCAGGCAACCTCTCCTTCAAATCTGAAAAACACCAACAACTTTTTCTCTCTCTCTCTTCAATATTTGAATCCGGATATGTTAATTCCGGAATTCAATTTAAATGAATCCGGAATTTGCATTTCCGGATTTGAAATATGTCTTTGGGCGCGATCGCCCCCACTTATCGCGTGATCGCTCTCTATTTTTTACAAAAAAAATTATTTTCTTAATTCAGCTAAAAAAAAAAAGGGATTCCGGAATTGGTAACGCCGGATTACATTAGGCGCGATCGCTACCACCTATAGGCGCGATCGCTCTCTATTTACAGAAATATTATTTTGCAAATAGAATTTTGAAAAAAAAGAAAAAAAAAAGTAATTCCGGAATTGGTAATTTCGGATTACATTATTCCGGAATTTTCCGGAATTACCAATTCCGAAATCAATGGTCAAAGTGCTATTTTGGTACTTAAGTTTTTTACAATGTTATTTAGGTATATAAATTTTTAAAATGCTATATTTTGGAAAAAAAAAATCCTTCATCCGTTCCGAAATTATCTTTCTACCTTTTTTTGTCAGTTGATTTAACTATCCGAATGAAAATCTAAAAATTATTATCAATAGTATTTATAATGGTGTATCGATGACAAGTTATAAATTTTCATTAGGATAAATAAATCACCCTAAAATTATTTATCAAAATACCTTCATGATGTTAACGACAAAAAATTGAAAGATCATTTTAGAAGAAAGAGTATTGCCGTTGAAATGTCGCGGGTATTTTTTACCACAAAATCTAGGGAGAAACGCGTTTCTCCATAAGTTATGGAGAAACGGGTCCCGACATGTCGCGCGACAATGAGCTAGATAGCCAGAAACCTATGAAAGTGATATCCAGAAACCTTCAAATGAATATCCAGAAACCTTCAAAATGTTTACGGATATACATTGAAGGTTTCGGATATCCAAAACCTTCAATAGCAATTTACTGGATATGCCCTAACACATTTACGGATATGCACCTAACGGTTTTGGATATGCACCTAACGGTTTTACGGATATACATTTCACATCCTTCGGCTATCAAATACAAAGCTTACGGATATCAACCGCAAAGCTTCGGCTATCAAATGCAAAGCTTCGGATATCCGAAGCTTTTGGTCTTGGCCTTGGGTTTTTTTTTTTCCTCGATATACATTTCACATCCTTCGGCTATCAAATACAAAGCTTACGGATATCAACCGCAAAGCTTACGGCTATCAAATTTAAAGCTTCACGGATATCCAGAAGCTTTTGGTCTTGGCCTTGAATTTTTTTTTTTCTGGTTATCAAATGTAAAGCTTCTGGCTATGAAAAACACGTTTCTCCATAGTTATGGAGAAACGCATTTCTCAACAGACGCACTCATTTTTTACCAGCTTATAACCAAGCGATATCTTCTGCTCATGAATTGTTATTTTAGTAAAATAGAATCATTCTACAACCACTAAACATTTTATTTTATTTTATTTTATTTTATTTAAGTCTGATTTAACATGGAAATGGTCCTTCAAGGTTGAAGTTGAACTTTACTCCTTTCATTTGACGCATTGGAACCAATCTATACATATTATATAGGAAAGTAAAATCCTATTCCCACAATAAACCACGTGAAATTCCACGTGGCACAAACAATTTAGTTGGATTTTAATTCTGATTTATTTATGATTTAATACATAATAATAATTTATTTGATTAATGTTTGGATAAGCGATATCTTAATCACAAAATTATTTAGAATCTCAAATTAGTTAAAATAATATATTCTTAAAACTTGGGCGTAAATCTGATTTTGCCGCCTTTTTAAAGGAACCCAAATGAGATGGACATTTCAACAATTTTGAATTCAATTGACTTGATAAGCTCAATTTGAATTAAAATTGGTTTAGTTAAAATTTATTTAATTAAAGGTTTAAATAAAAAGAGTTTTATCACAAAATCATTTCAAATCTTAGATTGATAAAAGTCAAATCTAATTTAAATAGCATATTTTAAATTTGAAAGCATCAATTTATGGATAAAAGAGATAAAGGAAAGAGGGTAACGTCAACTTTTTATCTAGAATTACTTATCTTTATTTATGCTATGAATGATGATCAAAATAGTCTTCTGATTAATAACCACTAACCAAACATGACATACTCAAAATTTATTGTCTAGACTTTGCTTGAGATTCTTCATGCAAGCTTAATATAGATGTCTGTGACCTGATGTTGATATTAAACAAGTTTAATGAGATTCGTGATCGTGTTACAACTTCAAAATTTATTTAGAATCGTGGTAGCTGTCGGGAGTAAGTATGATTGGGCGATTCATTGTAGCTGCTGAGAGTCTTTTTAAGCTTGGAAAACTGAAAAAGCTAATGTTAGCTTTTGATGTTTTAACATTTGATTTTTATATAGGAGTATTTCTATTTTATTTAGTTAGATTGATTTCATAGAAGATTAGTGATATGTAGCTAGTAAATTTTTGCTTTCGAAATTTTGAAATCTGCTAAGCATCAATGGATTTTCAATATGATTGTCTTAAGAAAGTACTTTTTTTTTTCTTTTGAAAAATTGCATACTCCTATTTTACTTCATCGATCCCAAAATACATGTTCGTTTTACATTTTGGAGAAATTTAAAAAATTCAATTTTTTGTAAATTTTAGTAATCAAGGTGTATGAAAATCTTTATTATCAACTTTTTAAAATTTTAATTTTGCAAGTATATAATGAAAATTACTTAACAAAAACATCTAGGGACATTTTTTTTAGAAAGGCCATTCATTTTTAGATATTTTTTCTTTAAAAATTGTTCATTAATTTTGAGGCAGAGGAAGTATAGACATTTAATTGAAAATTTTTAGTAAGTGGATAGTCCGTTTTGGATATCTATAACTATAAAAAGGCTGAAGTGCAAAGCACTTCAACACACCTCCATTTTCCTGCTCAAACTAGAACCTAGACTAAATAGAGACTAGGTTCATTACCTATCTAATGCCATTTACTAAACACACCCCTTTTAATAACCCGAAAATACCCAATCTTAACCGAAAATATTTACTCCCAAAAACAGATCCGTCGATCTCTCTTCAAGTTCCACACTTTCATTCTCTCTCTAATACTCTCTCTCTCCCTTTCTAAAACTCTCTCTGCAGCTACTTTACCTTCACCTACATCAATTCCGGCCATATTTTCCGGCAAATACTTGGGAGATCAATCGATCTCTCTTCGCTCACTCCCCTTTAACCTTCTCTGTCTAAAGTAATGAAAGTTTGAAACCCTAGATGTTCACTTTCGATTGGCTCACCTCCTCCATCTACGGCGGATTCCATCTTCTTCGGTAACAAGAATGGCTTCTCTCCCCTCTCCCGTTTTACCACCTCTGTCTCCTTTCTAGCTTTCTACCAAAGCAAGCATCTTCAAATAGTCTCCCAAAATCCCACATTCCAGTAAACTAAAATTGTCTGAAATTGTTTCGACTTATACAGATCTAATCGGAAACAATGGATATGGCGGAGATCGTGATGAAGCCCGTCGACGATGTAGGTGAGAGACAAGAAAGCTGTTAGGTAAAGTCGACAATGGCTAAGCAAGGAGAAGGTCTGAAGCAATATTACCTCCAACATATCCATGATCTTCAGCTTCAGGTCCGCCATAGCGTCACAACCTCAATCGCCTAGAGGCCCAACTTAGCGAGCTGAATTTCCGAGGTCAATTTCTTTTAAACCCCCAAATTTATAAACCTTAGAATTTCAAATTTGTCCTGTTCAATTGTAATTTGTTCATAGTTATCTATATTGATTTCATTGCAATCATTAAGTCTCTTTAACTTCCCAAATTGATTCAACATGGTTGGACTAATTCGAAGCTGAAATGTTGATGTAGACATAAGAGAGTCATAGGAACCTCATGAATTTCCTAAACTTCCTTTTTGAGTTGTATATATGGGTGTTTACTTATGGTTCACATAAGAAAGTGTTAAATAGATCGTAAAAATAAGATTAGTGACTCTCTTAATGATTACAGTATATCTGAAGAACATGATCCTTCTAAATTTTATTTGATCTTATTTTAGATATTAGGATGTTTTGAACCTTTCAACGTTGTCATTTGGAAATAAAATGTAAAAGAAATTGTTATGAATAGCAACAGAACATTGGTAGTCTGAAAAATTAAGTTATTTATTCATCCTTTTCTCCCGTTCATCATTAGCGGTTTAAGATTCACTCTCTAACTTTTCATGCCTCACACTGTAGTATATGGATATCTATAACTATATAAAGGCTAAAGTGCAAAGCACTTCAGCACACCCCCATTTTCCCGCTCAATCTAGAACCTAGACTAAATAGAGAATAGGTTCATTACCTCTCTAATGCCATTTACTAAACACACCTCTTTTAATAACCCGAAAATACCCAATCTTAACCGAAAATATTTACTCCCAAAAACAGATCCGTCGATCTCTCTTCCAGTTCCACACTTTCATTCTCTCTAATACTCTCTCTCTCCCGTTCTAAAACTCTCTCTGCAGCCACTTTACCTTTACCTACATCAATTTCGGCCATATTTTTTGGCAAATACTTGGGAGATCAATCGATCTCTCTTCACTCACTTCCCTCTGACCTTCTCTGTCTAAAGTAATGAAAGTTTGAAACCCTAGATGTTCACTTTCGATTGGCTCACCTCCTCCATCTACAGCGGATTCCATCTTCTCTAGCAACAAGAATGGCTTCTCTCCCCTCTCCTGTTTCACCTCCTTCGTCTCCTTTCTAATCTAGCTTTTTACAAAAGCAAGCATCTTCAAATAGTCTCCCTATATCCCACATTCTAGTAAACTAAAACCGTCTGAAATTGTTTCGACTTTTACAGATCTAATCAGAAACAATGGATATGGCGGAGATCGTGATGAAGCCTGTCGATGATGTAGGTGAGAGACAAGAAAGCTGTTCGGGAAAGTTGACAATGGCTAAGCAAGGAGAAGGTCTGAAGCAATATTACCTCCAACATATCCATGATCTTCAGCTTCAGGTCCGCTATAGCGTCACAACCTCAATCGCCTAGAGGCCCAACTTAGAGAGCTGAATTTCCGAGGTCAATTTCTTTTAAACCCCCAAATTTATAAACCTTAGAATTTCAAATTTGTCCTGTTCAATTAAAATTTGTTTATAGTTATCTATATAGATTTCATTGCAATCATTAATTCTCTTTAACTTCCCAAATTGATGCAACTTGGTTGGACTAATTCGAAGTTGAAATGTTGATGTAGACATAAGAGAGTCATAGGAACCTCATGAATTTCCTAAACTTCCTTTTTGAGCTGTATATATGGGTGCTTACTTATGGTTCACATAAGAAAGTGTTAAATAGATCATAAAAAATAAGATTAGTGACTCTATTAATGATTACGGTATATCCGAAGAACTTGATCCTTCTAAATTTTATTTGATCTTATTTTAGATATTAGGATGTTTTGAACCTTTCAACGTTGTCATTTGGAAATAAAATGTCAAGAAATTGTTATGAATAGCAACAGAACAATGGTAGTCTGAAAAATTAGTTTGTTTATTCATCCTTTTCTCCCATTCATCATTAGCAGTTTAAGATTCACTCTTTAACTTTTCATGCCTCACACTGTAGTATATGAATATCTATAACTATATAAAGGCTGAAGTGCAAAGCACTTTAGCACACCCCCATTTTTCCACTCAAACTAGAACCTAGACTAAATAGAGACTAGGTTCATTACCTCTCTAATGCCATTTACTAAACGCAGCCCTTTTAATAACCCAAAAATACCCAATCTTAACCGAAAATATTTACTCTCAAAAATAGATTCGTCGATCTCTCTTCCATTTCCACACTTTCATTCTCTCTCTAATACTCTCTCTCTCTCCAGTTCTAAAACTCTCTCTGCAGCCACTTTACCTTCACCTACATCAATTCCGGCCATATTTTTCGGCAAATACTTGGGAGATCAATCGATCTCTCTTCGCTCACTTCCCTTTGACCTTCTCTGTCTAAAGTAATGAAAGTTTGAAACCCTAGATGTTCACTTTTGATTGGCTCACCTCCTCCATCTACAACGGATTCCATCTACTCCGGCAACAAGAATGGCTTCTCTCCCCTCTCCCGTTTCACCTCCTCCGTCTCCTTTCTAATCTAGCTTTCTACCAAAGCAAGCATCTTCAAATGGTCTCCCAAAATCCCACATTCCAGTAAACTAAAATCGTCTGAAATTGTTTCGAATTTTACATATCTAATCGGAAACAATGGATATGGCGGAGATCGTGATGAAGCCCGTCGACAATGTTGGTGAGAGACAAGAAAGATGTTCGGGAAAGTCAACAATGGCTAAGCAAGGAGAAGGTCTTAAGCAATATTACCTCCAACATATCCATGATCTTCAGCTTCAAATCCACCATAGCGCCACAACCTCCATCGCCTAGAGGCCCAACTTAGCGAGCTGAATTTCCAAGGTCAATTTCTTTTAAACCCCCAAATTTATAAACCTTAGAATTTCAAATTTGTCATGTTCAATTTCAATTTTTTCATTGTTATCTATATTGATTTCATTGCCATCATTAAGTCTCTTTAACTTCCCAAATTGATGCAACTTGTTTGGACTAATTCGAAGCTGAAATGTTGATGTAGACATAAGAGAGTCATAGGAACCTCACGACTTCCCTAAACTTCCTTTTTGAGTTGTATATACGGGTGTTTACTTATGGTTCACATAAGAATGTTTTAAATAGATCATAAAAAATAAGATTAGTGACTTTCTTAATGATTACAGTATATCCGAAGAACTTGATCCTTCTAAATTTTATTTGAATTTATTTTAGATATTAGGATGTTTTGAACCTTTCAACGTTGTCATTTGGAAATAAAATTTCAAGAAATTGTTATGAATAGCAACAGAACAATGGTAGTCTGAAAAATTAGTTTGTTTATTCATCCTTTTCTCCCATTCATCATTAGCAGTTTAAGATTCACTCTCTAACTTTTCATGCCTCACACTGTAGTATATGAATATCGGTAACTATATAAAGGCTGAAGTGCAAAGCACTTTAGAACACCCCCATTTTCCCACTCAAACTAGAACCTAGACTAAATAGAGACTAGGTTCATTACCTCTCTAATGCCATTTACTAAACGCACCCCTTTTAATAACCCAAAAATACCCAATCTTAACCAAAAATATTTACTCCCAAAAATAGATCCGTCGATCTCTCTTCCATTTCCACACTTTCATTCTCTCTCTAATACCCTCTCTCCCGTTCTAAAACTCTCTCTGCAGCCACTTTACTTTCACCTACATCAATTCCGGCCATATTTTCCGACAAATACTTGGGAGATCAATCGATCTCTCTTCGCTCACTTCCCTCTGACCTTCTCTGTCTAAAGTAATGAAAGTTTGAAACCCTAGATGTTCACTTTTGATTGGCTCACCTCCTCCATCTACAACGGATTCCATCTTCTCCGGCAACAAGAATGGCTTCTCTCCCCTCTCCCGTTTCACCTCCTCCGTCTCCTTTCTAATCTAGCTTTCTACCAAAGCAAGCAACTTCAAATATTCTCCCAAAATCCCACATTCCAGTAAACTAAAATCGTCTGAAATTGTTTCGAATTTTACATTTCTAATCGGAAACAATGGATATGGCGGTGATCGTGATGAAGCCCGTCGACAATGTTGGTGAGAGACAAGAAAGCTGTTCGGGAATGTCAACAATGGCTAAGCAAGGAGAAGGTCTGAAGCAATATTACCTCCAACATATCCATGATCTTTAGCTTCAGATCCACCATAGCGCCACAACCTCCATCGCCTAGAGGCCCAACTTAGCGAGCTGAATTTCCGAGGTCAATTTGTTTTAAACCCCCAAATTTATAAACCTTAGAATTTCAAATTTTGTCATGTTCAATTGCAATTTGTTCATAGTTATCTATATTGATTTCATTGCCATCATTAAGTCTCTTTAACTTCCCAAATTGATGCAACTTGGTTGGACTAATTCGAAGCTGAAATGTTGATGTAGACATAAGAGAGTCATAGGAACCTCATGACTTCCCTAAACTTCCTTTTTGAGTTGTATATACGGGTGTTTACTTATGGTTCACATAAGAAAGTTTTAATAGATCATAAAAAAATAAGATTAGTGACTCTCTTAATGATTACAGTATATCCGAAGAACTTGATCCTTCTAAATTTTATTTGATCTTATTTTAGATATTAGGATGTTTTGAACCTTTCAACGTTGTCATTTGTGAAAGGCCCTTGCTTGATATGCAGATGATCAGACAGCTATGGTATTGGCTTAGCTGTCAGATGATAATTGAATAGTGCAGCGGAATAAGAGAGATTTGAAATAATGGTAGGACAACAAACACAAAGAGATAATGCAAGTGTGTGAATGTGATTGCAAAAATGTAATAACACAGAGAATTTAAAGTGGTTCAGAGTTCACTCCTCCTACATCCACCCCCACTGTCAAACTTGACAAGTGAGATCAATTTTATTATAATCTTTAATCAACAAAAATTACAAATGATTGATTCAGGCAAGTTCCTTGAACTTCCTCTTCCTAATTAGTACAGTCAACTAGGGATACACTTAAAGTACAGTCTTAAGTGCTTTTACAACTTGAAGTACAGTCTCAAGATTTTACAAAATAACTAATACACTCAAAGTACAGTCTTGAGTGATTACAAACTGATTCTACACCTAAAGTACAGTCTTAGGTTTTTGGGGTTTGTGAATTAACACACTGGGGTTGTTTTTGTTGGTGAAGAGGTTTAGGGGTGAAGGTTTTGGTTTGGAACAGGGTTTTAAAGGTGAGGATTGGTGTGTGTGTGTGTGGATTACAGGAGGTGTGTGTGGGTGTTTGGAAAGGGTTTTTGACTGGGAAAATGAGTATTTTTCAGTGGTTTGTTAGAGGAAGAACTCCTCTATTTATACCCTTCAATGTAGCCGTTGGAATATGACTGTTGCAGCTACATTAATGAGCTTTGACTGGTCTTTGTCCCACTTGTCCACATGCAGGTCTTCATGAGCTGTCTTGAGCTGTGAGCTTGAACTGAGAGCTTCTAGAAGGTCTTCAGTGGTCTTCATTGGTCTTCATTGATGGACTTGATAGCTGTGAAGATGCAGGATCTAACTTGGTTGAGTTTGTGGTAACATGGTGTGAGACAGGGAGATGGCTGTCTGAGGACTGAAGTCATAGCTGTCAGATCATGGCAATGCTTAGCTATCAGAGAGGATCTCTAATAAGGACTGAGATGCACTTGATGATCTTGATGACTTAGAGAGTGACTATGATTCATGTTTTTGATTGATTGAAAACATTGTATAAGGGAGAATCATAGCTGTCAGACACATAGCTATCAAAGTGAAGAATTATGACAGATAACATCTTTTGATATAAACCCTGTTCTATATATATATATTCCTTTATCAAAACCAACTAACTAAGACATTGATCAAAGTTAGGTCCTAACAATTTCCCCCTTTTTGGTAAAGGAAGATTTATTTAGAACATGTTTTCACAGTTGATAAGAGAAATAATAAAAGAAGTAATCCAAGGAATCATATCAGGCAGAGGTAATCAAAATGAGATTGAAGACTTGGAATTAATCTCAGGATGAGAAGAGTTCACAAAATACTGTCATACAAACTGAGGCAAACAAAACATATTGTCTTTAACCAAAAAAAATGTTCCATAACAAATACAATTATTCATCAGCCAATTGATCATAGAATTCATCTCTTTCTTGCCTGGCTGATAGAATCTGATTTCTTTCATCCTCTAGCTCTCTTCTCATTTCAGGCTCAACTCCTCTGTAGAAGAACTCATTGTTCCATTCCCAGGACATCCTTTCATCATACTTGAAGTATTTGTCTTCCTTTGACTTCAGTTGAGACCTTCTAAGGGGCATTTGATCATTTCTGATTCTCATTGTGCCCCACAAATGTTTCTTCTTGTTCCTGGTTTTCTTGCTCTGCATGGGCACACTGGATTGATCTGGTTGTGACTGAACTGATACTTGAGCATTAGTGAAGGAATGAGTGAATTGCTGAGGAGGGTTGGAAACTGTAGGGGATGGAAATATTGTTGGAGAGTCTTGATGAGGGCTTGAGGGAGTGTCATTATCACTATCATCATAGCTGTCAGAGTCTGAGGAAAGATCAATAACAGTTCTGGCTCTGCTTTGACTGACAGCAATGGAAGATCTGAATTCTTTGATCTCAGGAATAGAGACCAAGTTTTTGAAATGAGAGTTTTCATTGGGTGAGGTGAAGTTAATAGGATCTACAGTGATGAAGGGTGAAAGGTATGGCTCAATTCCTGGATTAAGAGTTGGGGAAAAGATGTTGACAGTTTTGCTTAATAAAAGCATAATGGCACACTTTTGTTCAAACAGTGAAAGGAAAAGTGTTTTTGCAAGGTCAATGCACAGGGTGAAGACTAAACCCTTTGGCATATACAAGCATGAATTGAGTGAAGGAGAGATGAGTTGGCTGAAAAGAACTTCCCAATCAAGAAGAGTATTGGGAGTGATGAACTTTGGGAATGATGGGATTTGATGAACAAAGTTGGAGGTGGAGGAGGATCTTGACAGTTGCCATTTTTCATAGGCAAAGAAAACTAACCCTGCAAGGTTTCTTGCTACAACAATCAAACCATTTCTTGACAGTTCCCAGAATTTTGGATAGGTGAAGGGATTTGCTATTTCTGGGATGTGAGTTACATGGGGTAACCTTGTCCTTGCTGCTTTGATGGAAGACATAGAGAAATCAATTCCACAGCTAAGCATCCAAGGTTCCCTTTTGGGAAGGAAGGATTGATTTGGATTTGGAGGAATAGAATGACTTGGAGAACTGTGAGGACTGTTAGGAATGGGATCACTGTCAGATATGTCTTGACCTTGTCCAGCCAGTATTGGACTTTGTGGAGAGGCTTCAAAAGGTTCATTTTCAGGAATTGGAGAGGTTGGCTTGGAGGGTGCAGATGGTTGGGTTGAAACAGTTGGGATTGACTCAGAGGTTTGGCCAAGACTTTGATTAAGAGACCTGGAAGTGAATTGAGATTTAAGGAGATTCAAGGCTGCCCTTACTTCACTTTTGGCCAACCTTTTCTCAAGGATAGCTATCATAGCTTCCTCATTTTCTTGAGTTCCATCAAGCACAAGGCCTTTGCAAGCATTCACAATTGAGTCTCCTTTTGAGACAAGAATGGGATTAATCTCAACTCCAACCTTCTTGAGATTTTGAATGACCTTAGAAGTATTATCAAGATTCCCCCTTTCAATTTCAACAGTTGGGGCAGGATCATTTACAGGTTCAGTCTCAGGAATGGAAGGGAAGGTATGGCTATCTACATTCATAGCTGTCACCTTGGGGTTTCTAGATGACTCACCTGGTCCACTTCTTTTCTGCATTAACCTAAGTCTGAGTTCATCTAGGGCCACTACAGATTCTTCCTCACTTAGAAAGTCCTTAAGATACAAAAGAACAGCCTTTTCAGTGTCAGGGTTTCCATCCAACTCAATAGCCTCAATTGCTCTCAGGATTTTAGCTAACTGTTGAGGTTGGGTAGAGGGGATATTCTCATCAATGTTCCCCCTTAAAGGTTGCTTATCTAATGGTTCTTTGAGATTGAGGATAGCTTCAATGGCTGACTGATGACCTGAGCTGGGTGTGGATTTTGGGGAAATGGAAGGGGTAGATATTTTGGTTTTCTTTGATTTGGGGGCTTTCTTTTCAAGTTTTCTTTTCTTTGGTAATGATTTAGAAGGAATGGTTAAGGAGGATTGTACCTTGGATCTGGTAGCTGTCTGACTGGAGGGGATAGCTGTCTGAGGTTGCTTTCCTTTGTGAAGGGTTTTGGATAGGGCAAGAGCTGCCTGAAGCTCTTGAGGATCTATGTTAGCATCACCAGCATCATCTTGATCCATAGTGTCAACCTCATGGCTATCAACATCACCTCTTTCTTCAACATTCTTGACATGGCTGTCAGAGATGGTTCCTTCACTGTCAGCTATCAGATCATCCTTGCTTTTGCTCTTTTTGCTAGGAGATACCACAGTCCTTTTCAGCACTCCAGTTTTCTTGACATTGGTCTTTACTCCTCTTTTCATTCTCCTACTAGTAGCCAAAGCTATCAAATCTTTCCAATGATTAAGCTTTATTCTTGTTTCTTCAAGCATCTTTTCTTGGGCTTCTTTGAAACTTTCAAGGCTCATATCTCCAGCCTTCATAACAATTCCTTTCTTTTGTTTCAATGAAAAGGTTCTTTCATTGAAACATCTTGTTTCTGACAGCTTCACTGTCTTCAGCCATTTCTTGGATAGAGCAGGTTTGAGCTTTGGAATTAGAACCTCAAGAATTCCACTCATGAATCTGAAGTTGTTCATCCTTCCACCTTGCTTCTTGAATTTGAGAGTAGAGGATGAGACTGCAAGTTGGAAATTATGGAGAAGGACAATGCACCAATTTGTATCCTTGGTCATTAGGCTGAGCATCTGCTTCCACTCATTTGATCCCATTTGGTCAAATGAGGATTGTTTGCCATCAATGGCTTTGTTGACCACATCCATCAGTGTTGACTTGAAGATATCATCTTTGTTCTTCACCATAGCTTTGTCTTGAACAGCTTTGAAGTCAGTGATTTTAACCCCAAGAAATTTTTCATAAACTGTCTTTAATCTTTCTGATCCTCTATCCCATATATTTTTCACAGCATCTTCTTTATTTGGAATTCCATAGACATCACTAACCATATCTTGAGTGATAGTTATCTCTACATTTTCTATGGTGGCAGTTATTGAATTATCTTCATTGTTTCTTCTTCCTACCAAATAAATTTCTCTGCAGAGTTCTTCATAAATTGGGGGTTTAGCTCCCATAAAATCAAGTAATTCATTTACCTCAAGCAGTTCTTTGATGAGGATTCCAACTTCAGAGTCATAGAAGTTGGGTTTGATGAAGTAACCATGAGCATCTGGGTACATTGCTTTTGGGTCTGCCATTGATGCTTTGAAAAAGAATTAGGGTTGGAGAAATACGATGGTAGATTGGAGAGGGAAAGAGAAGAAATTTAAACTGAGGGTTTAAGGAAAAAGGAATTTTGGTGATTGCGAAAGAGAGAGAGAGATAAATGATGAGTGGAACGTGGGTTTTAATGAGCATTGGGGGTTACAAAGTTAAGTAACTGTTCATATGAACAGTGGTTTTTACCCTTCCCCATGTTGAGACATTTATTCCCACAAAACACAAGAAGAACATTCTCTTTTTCAAGGAGATTTGCAGTGGAAGAGGCGGCGAAGGAAGTGACAATTGTGAGCAATTAACACAATCAAATCACTTAAAGTTTGCTTTAACCTAGCTGTTGAAAGAAATCTCTGACAGTTAAGCTAGTTTGAATGATGATGGCTGTCTGAGATAGCTAGGTGAAAACTTGCCTATAAAACAATGAAAACTTCAGAGGAAAATTATTCAGATTGATTTACAAACAAAAATGGGAAGATTTTCTTCAAAGTTTAATCCAAAGGTTATGGCTCAAACAGCTAAACAATTGGTCTTTGGGAAAAATGGTGAGGATGATTTGATGAGTGATGAGATGGAGATAGATAGAGAGACTTTCAACATTGTTGAAAGTTCAGAGAGAGTGAATGATAAGGGTAAGAAAAAGAGAGTGAGGGTTGATGAAGACATAGAAATGAAGGAGGTAGCTGTCAGGGAAAAGATTGACAGTAAGGAGGGAGAAGGAATAAGACTTTTTGGGAAGACAATCAAAGTTGATCAAGGAGAGTCAAGTAAGGGAAGGAGTAAGGTAGAAAGGGTATACACATTGGGGGAGTTGGTAAAGCAGGACAGAGCTCAGACAGCTAAGGAGAGAAGCTTAGCTGTCAGGAAGAAGGTTGAGCAAGATAAGCTTTATACACCTGTGAGCAGGGATTCTCTTTCTCCAGGAGTTGGTTTGTTGGAAGGTAGAGGAGATAACTTTGCAGGAGTGCATATATCTCCTTCTTCAACCATCTCATACCTGTTCAACCAGGTTGTAGGTTGCTTCAGTCCTGCAAGAGTACCTACTGTGGAGAGGGTGGAGTCAAATGTTGGTCAACCATTTGCAATCACAGGGAATGGTTCTTTTTCAGGAGAATTTAGCTTTGTTACTCCAATGGAGGGATTGCTTCAGCCATATGATCCAGTTGAAGAGTGGTGGCCTAGAAGGGCAAGTCCTTCTCTCCAATATTCAGTCACTTCCATTGATCCTTTCTTGGAGAGGCACCCAGTGTGGTTGCAGAGGTACCAACAAACCTTGCAATCAACTCAGGAGGCTAGAAATGAAGGAATGAGTGCTGGTGGAGGGTCTGGGGAGACTGTGACATTTCCAAAGAATGTCTGACAGCAGAGGAGAAGGTTTGAAGAGAAAAGAGTGGATCTGAGGATTGTTTGGTTTGGAAGAAGTTTTTGTTGGGTAAGTTGAGATGAGAGAGAAGAAATTGATGGTTTTTTTTTGTATGTTTTTGTTGTAAGTTTTTGTTGTTTTTGGTTTTCAAGGCTTTTGGATTGATAGCTGTCAGTGGATGGCTTGTTAGGAATGTGTATGAGGTAATAGCTATCAGGCAACATTGTGATAGCATTACTCTGTTTGTAATCCTCTTTTGTTTAAGAAGAACACCCCTTTTATTTTGGCATATTAATCATCCCAAGCATGGCTCTTAATAGTTCAAATCTTTTTTCATCCATGGCTTTTGTGAGAATATCAGAGACATTGTTCTCAGTGCAAACTTTTGCAAGGTTGATATTCCCTTTTTCAACATGATCTCTGATGAAATGATGCCTGACTTCAATGTGCTTGGTTTTTGAATGTTGGACAGGATTTTCTGTCATAGCAATGGTACTTGAGTTGTCACAGAAGATGGGAATGTTTGATAATTCAATTCCAAAGTCTTGAAGTTGACTTTTAAGGTAGAGAATTTGTGAACAACACAAGCCTGCAGCAATGTACTCAGCCTCAGCAGTTGAGGTTGCAACTGAGGTTTGCTTTTTGCTTGACCATGAGATAATCCTTGATCCAACAAACTGGCATCCACCACTAGTGGATTTTCTGTCTAGATTGCACCCTGCATAGTCAGAGTCAGTGAATCCAACTAGGGAGAATGGGGATTCAGTGGGATACCACAAGCCAAAATCAGGGGTTCCTTTGATATATCTCAAAATTCTCTTGACAGCTGAGAGATGAGATTCTTTGGGATTAGCTTGAAACCTAGCACATAGACATACACTAAACATAATGTCTGGTCTTGAAGCTGTCAGATATAGGAGAGATCCTATGTAGCTTCTGTAAAGTGTTGGATTTACACTATGACCATCTTGATCAGCATGAAGTTTGGTTGTGGTTGACAAGGGAGTTTTAGCAGGGGATGCAGTTTGCATGTCAAACTTTTTGATCATATCCCTTGAGTATTTGGCTTGGTTGATGAAGATTCCTTCCTTCATTTGCTTGACTTGAAGGCCTAAGAAGAAGGTGAGCTCACCAATCATGCTCATTTCAAACTGATCCTTCATGATATCTCCAAATTCAGTGCACAAGTTCTCATTTGATGAGCCAAAGATTATGTCATCAACATAGACTTGGATGAGCAACTGATCATCTCCATATTTTTTGATAAACAAGGTGTTATCAATATGTCCTTTGGTGAATCCTTTTCCAAGAAGATATCTAGATAGGGTGTCATACCAAGCTCTAGGTGCTTGTTTAAGCCCATACAATGCTTTGTTCAGTTTGAATACATGATCAGGGAATTTTGGATGCTCAAAACCAGGGGGTTGAGATACAAACACTTTTTCATTTAAAACTCCATTTAGAAATGCACTCTTGACATCCATCTGAAAAACTTTCATCTTCTTGAATGAAGCATAGGCAAGAAATAGCCTTATAGCTTCAAGTCTTGCAACAGGTGCAAAGGTCTCATCATAGTCAATGCCTTCTTCTTGTCTATACCCTTGAGCAACCAGTCTGGCCTTGTTTCTAATTACAACACCTTCTTCATTCATCTTGTTTCTAAAAACCCATCTTGTTCCAATAACAGTTTGATTTCTTGGTTTAGGAACAAGTTGCCATACTTTGTTTCTTTCAAACTGCTCTAGTTCTTCTTCCATGGCTTCAATCCAGTCAGCATCTTGGAGTGCTTCATTTATCTTCTTTGGTTCCACTTGGGATATGAATGCACTCATGAGAAAAGGAATGTTGTCTGGAACTGGGGTTTTATCAATTTGAAGGCTGATGTAAAGATCTTTATTGGGTGGAATGATATGGGTAATTGTGGTTTCATCATTGGTTTTGAGAGGAGAAGGAGGATTATTGGATGAAGATGGAAGGAGGTTAGAAGATGGATTAGATGAGGAATTGGGATGGCTGTCAGCTAAGTGAGGATTTTGAGGAAGATCAGTCAAGGGATGACTATTTATTTGAATATTTTCTTCCTCATCCATTGGATTGAAGGTGGGAGAGATTGCTGTTGACTTTGTTGGCTTGATTGGTTGTTGATGAGAGTGGGATGGTTGATGGCTGTCTGGCATAGGATGGCTGTCAGATGAATTTCTTGGAACCATGTATGGAAGGTTTGATGAATCTTGTTCATGACTGAGAATAGTTGAATCAAGAATGGGGGATGATTCAGGGAGATTATCTAGATTTCCCAAACCTTCATCAAAATCACATAATTCAGTTATACTTTGATCATTGTTTTCATCAAAGTCAACATGAATAGATTCTTCCACAACAAGTCTTCTTTTGTTGTACACTCTATAAGCTTTGCTTGTGTTAGAGTATCCAAGAAAAATTCCTTCATCACTTTTGGAGTCAAATTTGTCCAAATTGTTCTTGCCATTGTTGTGAATGAAGCATCTACTTCCAAAGCTGTGAAAGTAGGAAATGGTAGGGACTTTGTTGTTCCATAATTCATATGGAGTCTTCTTGTGAAATTTGTTGATCAGGGTTTTGTTTTGAACATACACAGCAGTAGTAACAGCTTCACCCCAAAAATATTTTGGGAGATTATGTTCTGACAGCATTGTTCTTGCTGCCTCACAGATTGTTCTGTTTTTCCTTTCTGCAACACCATTTTGCTGTGGAGTTCTTGGGGCTGAAAAGTTGTGATCTATGCCTTTTGAATCACAATATTCTTCCACTCCAGTGTTCTCAAATTCCTTCCCATGGTCAGATCTGATCTTGATGATGGATGTCCCTTTTTGATTTTGAATTTTATTGAATAGCTTTATCAGACAGCTAAGGGTGTCACTTTTGGATTCAAGAAGAATGATCCAAGTGAATCTTGTGAAATCATCAACAACAACTAGGGAGTATCTTTTTCCTCCTAAAGATCTAGTTCTTATGGGTCCAAAAAGATCCATATGAAGCAGTTCAATAGGTCTTGAGGTGTCCAACTTGGTCTTGGGTTTGAATGAAGATTTCTTTTGCTTCCCACATTGGCATGCTTTGCAAAGTTTATCCTTTTTGAATGGGATCTTTGGTAGACCTCTGACAAGATTGGAATTTGCAAGCTTGGAAATGGTTTTGTGATTGAGGTGAGCCAATCTCTTGTGCCATAGCCATGACATATCAGATTGATTGAAAGACAGAAGGCAGTGAGCATTTGAAGTTTCCACAATCTCTAAGTTCAAGCAATAGAGATTTCCTTTTCTTGATCCAGTTAGGATGACTTTATTGTTTTTATCTTTAACAGTGCATTTGTCTTTAGTACAAACAACATGATATCCCTTGTCACAGATTTGACTAATGCTGATCAAATTGTGTTTGAGACCTTCTACATAGGATACATTTGTAAAAATGATATCTTTTGTAACAAGATTTCCTGATCCTTTGACCTTAGCTTGGGAATTGTCACCAAAGGTTACATTTGGACCATTTTTAGGGGAATATTGTTGCAGCCAGTCTTTATTGAAGGTCATATGTCTACTACAACCACTATCTAAATACCAGAGACCTTTCCTGGATACCTGCAAAACAAAAAATAAGGTTTATGGTACCCTTTTTATTCTTTTGGGTCCAAAGGATTAGTTTTTCTTTGGAGCCCTAGCATTGTTCATTGATCCCTTATTGAAGAACTGGTTTAGGGTATGGTAATATGACATGATTTGCATCATGTAAGGTGTAAGGACAGTGGATTGGGAAGGATTGAAGTAGTGGTTTGGGTTGCTGTATTGGGGTTGAAACTGAAAATTATTTGAATGGGATGACCTTGGAGAGTCATTTTGATGTGCATGGCTTTTTCCATTTGAATATTGCCATTGAGGTTTTTGTTTTTTGGTGTATTTATGCTTGTTGTAGAATCTTTGTTGCCTTGGGGTTCTTTGTTGTTTGGAGGAATTTGGCTGTCTGTCATGCCTTGGCTGTCTGTCAACCCTTGGCTGTCTGACAGGGCTTGACTGACTAGCACCTTTTTGCAGCTTGACTTCTTCCTTTATATTGGCCCCTTTTTGAACCCAAATAAACTTGCTTCCTTGAATTTTATTTGGTCCTTCCTTAGATTGACTAGGGCCACCCAAGATTTCCTTTTCTTTTCCTTTGGTTTGAATGGGATAGGTTTGAGTTTGATAGCTGCCAGAGCTTAAGTTTTCTAGAACCATTTTTTCAATGGCCCTTTCACCAGTGGGAGGAGTGTACACTTTTTGTGTAGGATCATCAGCACCAATCCCTGTTTTGTCACTGGGACGCCTTTGGGTGTAGGTGAAAAGAGATAATGCTTTGCTTGACATGTTCCATGAATCTATTTTCTTTTTAAGAGCATCATTTTCTTTTTCAAGATTACTGAGTTTTTGACAATTTTCATGATTATTAGATGTCTCAGCTATCAGATCCATGTTTAGTTTTTCAAGCATGATGCATTGATCTCTTAGCCCTTGGCATGCTTTTTCAAGCTCAGAAATGGTTTTTGTGAGGTTGTCAATGGTTGAGGATTGGGAAAGGTTCTCATTGACCAATGAAGCAAAGCTAGTTTTTTGTTTTTTGGTTTGAATTAAAAGAGTGCAAACTAATTGTTTAAAACCATCAATATTTAAAGAGTTAAAATCATGTACCTCTTTTAGTTCATCAGCAGCAGTGCTTCCATCTCTTCCTCATTGTCAGATTCTTCATCATCTTCAGCCATAAGGCATATCATGGCTTCTTCTCCTTCAATTTCAGAGTCATCACTTGACATATACTCTTCATCACTGAATTTTGATGAGTCAGCAATCATGACTTGCTCTTTGTTTTTGTCATGTTTATTTTTGGAGCAATTGTAGCAGTTGCACTTAGAGCTGTGAATGATCTCTTTTGAGTAGGTCATCTTCTTAGCTGTCTGATTGTCCCTAGGTTTCCTTGGTTCAGGGCAATCAGATGAGTAATGTCCTTGCTTTCCACAATTGAAGCAATCAATTGTCTTCTTGTAGCTGTCTTGTTGGGCATTAGAGGTGGAGGGATTGAATTTCTTGTCAAATGATTTCTTTTGAAATTTCATGGCATTTCGATGGCATGGAAATGAGGCTTGGAATGTCTTCTTGGGGGATCTGTTTGCTGACAGATTTGGAGCCGATGTTTATCTTTTGAAGAGCATTGTTGACAATGGTCTCAATGTCATGGTGAGTGATTGGCTTGTTGACAGCTTTCTTGTGCAGTTAAAGCTAAGGTTTGTGAAATGGAGGGGACTGATGGAATTTTTATCATACCTTCCAGTTCATAAGCTTCAAGTTTTCCAAAATATTGCTCAACTGTCATGGTGCTCCATTCAGATCCTTCTCTAATAGGTAATGCTACCTTCTCATATTCTTGAGGGAGATTTGAGTAAATCTTGAGACAGAGATCTTGTTGTTCAAAGGTTTTTCCATGATCAGTAATTGATCTAACAAGGTTCTCAAACCTTGGCCGAGCAAAGACTCACCTTTTCTCCAGGGTAGAACTTGAAATTGTCTAATTGCCTAAGCAAGTTGTACAAGTTTTGTGTCCTAACACTGGAGTGTTTAGTGAACTTGGTTTGAATAAGAGCCCATGCAGTTCTGGCATTTGGTTCCTTAGCAATTTCTTGGGCTAGAGAGTCATTTACACTCTTTTGAAGAATGTTCTTGACTTTCAAGTTTGCACTTACCAATTGCTTTTCAGCTTCAGACCAAGTTTCTGGGGATTTGATCTTACTTGGTCCTCCATCAGTACAGATTTGAGTTGGGTATGACACTTCATTTTCTAGAACATACCAGCCTAAATGTTGTTTGCATCAAGATAAGTTTTTATCTTTGATGCATAGATCTCAAAGGATCCACAGTCATCAATGTGTGGGATGTCTTTCTCATTATTTCTTCTTGGTTGAGGCATGGTGGGTTTGAAGAGAATCCTTCACAAGTTGTTAGACTTTTGAGTGTGAAGACAAGCTCTGATACCAATTGAAAGGCCCTTGCTTGATATGCAGATGATCAGACAGCTATGGTATTGGCTTAGCTGTCAGATGATAATTGAATTGTGCAGCGGAATAAGAGAGATTTGAAATAATGGTAGGACAACAAACACAAAGAGATAATGCAAGTGTGTGAATGTGATTGCAAAAATGTAATAACACAGAGAATTTAAAGTGGTTCAGAGTTCACTCCTCCTACATCCACCCCCACTGTCAAACTTGACAAGTGAGATCAATTTTATTATAATCTTTAATCAACAAAAATTACAAATGATTGATTCAGGCAAGTTCCTTGAACTTCCTCTTCCTAATTAGTACAGTCAACTAGGGATACACTTAAAGTACAGTCTTAAGTGCTTTTACAACTTGAAGTACAGTCTCAAGATTTTACAAAATAACTAATACACTCAAAGTACAGTCTTGAGTGATTACAAACTGATTCTACACCTAAAGTACAGTCTTAGGTTTTTGGGGTTTGTGAATTAACACACTGGGGTTGTTTTTGTTGGTGAAGAGGTTTAGGGGTGAAGGTTTTGGTTTGGAACAGGGTTTTAAAGGTGAGGATTGGTGTGTGTGTGTGTGGATTACAGGAGGTGTGTGTGGGTGTTTGGAAAGGGTTTTTGACTGGGAAAATGAGTATTTTTCAGTGAATTTGTTAGAGGAAGAACTCCTCTATTTATACCCTTCAATGTAGCCGTTGGAATATGACTGTTGCAGCTACATTAATGAGCTTTGACTGGTCTTTGTCCCACTTGTCCACATGCAGGTCTTCATGAGCCGTCTTGAGCCGTGTGAGCTTGAACTGAGAGCTTCTAGAAGGTCTTCGGTGGTCTTCATTGGTCTTCATTGATGGACTTGATAGCCGTGAAGATGCAGGATCTAACTTGGTTTGTGGTAACATGGTGTGAGACAGGAGATGGTGCTCGAGGACTGAAGTCATAGCTGTCAGATCATGGCAATGCTTAGCTATCAGAGAGGATCTCTAATAAGGACTGAGATGCTCTTGATGATCTTGATGACTTAGAGAGTGACTATGATTCATGTTTTTGATTGATTGAAAACATTGTATAAGGGAGAATCATAGCTGTCAGACACATAGCTATCAAAGTGAAGAATTATGACAGATAACATCTTTTGATATAAACCCTGTTCTATATATATATATTCCTTTATCAAAACCAACTAACTAAGACATTGATCAAAGTTAGGTCCTAACAATTTGGAAATAAAATGTCAAGAAATTGTTATGAATAGCAACAGAACAATGGTAGTCTGAAAAATTAAGTTGTTTATTCATCCTTTTCTCCCATTCATCATTAGCAGTTTAAGATTCACTCTCTAACTTTTCATGCCTCACACTGTAATATATGGATATTTAGTAAAGTACAGCCTGTGATTTCAATTAAGTAAGCATACATACACATATACAGAGAGAGGAAGAAAAGGACAAATATGATTTTCTTCCTTAAGTACTAAACTAAATATTCGTCTTGATAGTTCGTTGCCTGATTTTTTGCAGCCTAGGATCGATGTAGGAAGAGGAATGCATGAAAGTCAATTTGCACTTATAAAGTAAATATTGGTCTTTACGTGTTTGACATCTCAATGTTGTCACATGGAAATAAAATGTCAAGAAACTTTTATGAATAGCAACAGAACAATGGTAGTCCGAAAAATTAAGTTGTTTATTCATCCTTTTCTCCCATTCATCATTAGCAAGTTTAAGATTCACTCTCTAACTTGTCATGCCTCACCGTAGTATATGGATATTTAGTAAAGTACAGCCTGTGATTTCAATTAAGTAAGCATACACACACATATCCACGTAGAGGGAGAACGAATCACCAAGAAATAAGAAAGGTAATAGATCGGTCGAAGATGATAACATCTCGCAATTTTTTTTGAGCTTGATAATTTTTCTGTGTAATCATCTATACAGATCCTTATACAGAGAGTAGATTGCCACTACTAAGATTGGACTTTTATGTTCCACGAGATGAGCGGTTCAGTAATATAGAGTTCTCGGATTTCCTTGCTTATGCAGTAAAATCTATATCTCGAGATAATTGCACCGAAGAGATCAAATCAATATTTGACAAAAATTCCTAAAGAATTTGATTCTTTCAAAGATGTGAGCAAATGGGAGATGCTTAGAGAACTCTTTCGTTCGATGGAGAGAAGAAGTTCTTTTAAGTTTCCTACGCCTGATGTGATCAAAGGTATATAAACATATTTTCATGCATATCTTTTCTTGGATTGATTTTTGAAACCCTTTATGTCTCTGGTGTATAAATCTCCAATATTAAATTTACTAGCTGATTTTATGTTCTTGGTATAGCGGACAAGTCTTCTTGGAGGACAGATGAAGAGTTTGGAAGAGAAATGCTTGCAGGAGTTAACCCTATTGTTATTCGTCGACTACAGGTAATGCACATATTACATAAGTCAGTTGATTCTTGATGATTTTCTTAGTATTTTTTTAATTCTTTTTTAAAAGAACTTTTGTCTTACCGTGCTTTGTCTTGCCAGGAGTTTCCACCACGGCTAGCAAGCTAGACCGAAGAATATATGGTAATCGACCAGCTCAATGAAGAGAGAGCAAATCGAAAAAAACATGAATGGACTAACCGTAGATGAAGTAAATATTCTTGCTCGTATTTATATCCACAATAGTTAGATAATTACAACAAAAACGGAATATTTATATTATACGTGTTCAACTTTTGGCAATTAAGAATAACAAGTTGTTCATATTAGATCATCATGATGCAGCTCAATGTTGTAACTTGAAGCGCATTCTTTTATACATAGGTAATTTCTTAAAATTTCACATCGTCTTTGAAATAGTTTTTTATCCGTGCGTTTAACGCACGGGTGTAGCACTAGTGTTACCTAAAGCTTAGTTAGAAATTATCAGAAAAAGAGAATTTAGTTGGTTAAAAATTATTTGACAAATAATTTTTATAGACATGAGATGATATCACAAAGTCATATAAAATATAATTTAATTATTAAATCTGAAATTTGGATAGTGATAAATATATATATATATATATATATATATATATATATATATATATATATATATATATATATATATATATATATATATATATATATATATATATATATTAAAGTTGGTGAGTAGGGTTATAGATTTGACATGTGGACATGTTTAGATAAAAACTTGATTATGGAGAATCCACCTCATCACTATCCCAAAATTAATATAACTTTTGGTATTCTCTTTATTAGCTAATACTATTAGTTAATAACTAGTGTAAAATCTGTGCGTTAAACGCATGACCAAAAAAATTTTGATAAATAACATGAACTAAATCATATAGTTAATATAACTATCTCATTTGATTTGCATGATTGTCATTAAATAAAAATAATTATCTCATTTTTAATTAATTAATATTATAAATAACCCTATTTTTTTCATTAATTTGCGTCATTTAAAAAATAATTTTTTTGGATATAATCTTATAAAGTCATACTTCGTATTTTCTAATCAATATTATATAATAGTTTTCTTTTTTTAAATTATCTTATAGTTTTTATTTAGAAAAACCCATATAAAATAGATTTTTTTAGAAAACTATTTTGAAATAGTTATGACACCATATTTATTGTTTTAGCAAGAAATATAAAATTTATAACCCAATTATATATCACTCTTTAAGAAGATGGTTCAATAAAACACTAAATCTCAGTTTTTTATTTTATTATTTTTTTTTGGAATTTTAATGGACAAAAAAAAATATCAACAATAAACTCAAAAGTTGTATCAAAAAGTGACTAAATAAGATTTCAAGCTGAACATTATAAACCTAAGTACGAATATGGGCTGGTCCGAGCAAGACCCAAGAGGATTGGGCCCTAAAACATAATCCATCAAGACTCAGCTACGAGGGAAGACCTGAGCTTCCTCGTCTCTCTCTGTCTCGGCATTACCTGGGTCGACCAAGGCCTTAGCAGGTGCAATGATAAAGGCCCAAATCAAGGGCCGAGGAGACTCCCCTCCAAGGCCGAGATGCCCTCCCTTAGCGACGAGGAGGCCTCCTCGTCTATCCCATCACAGCTCATTGGCTATCCAATTACCAGGAATTGGGCTTCCCCCATTACTTCATATTTTCCCCGGCTCATCATAAACTGACCAAGTGACGATGACGGGGAAGGACCTCCCCGACTTAGAGGCAGATTTACATCTTATGCAATCCTATCCCAACAAAGACACTAAGCAGTTATAACTTTATCTGGATTATAACCACCTCCTATATCAATTCAAGTCAAATAAGGACTCTTCAACAGATATAATCCTCTTAGGATTATATCTTATTTCTTAAACATTCCAAGTTCAACATGGATTCTACATGTCCATCCCTATAAATACAAGCCATTATTTCCATATTCTGGTACGTGATCTCTTTGACTCGAAGCTCTGTCAATTTGATTTCTCTATACTCAAACTGTGAACTTGCTCTCACGCCAGAGGGCCTTCGCCGGTGAATCCCGGGTTTAGTTTACGTTTTCTGTCTTATTTTTAGGCTATTCAATCGCCGGAGTACAACCTATCGCTTGGATTTGGGCTGATTCGACTTTTTGGCAGCATCAATTTAGTTTTATGCCGGGAATCGATTCAAACACTCATTGTTTAGCCTGAAAATCCGCTCACCTGAGCCTTATTTTTGGCCAGAAAATCACTATTCCCTTTTTGATCTGTTTTATTTTTAGCCGGATTATGCAAAAATCGCCTGGAAAAATCGTTTTTAGCCGAAATTCTGGTGTTTGAACATTCGCAGTTGAATTCGGTGTGTGGCAAGTAAAACCTGTTTTACGTTTGGCCGAATAATTGTGATTTTGGTCGAAAAATCTTGTTTTGCTGGAAAAATTGTCCGTTTGGTCATTTGTGTCGCTTGTAATTTTGGTATCAATGGAAGACGGTAATTTTGCAAGTGTTACTAACGAGGAGGAGCAGACTCACGTGGACGAGATACCACCTAATACCGAGCTACCACCTCCTCCACCTCTGAATGACGGGATACCACCCCTCGGCATGACTCTCCCCTCTATGGGACAGCCAGCTGCCGAGGAGGCAGGTGCCAACCTTCCTTGTCATACTCGTCCACGAAGGTGACGAGCTACAAGCAAGAAGATGACGAGGAACGCCGACGTTGGATGAGCTGAGAACGCCCAGCCCGTTGACCGACGTACCTTGTTGCTTCGACAAATGGAGACTTTGCAGAGAATTTACGAGACTCAGGCTGCTTTATTGCAATTGGATCCAGAAAACTCAATGGCCGAGTTCATTAGGCCTTCGAGGTCGGGCAACTCTCGTGGAAGGGAATCCCGGTGAGAGACGAGATAGCCAGAGGAGTCCTCCTCGTGGCCGAGATCCTCCTCCCCATGAGCCTGCTGTACCACCAAAGCAGAACCTCCGAGATTCCCCTCGTCCTCGGCCTAATAATCATGAAAACGAGAAGGAGGTGGTGGACCTAAGGAGCCACTTAAATTCAAAGGACCAGGAGGTAAACTCAAAAAACTTACGAACGAGGCTCACCTGTCTAGGCGTTTATCCCCTCCTCATCTCAGCACGGTCCCTCATCATAACCACCATCATCGGCCTGATTATCCTCGTCCCCGTCATGACTCACCTCGTCCCCGTCAATTTGTAAGGCCAAGGAGTCCTCAACCATATGGAATGGTCCTCGACAGATATGAGGGAGAGCTGAGAAGGGATAAAGCACCTACCAGACGAGGAGAGAACCATCGTGACGACGGGGAGCACATTAGGGTGAATGGTCACCCCAGAGAAAGGTCCCATCGTAGCTCCCACCGGAGTTCCCACCGAAGCACTCATTCCAGCACTGAAAAGGGAATTGATGCTAAATAACTATCACTCTTAAAAAAGAGAATTGACGATATGGAGCTGAAGAAAGAGGACGAGGAAGATGATGACACCAGTGCAACCCGTCCTTTTTCCCAAGAGATCAATGATGTCCCACCTAACCCTGCCTTTAAGGTCCCAAAATTTGACAAATATGTGGGAACCACCAACGCAAAGGACCATGTGCAAAGTTTTGAATCCACTATGGCCCTCCTCACCAAGGCAGATGACATCCTCTGCAAAGCTTTTGCGAGTACCTTCTCCGGAACAGCATTGACATGGTTCCGTGAGCTGAAAAAGGGAAGCATTAATAGCTGGAGGAATATGAGGAGGAAGTTCCTGGATCACATTGCCACGGCAGGGAAATGGAAGAAGAGACTGACCGACCTTGCTAACATTGAGCAAGGAGAGAATGAAACCACTCTGAGCTATTACAACAAGTTCAGAGCCATGGCAGACCAAGTTGAAGAAAGCCTGACTGACAGGGAGGTGATCGTCTGCTTCAACTCCGGACTTATAGCCGGACAACTGATATACGAAGTCTCCGCCAGAGAGCCCAAGTCAAAGTCAGACTTATTCAATGTGGCATATGCCATCGCCATGGCGGAAGAGAAAAGCAAGAAGAAGGTTGATAAGACAGAGATTGAAGAAAACGTTAACCATCCATCCTCCAACGGAAACAGCTACAAGGGCAAAAATAGATCGTGGGGAACGGAAAAGACTGAGATCTTCACCCTCCTCACTAAGCCTATCACTAAAATTATGCAATTGGTGAATCTTTCAAACCCCCGTCCGCTCAGTGACCAACCAAAGTACCCACGTGACCCATCCAAGCACTGTGATTTCCACAAAGACTATGGTAACAACACTGAGAACTGTTTCGCCCTCAAGAAGAAGATCCAGAAATGGGTTGATGATGGCAAGCTAGATCGCTATGTCTTGAAGAAGGGCGATAAGCGAAAAAGGCGAGAAGCCAGTGAAGACAAGGATACGGATGAAGAAGAAGACATGCCTCCTAGGGCGGCCAAACCCCATTAGTTCTCCTAAGCACAGTTCTGTCCGTCCTAGATATAGCCCCTCATCTCGTCAAATGGCCAGAACTCGTGGGCCAGCTATGACTTGAGACAAGGAGAGCTGCGGGACATTGACGAACCAGTTGGAAGGGAGATACTAGACGATCATAAAGGCAACAATAAAATTCAAATTCAAATTTTACCAAGAGCAGAGCACTTTCCTTAATTCTAGTTTTTGTCTATTTTTTATGTAATAGTTTATCATTGTTAGTTTTTACTTCTCTAGCAAGGTAGGATTGCAATTGGATGTAATCTCTTCAATTTATGAAATTTAGTTCGTCAACATGCAAGTAAACTACCAAGACAATACTTGAAGACGAGGAACCCTCCTCGACCTTCGAAGGGGCAAACTCCCTCCATTAATCGCCCAAGACCCATGACCAAGCGAGTTTTCTCCTCGTCATGGATAGGTGAAACCAAAACCGTCTACGATCTATGTACGAGTCATCTACCTCGTCATAGAAAGATGAAAAAGAAGAAAGCCCAACGTCTGGATGAGGGAATACCTCGGCTCTAACGGCTAACGTGGAAAAACCATCTACGACCTATGTACGAGTCATCTTCCTCATCATAGAAAGATGAAAAATAAGAAAGCCCAACGTCTAGACGAGGAAACACCTCGGCTCTAACGACTAGCGCGGCAAAACCATCTACGACCTATGTACGAGTCATCTTCCTCGTCATAGAAAGATGAAAAAGAAGAAACCCCAAAGTCGCGATGAGGATATCCCTCGGCTCTAACGACTAACGCGACACATCGGTCAAGACCAAGGAATCTTCCTGGGCCTAATGACCTAAAACAGGTAAAATCGCCAAAAACACCTAGAACCGAGCTAGCCTCCTCGTTCTACAATATCAAAGGTACGAGGAGTCCTTCCCTAGCTACCATAAATGTTGCGTACTTGTGCAAATGTACAATACATCCAACAATTCATATGTCAAAGCATGTGAAAGATGACGTGACTTAGAAAAGAGGGTCATTTCATTAAATATTGAAGATAAATTACAACACCCTATTCTATTACAACAAAATAAGAGAAAATATTAAGTACGATTGCCGGTGAAAGGTTCCTCGAAGAACTTCATCGTCCCGGCATCAACGTTTATCTCGGCTTCAATAGTTGTGAGGATGACTCGGTGAGTTTGAGCATTGACTTGAGTATCCCCGTTGATCGGCTCCTCAGCATGGACATCTCCCTCTTCCTCGGTGCTAAGATCTTCATCCTCATCCCTTGCAAGTGACGTGTTAGCCATGATCCTTCGAGCTAGATGCAAATAGCCATCGAAAAACATGGTAGCCGTCTCCTCGGCTACGGTATCTCGAAAGGCCGAGATAGACTTATACTCGGAAAGAGCGTCCCCAATTTGTAAAGGAACGCCGGCCTCCACCAACTTAATCTAGGCTCCAGTCACCTCGACCTCCCTAGACTTGGCTTTGATCTCAGCCTGGAGTTCCTCGACAATGGACTGCCCGGCCCTAGCATCCTCCTCGGCCTTGGCAAGTGCCTCCTCGGCCTCCTTTTCAGCTTTGGCCTTGGCCGCCTGCGCCGCTTCAAGCTCTTCCATCAACGCCTTCAACAAGCTTGTGACCTTAGCCTGCTCCGCCTCATTCTTCTTCACTTGGCCCTCAAGATCCTTCATCTTGTCATCCGTGGCCTTATTCTAGATGGCCTCATAGGTAGTGATGGTGAAAAGCTACGGCAAAAAGCAAAAAATGTCAATAAGACAACGACAAGACTAATGAAATCAAGTTACAAGTTACGAAGAGACATACCTCGGCAGCAAGAAGTCCTTCCTATTGGCAATATTCTCCTTGTTTGGCTGAGTGGCAATCATTTGATTGAGGGCGTCCTCATCCATAGCTCGATGGACCACAACCCGGCCAAATCTAAGCTTGGGCCCAGTACGGGCTAGCAAATCTAACCCCCTCATCATGGGAAAAAGGGCCAGTTTCCTTACCACCTTATCAGCATTAGAATTGGTCTTCACCGTATGGGCAGTGAGCTCTGGAGGAGGGGCCACATCGGCAACCCTCTTGGAAGGAAGCTCCTCGGAGGACGGTTCGATGACGGGGCACTTTTGGCCTACTCGCCTGACCAAGTTGGTCTCTTCGGCTGAGGTCTGGCCGGCCTCCCTAACTCCTCCCTCAGCATCGTCGGTTTGAATTTGGAGGCTATGAACCTCTGAGAGCTCTGAATTTGTTGTTGCCCAGAGTGAGTCTCCTCGTCCCATCCCCCCAGTGGATCAATGGGTAGTGCGGCAGCTCCTTTGTTGGAGAGAATCACCTGGCGCCTTTGTTATGGCCGAGGAATGGGAGACCTTCCTCCTCTGCTTCAACAAAGCCATGGGATCAAGTTTCTTTTGAGATATCTCTCCTTCCTGTTCGAGAGTTAAATATGCAAAATACGAGGAAGGGTTAGCACGTATTACGAGGAAGGAAAAGACAGAAAATAGGACAAGTAAGAAGGGACGAGGGGGCAAGAATGGATTCATGAAATTGTTCAAATACAAAACTCAAGAAAAGCTTCGAAAGGACAACAATGGCGGTTTAGAAGAAAAATTCAAGCAAAATTCTAGAATAGAGAGAGTTGTCTCGCGCCCCTAGGTATTAGTAAAGGGAAAGAGCTTATACCTGTTTTCGATGAAAATGGGGGAAAGTGAATAGCAAATTGAACGTGTCTGGAAAATCTGGGCGTACTCTCAAGAACACGAAGAAAAGCTTTTTGAACCTTGTTAATTCGCTCTCAAATGCTCAAGATGATAAGAGGTTGAAATTGAAGGGGGACTTTGTTTTTATACTCATCCAAAGGGGTCGAACCCGAAACAAAACGGTCCAAATGGGTATGGCGCCCACAACATTTAATGCATTATTTGGTTCCAAGAGACGTGTCAGATGTCGTGCACTGTGCCCCATCATTGTACCAAGTAACCAATGGATAACTGAAGCGACACATTGCCACGATTGATGCCCTTTCATAATCGTATAGGCCGAGGTAGAGCATCACTTCCTACTCGGCATAGCCGAGCTAGGAAGTCGGGGGCCACAGAACGGTATAAACCTATTTACGAATATGGGCTGGTCCGGGCAAGGCCCAAGAGGATTGGGCCCTAAAACATAATCCATCAAGACTCAGCTACAAGGGAAGACCTGAGCTTCCTCGTCTCTCTCTGTCTCGACATTACCTGGGCCGACCAAGGCCTTAGCAGGTGCAATGACCAAGGCCCAAATCAAGGGCCGAGGAGACTCCCCTCCAAGGCCGAGATGCCCTCCCTAGGCGACGAGGAGGCCTCCTCGGCTATCCCATCACATCTCATCGGCTATCCAATTACCAAGAATTGGGCGTCCCCCATTCCTTCATATTTCCTTCCCGGCTCATCATAAACTAACCAAGTGACTATGACGAGGAGGGACCTCCCCGGCTTACCGGCAGATTTACATCTTATGCAATCCTATCCCAACAAGGACACTAAGCAGTTATAACCTTATCTGGATTATAACCACCTCCTATATCAATTCAAGTCAAATAAGGACTCTTCAACAGATATAATACTATTAGGATTATATCTTATCTCTTAAACAGTCCAAGTTCAACATGGATTCAACATGTCCATCCCTATAAATACGAGCCATTATTTCCATATTCTGGTACGTGATCTCTTTGACTCGAAGCTCTGTCAATTTGATTTCTCTATACTCAAACTGTGAACTTACTCTCACGCCGGAGGACCTTCGCCGGTGAAGCCCCGACTTAGTTTAAGTTTTATGTCTTATTTTCAGGCTATTCAATCGCCGGAGTACAATCTATCGCTTGGATTTGGGCTGATTCGACTTTTTTGCAGCATCACAAGCCTATTTTTTACTATTAGCTAAAAAAATCACTTCGTTCGAAGAAATTAATGAAGAAAAAGGGAAAAGGTTTTAATGAATACAAAGAAGAATTTATGAGAATATAATTTTGAAACCAAATTTTTCAACAAAAATATATCATCACATTAGTTTAATAATATTACAAATTTCTAAACATAATCAATAACCATTTCCTTTTTAAAAACACTCTTCATTTAAGAAAAAAAATGAAAAAAAAAATATCTAAATATCATTGTTATACATAAGACTTTAAAAAAACAATTATTACTATTACCCACATTTCAAAAATATCAATTCATTAAATGAAAATTTCCATGTGTTTCTAAATGTATTTTTACTATTGTTTTTTTATATTTGGTTTTTTACTTGCAAAACAATGATATTTATGAATATGTAAAGAAATGAGTTTAGGTATAGTGGCTAAAAGTAAGAGAAAAAAAGTAATGATTCATTTGCATTTAATTAATTGGGGAGAGAATAGGATAATAGGTTAATTTAAAGAAAATTAATTATTTTATTGATTAGTTGATTTAAAGCAAAAAATATTCTAGAAAACTACAGGTACAACTTATTGTTAGTATCAAAAAGAAAAACTAGATTTATTATGTGATAAAGGAGTCCAACACTACAAACTTATTGGTATTATGCAAGAAAACTTGAGTCTGCTTATTAAACATATTTTTTAGTGTTTTTCATTTCAAAGTTAAAGCTTTTTCACTTTTTAAATTTTATGGTTTCATTTCATTAGGAACCTCTTTACTAACTTGCTCTATCTCCTGTAGTCCTTATAAAATTGGATGGGTTGATAGTTCTCGCGTTGTTGGTCTTTGTATACTAACTAATTTTTATTTTATTTTTTAATATGTAGACTGATCATACCATCTTTTTTCAAATGTCAACAGATCGTCTAATACCACACACTACATTAGAAGAGCTAGAAGCCTTAAGCATTACCAATTGTATGGGATGGGTGTAATTGAGTATATTATCGTTCAGTTTTATTTGTGTATGCATATTATGAAAATATGATAAAGGGTAGTTCAAGTGTAACAGTGGTTTTGACGGGTTTAGAAAGATAATCAATCCTAAGAAATATATTCATGCATTAAGATTTCTTCAATTATTAGATTAAATTTTGGTTTTTCATAGGAAAATTCTATTTCGGGCAAAAAAAACAAACTTGGAGAGCCTTATTCCGACAAGCAATGAAAACACCAAAGAAAACCTTTACGCAAAAATATTTTCATTTCAGACTAACTTTGTGATTCTTGAAATAGTTTAGCTTAATCATAGCCTAAAACAAAGTCAAAGAACAAGTCCATGGTTCCCTCGCAATAATGATTCCTTGCAATTAATAGATTTTTTCACATTAGAATGGTTATATTTGGTTTTCAGTTGTATAAGATAACACATATGTAGTCGTCACAATTACACGAGTTAGTTGAAGAAAGAACTCGAGCGGTCATGGTGATTGGGATGAATAACTTATTAAGTAATTTTATAAACTCTCTCAGTCTCATTGAAATTGCAAAGCAACAGTCATACTTGCATATTAAGAAGGAGTATATAATATTAAGGTGTTGTGAGTGTAGATAATAAGATAAGAGAAAGAAAGTGAGTTAATAAATAAGTAGTTGTTGTAAGTATAACAAATGAGCCTCATTATTTAAACAATATTAAAACCTTTCTATTTTGGGATTTTTCAATTTTAAGTGGGACGCCCATATGACAATTTTTGCAATTTCAAATGGGACGTTGGGAGAAAATATTAAGTACTCCGTACTCTTTTGGTCCCAAATCTAATGACCATTTTTGTCCCAAAATTTTAAACTTTTGCATTAAAAAAACATTGTCCCTGAATGTTTTTTTTTCAAATTTTCTTTATAGTTCATTATATTTTGCGAAACTAAAATTTTGAAGGTGAACAACAAGAATATTTATAATGTTTCTATTAAAAATCAACATTTATAAAATGACCCTTAAATTAAAAATGATCATTCATTTTGGAACGAGAAATTTTATAATTAATTAGTTTTATTATGCCCCGTCGAGTATCGACGGGTTACAAACTAGTAAGTAAAGGTTAATAATTAAGTCCCTATATAGGTAGATAGGATTTTATCCACACACACTGTGAAAGAAAAAATTATACTGTTTACTCTTAATTTCGGTATTAATATTGACCCTAATTTTGTAGTACTCTTAGAATTCGGAAAACAGGTTTAGCCATAATTTTAAAGTTCTTCTACTTATTATTTTTAGGAACTATGCCCAATTGCCCTCATGTTCAGATTTTATTCTATTTTAATGAGTCCCCTTTCGTAAATCTCAAAAAAAGAGTTTAATCGAAATTATAATTCCTCTGACACCACTGACTTCCGGTTTCCTGGTTTAGTAATAATGTTAACTTCCTATTTTACCCTCACAACATACTTTTTTTTTTCAAACTAGGGTTTCATTTTCTCGATTTTTTTTAGAAATAGAGGCGATTGGTGATTTTGCTATTTGGGATATTTTCAGGCGATAAATTCTATATCTAGTGTTTTCTTGTTTGATTTTTGCAGGATTTCAACGTTTTTTGTATTTGTGGTGTGTTGTTGAAGACTCTTCTGCAAAAATCGGTGGAAATCCATTGTTTTTTACCTCAGTTTTAATTCTTTTTAGGGTTTTCGATTGTTATGTCTATGTGTAGACAAAGTGTGGTGCAAATCCATTGCATTATATCTTAGTTTGCTTTCTAGTTGTTATTGTTGTGTTTGAATTGCTCTTATATTATATTTATGTTTATTGAATTCTGTTTATTTATATATTATGTGCAAATCATATATATTTCCAAAATCAATTGCTATAGATTCAAATGTAATGGCATTATTCAAGTTTGGGAATTTGACTGTTGTTGCTATGATTTCTCAATTTTCATAATTTGATTATATTGTTAAATTTATTTGTTCGAGGTGGGTCACTTTGAAAAGGGAAACTCTATCTCTGTTTTATATTTTACCTAGCAATCTTCTATGTTTGTTAATGAAAAAGATTTTATGTACATGAGTATGTTGGTTCGTCAGAATAGACTTGATTGCATAGATATTCATGTGAATGAAAGTTGTGATTCTAGTATGAATGATGGGGGAGCTGAATCATCTAAGGTGGCATTTGTTTTTTTCAAATGTTAAATGTTGAAATCTTATTAAAAATCTGAATCGGCTAAATAAATAAGAGGCCGTGTATGAATATTGATTTCGGAACTATTCAAGTTGTTTGATTTTTCATCTGAATTCATTTTCTAAAACATGTACATTTACCATTTTACCCTTCAAAAATATTACTTCATTCCAAAATAAATGTTCAAATTTATTCGTGATTCAGAAATAATATGGATATTAATTTTGGGATAGAGGAAGTATATAATTAATAGTTTACTAATAATCATTGTTGAATGTCAATTTAACAATAAAAAATACCTAATTGAATAAAATCCTGAAATCAAATGCCATAAAAAAATCAAAAAGTCCAATTCAAGATTATTATTTTTCCCCAAAATCAGGTTCAAACAAACTCGATCATGTCTGGCCACAAATTCATCTCCTTTCACTAAAAACCATTGTCATCACCAAAACCCATCTTCACCAACCCACTTTTATTTTGGGAAGAAGGAAACTGACATTGTAAAATTTAAAAAAGACCAAGTCATCAAATATTTCTCTTCAATTATAGAAAAGAGAATCTCCGCCAACTAACTGAGACACAAGGTACAATTTCAATTGAATTGGACAATTAACAGTTCAATTTGAAACAGATATGGGAAGTAAATTGGGAAAAGTTACTAGCTTTGTTTTTGGTTTATTTTTTATGTGCCTCAATTCAGATCTGGGCGAGCGACATAAAGTGGATAAATTTTGTCCTTGGAGGATTCATGACTCAGTTGAAAAGGTTAATGGATTTCTCTAGATTAGGATATATATTGATGGATGTGATTTTACCCATCCAAAATATATATATTTCTAAGCTTATTTTCTGTTCAAAACATTGAGAATTTAATGTATTTTCTAGTGTTTTATAAGTATATGGGCTTAAGTGCAATTAGGCAGAATTGGAGGAGTTAAGTTGTGTTTTGAAAGATCAGGGACGAAAGTAAAGAGGAAACATGAGGGACTAAGCTGAAAATTGAAAATAAGAAGGGAGAGAATGCACGGTTTTGCCAGACATTGAGGGCGAGCGCGCGGACTAGGTTAGGTGGACCCTCCACTGAATCAGAGAGGAAAATTGTGACAAATTTGATTCATTCACAAAATTTGAAGGCAGCTTCCGAAGGATTAGTGACGAAATTGCAGTGGATTTGTGACAGAATAGCGACAGATTTGGTGTTGAATCCGAATTTGATTTGGATTTTAGCATATTTTGATAAGATTTGGATTTCAATTAGGAATCTTTCCTCGCTTCTACTATATAAAAGACACCTAGACTATGTTTTGTATCTCTTATGATATCTTATTATCTCCTCTTATCTCTTATCATCCTATTTATCTCTTCTTCTCTCTTCTCCTTTTGTAAATATTAAATTAGGTTTTTATTTATTCTGAAGATTCAAAAACAAGGTTTATTTATTTCAATTGCCCTTCAAGACTAAATTATTTGATTCGTAGATTGATGTAAGTAACAGTTGAATCTTTATGCTATTGATTTAATTCTTTCTATCTATTTCTCATTCTTGTTCTTCTCAACATTGTTCAAGATCATTCTTAGGTTTTAATTTTATGTTAAGATACTTTTGGCCTTCAAATTTATTTGGATATAAATTGTTTCACTCACATGAATGATTTATAAATTGACTATTGTTGAGAGGATCAGATTTCATCGAGGAAGTGTTAATAATTGAATCTCTTGAATATTTATATTGAATTCACGGAATATATAAACAAGATAGAGATATTAGGGTTTTAATATTTTTATCGACTTCACGTTAGGGGTGTAAATGGTTCGGTTTGGTTCGGTTTAGGCCAATTTACGAACCGAACCACTAGTAATCGGTTTGGAAAAATCTCAAACTGATTCGAACAATGAAAAAATTCAAATCGAACCGAACCAAACCATCATGGTTTGGTTCGAACCGCGGTTTGATTTTACGGTTCGAACCGGGCGTTTAAACCACAATTCAAACCACTATTTAAACCATGAAATAGAACATTGCTTAAACAATTAATTAGAATATGGTTTCAGAGTACACAATTCATTGTCATGTTTGTTTAAATTTTCCAGACATAACATAAATAAAAGATTCAGTATTTAAACACAATTTGAAATTGAGCTTCAATATTTATGATAAAAACATGCCATTTGATTAATTGTAATGGTATTGAATAGTGAATTAATATTATTACAAGAAGATTAACCAAAAGAAAAAAGGGTTATGGGCTGAATCTCATGAATTGAATTAGGAATTTTCAAATCCAAATTAAGGTGAAAATGATATATATACATATATACAGTTAATATCAAACAATTTGCTGGTTTGGTTTATTGGTTCGATTTGGTGGTTCGGTCTCGCGATCTCGAACCGTGGTTTGGGGGAGGGGATACAAATCGCAGACCAAACCGAACCACACAGTTTGACAATTTTTTTAACCGAACCAAACCACTATTACTTGAAAACCGAACTAAAATGCATGATTTGATTTGGTTCGGTTTCGAACGCGGTTTGAACAGAACCACTTACACCCCTACTTCACGTAATATATTAACTCTAGATTTTTGTGAACGAACCCAAGAAGAGATTGAATTCCTTTTAGATGATTTAAAAAACATAAAGAGACAATGTTTATGATCTCTAATCCATGAATTCTTTACTTCCTTGTTATCTTTAATAGTTTTATTTTGCTTTCTTAGATTATAATAAAATACACATGTTCCATTTTAGTCCCTTTGGATTCAACCTTTGCAATTAATCATAATACTACATTCATAAACTAGTTCACTGGCTAGATAATTTTAATAAGAGGTAGATTTCCTCCATCTTATGTTCTAAATGCATAGATATTGTTAATAATGGGTTTAGACAAGGGCAAAGGTTGAATTCGTGTGTACTTGCAAGTGTTTTAATTGATAATGTTAGAGGTAATCCATCTATTAGGCCAAA
The DNA here is from genome assembly GCA_022495995.1 of Adenophora triphylla var. japonica. NCBI lineage: Eukaryota > Viridiplantae > Streptophyta > Magnoliopsida > Asterales > Campanulaceae > Adenophora > Adenophora triphylla. The sequence continues at coordinate 195,521 of JAFEMH010000044.1, read as the reverse complement.
GGATGTTGTTAATGATCTTAGGAAGGATTATGGGCTTGAATTGTCATACAAATCAGTTTGGAGAGGAGTTGAGAAGGCAAAGGAAGATGTGTTTGATGACGCAAGTTTAACACATGACAATATTAGAGATTACTTTGATAATTAAAGTAAAGAAGTTAGAGCCAAGTTTTTCAATTTAAGATTGATTATAATCATGAGACGTCTCGTTTTAAGCGTTGGTTGGTTGCATTTGGTGCATGTCTATATGGATTTAAATTCGGTTGTACTATGTTATTTCTTGATGAGACATTTCTTTATGGAAAGTACAAATGTACTCTTTTGGCAGCAACATCTAAGGATGTGGATAATTGTATGAAACTTATTTTTTACCTTAGTTATAGGACATATAAAAGGTACTAGTACCCTGTTATAAGACCATTTATAGGTTTTATATAAATTATTATTTATGTTTTTTTAGTTGAAATTATATTTATTGTTTAATTTTTTTTTTATAATTGTAGGTCTTTTTCATGTTACTTTTGCAATTGTAGGCTCTGAGATTTAGATAATTGGACATGGCTTCTTGAGAATCTGTAACCTCACATAAATGAACTGACAATGACATTTATTTTAAATCGACATAAAGGGATCATCAAAGCAGTTAAGGATATTATGCCCTCTCTACAGGTAGCGCATTCATTTTATATTTTCCATTTGAGGAACAAACTGAGGGACAAACTTAATAAAATTTCTCAGTGTTCATTAACTACAACGCATGATCTTTTCTAATTGTATTTTAGTGAAATGAAGAATGAAGTGGTACTAAAGTTCAAGAATTTATGCTATTGATTTATTATACATGTTGATTTCGATGAAATTTTTCAGAAATTTACCTTTTAGAAGTTTAAATCACTACGTTCTTTACTGAAATATAGTTTCGCCTGAGTTTCGCCTGGATTTAGAGAGAGAGAATGGTTTGATAAATGAGGATTTGAGAAATGGGGTTTTTGTGTTGCCTGAAATGGAAAAGGTGAAAGTGGGTGGTTGAAGAGGCATGTATGTGGCGAAATTAAGAGCTTAATACGTGTTATACTCCAAGGGCATTTTCGTCTTTTGACAGCGAGGGGGGGTGTATGAGAAATTAGTAAAAGATAATTTCTTAAATTGTGATTGAATCTCACTAGAGGGCTCTATTGTCCATCGGCCTTATTTTTAAAGTGCTTCTACTTGAGGTTTATGTTCAAATTAAACTGATGACTTCTGTTTTGAGACGTAACATTTAGTACATGAACCGGTAACATCTTTGATGACTTCTGACCAGTTCATCTAATTTCAGCTATAGTTAGTTAAACAGTCATAATCTTGCAAATATTTTTCTTTTTTACATGTCATCTCGTGCTAAGATCGACTAAATTAATGATAGTGAGTGATTTATAAACTTAAGGACTAAATTTCAACGGCAACGTTGAATAACCATTTCCATGTAGTGGTTGTAGAATGGTTCTTCTTTTACAAAAACAAAACAAAGTCTTACAAACCATCCATGAGCAAGGCTACAGTCGCGAAATATTTACCTATAAATACGCAACAATCCTCTTGCTAAATATTGTATCTCGCACAAAAAACAATTCTATTTCCTAACATATCAGATACAAAATGGGTCTTAAACTTGTTGTAACCATTCTCATGTTTGCATTGGCCTTCTCGTTAGCTGTTGCCTCCGATCCTAGTCCTCTTCAGGACTTCTGTGTAGCTACTGATGACCCTAACGGAGCTCGTACGTACTATCTCTTCCTCTCTCCCTCTCTAGCTTTTCATTATTTTTGTTATATATATCGAACTGTCTCCGTCCCAAGAAAAGTCTAATTGACAAATCAATGTTTTTATAGTTTTTGTAGATTAATTATACACGCTTTAGATGTTGCTTGCACATTTTTACAGTTACACTAGAAATAAATATTTCTTAGTAATAGGTATGTATTATTGGGAGCAATAGAAAAGAAAAGTGAGCATATTTTTTAACTCCCTTTTTGTCGCTAAATGAATGTCCAAATTTAAGAAATTTTTGTTGAATGTCTTTTTTGTAAAAAACTTTATCCCTGAACGCTTTTTCGCCTAAAAAAATTCGCTAATCATTTTATTATTGTAAAACTAAATGTTTAGAAAGTGAATAACAAGAATATTTACGCATCTTTTCCATTAAAATGTATAAAAAGCACATTTTTTTTTTCATATTCTCCCTTGAAATGATCAAATTTGGACACTCATTTCATTTAAGGACGGATATTTAAGGACGGAGGCAGTAATTGAGTTTTGAGATGGCAAGAGTACTAGTTGATTTATTAACATGCATGATATAACTTGCAGTTTTCGTGAATGGGAGGTTCTGCAAAGATCCAAAGGATGTCGTTGCCGATGATTTCTCTTTTTCAGGTCTCAATATCCCGGGAAACACAACAAACCGAGTTCGGTCAAATGTTACTGCAGTAAATGTTGCTCAGATAGCAGGATTGAACACCTTTGGTATCTCCCTAGTTCGTATTGACTATGAACCATATGGACAAAACGCACCCCATACACATCCAAGGGCTAGTGAGATACTTTTTGTTGTCGAAGGCACCTTGTACGTTGGATTTGTTACATCTAACACCGAAAACCGTCTCATCACTAAAATCTTGAATGTGGGAGATGTATTCGTGTTCCCTCAAGGACTCATTCACTTTCAGTTTAATGTGGGACATACAAATGCGGTAGCTTTCGCAGGTCTAAGTAGCCAAAATCCAGGGGTGATTACAATTGCAGATGCTGTTTTCGGAGCAAATCCACCAATTTCTGATGATGTTCTCACTAGAGCTTTCCAGTTGGAAAAGAACACGGTTGACTATCTCCAAGCGCAATTCATGAAAAACCCATAAATGTTTTTGTTTTTGTTTTTGTTTTTGTTTTTGTTTTTGTTTTTGTTTACAATAAGCAGATACGATAAAATTCTGCTCGTCTCTGTAATACAATAATAAATGGGTTAATTATGCCAGTATCCTCTCTCTCTCTCTCTCTCTCTCTCTCTCTCTCTCTTTTCCAGCAAAGTTGGATTATGTTACTTATGCTAATCATTTAGAAACCCTTGCGGGTTGAACTTTTCTTGGCAGAATAACCATTGGTGCAAAAATTGCACTATTACTCTAAAATGGTGCAAGTTTTACATCAAATATTTATCATCATCTCCAACCATCATGCTTCAAATCCCGCACCAAAAAAGCATAATCTTAGAATATTCATTATTTTTTTCTTTAATATGTTTTTTACTAATTAGTACATTATAATTTCCACTATATTAAATTAATTAATAAGGCATGAAATAATAATATTAGACTAGACCTCACAAAATGTGAGACATTGCTTTTACCACTGGACCACTCATTTAGAAATTATAAATAATGTTTGTTTTGTATTTTTTTAATTAAATTTTTTTTTTAGTCCCATAATGTCGTATGTATTATTGGGAGAAATAGAAAAGAAAAGTGAGTATATTTTTTTACTCCCTTTTTGTCGCTAAATGAATGTCCAAATTTAAGAAGAGTGAGTATATTTTTTTACTCCCTCGACGAAGTCATTAGTTTTTTTTAACTGATTTAGGTCACGTGACTAACCTCATTTAAAAGCAAAAAACTTGTAAAAAACGCATTTTTTTCATAACTTATGAAAAAACGTGTTTTCCCATTCCACAATCGGACTACACCACCGCCGGGAAGTTGATGACAGCCCCTGCTCGGTCTCTCTTCACCCAACTCCTCCAATTCACCCAACAGAAGAACATCCCCAATTCCAAATCCTTACATGCCCAAATAATCAAAACTGGCTCCTCCACCTGCCCCTACATCGCCAACAGCCTAATCAACTTCTACGCCAAAACCCAACTCTTATCCGAAGCCCAACAGGTTTTCAAACAAATTGAAAACAAAGACATCCTTTCCTGGAATTGCCTCATCAATGGCTACTCTCAATTGGGCAGTCTTCAGAGCTCGCTCTCTGTCATGGATCTGTTCAAGCGTTTGAGGGCTGACTCTGTCTTTCCCAATGTTCATACTTTTGTCAGTTTCTTTACAGCTGCGTTGATTTTGTCGAACCCATATGGGGGAAAGCAAGGTCATGGTTTGGCTGTTAAGTTGGATATGAGGTCGGATGTGTTTGTATAATTTGCTGTCTCTGCTGCCTATTTTCTTAATAGAAATTGAGTACCAGTACTTAACATATGATCAAGTACCAGTTGGTGTATAATAGAATGACAGTTAGTGTATAATAAAGTGCCAGTAAGTGCGTAATTGAGTGTCAATTCATTTGTCGAGTGTCAGTGCCAGTCCATGTGTTTTTGAATGCCAGTCCATGTGTTTTTGAATGCCAGTGCTTATGTTTTTGAGAGCCAGCAAAAATGATTAACAGTGTTTTTAAGTGCCAGTGTATGTATTTTTGAGTGCCAGTGCATGTGTTTTTGAATGCCAGTGCATGTGTTTTTGAATGCCAGTGCTTGTGTTTTTGGGAGCCAGCAAAAATGTTAGTATATCAAAGTGCCAGTGTTAGTGTAACAGAGTGCCAGTGTGAAGAGTGTCAGTTCATGTATATGAAAGTGCCCGTGTAAAAAGTGCCAGTGCCAGTTTAACAAAGTGCCAGTGCCATTTTACACTGGCACTTTGTTAAACTGGTACTGGCACTTTTTTCACTGGCACTTTGTTACACATGCACTGGCACTTTATCACACTGGCACTTTGTTAAACTGGAACTGGCACAAACGGGGAAACACAAAACACGTTTTTTTTAAGTGCCAGAAAAAACGCGTTTTTTATAAGACCAACTCCATTTAAAAAACTTAACGAACCAAACTTAAAAATTAACATGACCCTAACTTCATTATGTTTGGGTCAACAAATAAATATAAAATAATTAAAATCAAATCTTCAATTTAACACAAAAAACAAAAACAAAAACAAGAGCTCATCACTACCATCATTACCACCACAATAAAAACAACACCGTAACCAACAAAACCAACAAAAACCACCACAAAACCATCATAAATTACAACATATCCTATTCAGATGTAAGAAGAGAGAAAGGGGAGACGACGCAAGGAGAAGGGAGGCTGGTGAAGGCGTCGAAAATGGTGGATCTTGGCGACCAAGATTTGGCCGGAATCGAGTGAGAAAGGGGGTTGGAGGTCGACATATGGTTCTCGACGGCTTGAAACAGACAAAGGGTCAGGAGGAGAAATTGAGGCCATAAATGAAGATGTTAATGGTGGTGCCATGCGAGAAGGAGGCGATGATGGGGACAAATGAAGAGAGAGTCCGACGGAGGCCAAGAATTTGAAATTTGTGAGGGTTGGGAAGAGAGGGGCCGGATTGATGCGGTAGATGGAGTGGGTGAGAGGGTACGACAGTGCGCGGAGAGAGAGAGGTTGTGGGGCAGAGAAGAAAGGTTGAAGAAGAGCATGAGGGTTTATTGACCCAAACATAACGAAGTTAGGGTCATGTTAATTTTTAGGTTTGGTTTGTTAAGTTTTAACTAAAGATAGTCACGTGACTGCACGTGATATAAATCAGTTAAACAACTAACGACTTCATCAGGGGAGTGAGAGCATTGGGAAAATTACGAAATTGGTTGAGGACATTGTACCAAAAATTATATAAGTGAGCACATTGGAAAATAGTGAAAACTTAGGTGAGTAAATCAGCAGTTTGGCTGAGATAAATCAGTGTGCCATTTTGGAAATATGAAGTCTCGTTGGACTTGCTCTTAGAGGTTGGATAAAAATATTGATAAAGTTTAAGGTTTCATATCGAAATCAATTGACATGAAGTAGCTCAGGATCTTTATATAGTGAATGCTTAGCTAGTTAATTCCCGATTTGGAATAATTGCTGGTTTAGGCTTGGCTGGTGCCTTGCATTTACTTGGAACTAAAGCTTGGTTTAGGCTTGGCTGGTGCCTTGCATTTACTTGGAATAGTTGAACTAAAGCTGTGTTTTCATGTTTGTCATCTTTTGGATTTTTGATGAATTTTTAAATTTATATTTTGAAATCAGGATTGGATGAATTATTATTATTGTTATTTTGACAATTATTAACATCTATTTTTTTTACAAGACTGACCAGCTAAGGAAAATTCAACCAGATGCTCACATTCCTCTCTTTTACCATTTGGGTCTTCTTGGAATGCCTGGCTTCACTGCCTATGTTGGTTTTTATGAGGTTTGTGCTCCTAGTAAAGGGGATTATGTGTTTGTATCGGCTGCCTCGGGAGCAGTTGGACAGCTTGTTGGACAACTTGCCAAGTTACACGGATGCTATGTCGTTGGAAGTGCGTATCTCAAGTACAATGGGTAATATTGCTAAAAAATAACAATTGTTGATGTCAAAATCGTTAAATCAGCCGAAATCCAAGCGATCGTTTGCTCCGGTGATTGCTTGACCTGAAAATAAGACAAAACATAAACTAAGTCGGGGCTTCACCGGCGAAGGCCCTCCGGCGTGAGAATAAGTTTACGGTTTGTGGTGAGAGAAACCAAATTGACAGAGTTTCAGAATATCAAAAGTAACGTACCAAATAATGTGATACATGGCTTGTAATTATAGGGATGGATTGACAGAATCCATGTCAAATTGAGACTGTAAAGAGATATGATATAATCCTAGGAGGATTATATCTGCTAGAGAGTCCTTGTTTGATCTGAATTGTAGGAGGTGGTTACAATTCTGATAAGATTGTAACTGCTGAATTCTTGTTTGACTAGGATTATTGTAACTGCTTCCCGGTAAGCCAAGGAGAGTTAATTCCTTATCTTGTCATTTGTAGGTAGATCGAGATGCATGAATTTGTCTCCTCGTCATATAAAGCTCCGTCTACATGAAGGAATGCCGAGATGCATGATTTTGCCTCCTCGTCATATGACGATATGCCGAGGAGAATGATTTTGGTTCCTCGACATATGAAGATATGCCGAGGTGCGAACTTTTCTCACCTCGTCATTCATGACCTTCTCGGTCCATGATGAGTCGGGGAAAGAATAAGTAATATAGAGAGCCCGTTGATAACGTCAAGGCCGAGGAAGGCACCTCGTCCTCTATGGAGGCGATCTCGGCATACGAGGGAGGTCTCCTCGACCGTCATAGTTGGGGCACATTTTGCTTGCTCGTTGGACCTAGATTGACCTTATTGATGACGAGGTACGAGACAGAGGAAGCCCATTGTTGTCTCTCGTAACCAAGGTTCTAAAAATCGGTAGGCGGCTCCTAGGCGGCGAGGTTGGGCCTAGCGCCTAGAGCGCCTTGGCGGGGCCGAGGCGGGGCCTAGGCGGGGCTGCGAATTTACACACATTTTTATATATATTCCATAGTTTCTGTCCATACATAATACATAGTGACAAATTCAAATATATATTTCATAGGCGGGGCCGAGAATTTTGACACAAGGTTATAGAGCATATGAAAATTATAAATGTATTCCATCATCCACAATATAAACTAAGGTTAAGTCAAATTCAAACATGTGTTATTTGTTTTCAGTTTCAATCCTTATAAAACGACGTCATTTAAGGGTTAAAAAAAATTAAAAAAAATTAAAAAAATTAAAAAAAAATTAAAAAAAGATTAAAAAAAATTAAAAAAAAATTAAAAAAAATATTAATTAGACCGCCTAGGCCCGCCTAAATCCGCCTAGGCCTGCCTAAATCCGCCCAGACCGCCTAGGACCGCCTAGGACCGCCTAGGACCGCCTAGACCGCCTAACGCCTAATTGACCGCCTAGAGAAAAGTCGCGGCGCCTAGGCCCCGCCTAGCGCCTAGGCCCCGCCTAGGCGGCCGCCTAGCCCAATTTTTAGAACACTGCTCGTAACTCTGAGATGGATTATGTTTATAGCCCAATCCACTTGGGCCTGACCCGGACAAGCTCATGTTCGTATGTCGGTTTATACTGTTCAACAATGATGGTTAAAACCGAAACTTAAGCAAAGTACAAGGATTCAATATGTCGATAGGCCTTTAAAAAATAACTATGACATACTCCCTCCGTCCCACGTTAGTTTGTTGGTGATTTTGTAATCATCAACTTATTTTAATGTAATGGTGATTTACTAGAGATCAATGTGATTCGTATTAGACTCGGATACGAGTAAGGGAAAGTGTGGAGTACACACTCGTTTGAGCTAAAACGAAGTCAACCTCGATAAAGAAGTAAAAGTTAAAGGGTAGCACATTTTGCTGATGTGCTCGGCCGAGCAGAGTCCTTGACTCGGCCGAGCAGAGCATGGCAGATTGTCCAAGTTTCTGGACAGCCTTGCTCGGCCGAGGCATGTGCCTTGCTCGGCCGAGCAGTATGAACAACACGGACGTGCAGTTCAAAAGACACGGCCGTGCATCTGGGCAAAATGATTTTGGACCTCTTTGCTCGGCCGAGCGAGTCCCTTGACTCGGCCGAGCAGTTCCTGAACAGGTGCCAGTTCAAAATGAAAAGACACATCGCTTGGCTAAAGTCATGTCTTTTGATTGTACCCTTTAACTAATACCTCTCCATCTGTATATATACAGGATTGATCTCGCTTGTACATACATGAAAAACACAAGTGATACAACAATAACAAAAGCAAAACAATTCTCAAGTTTTGATTTGTTCTCTTTGCCTAGAAAACAAATTGCGTGAGTGTCTTATCCCAATAAAGATTTTGTGTAACCCAGTGCATTAAGGGTCGAAATACTTTATTCGTAAAGTGGATTATACACGATTCAATCACATATCCGGCCTCTCGTATCAAGATCAAGACCCTATATTTCCCTACAAACGAATAAAGTATTTGGTGATACTCATGGCCGGTGGAAGTACTTTGAAGGAAATGACGAACAAGTTTGGAAAGCTAGACAAGTTTGAAGGGCAAGACTTCGCACGTTGGCAAAAGAAGATGCACTTCCTTTTAACTACATTAAAGGTGGTGTATGTTCTTTCTACCCCTATTCCAATTGCTTGAAGATGACAACTTGGAGGCAATCGTACGTAGATCAAAGTGGGAAAACGACGACTACATCCGCAGAGGACACATATTAAACGGTATGTCCGATTCTCTCTTTGACATCTATCAAAATGAGGAATCTGCAAAGAGTTATGGGATTCTCTTGAATCCAAGTACATGGCGAGGATGCTTCTAGTAAGAAGTTCCTTGTGAGTAATTTTAATAATTACAAGATGGTCGATTCAAGACATGTCATGGAACAGTTCAATGAACTCCTTAGAATCCTTGGACAATATACACAACACGGGTTGAAGATGGATGAGTCAATATCGGTTTCAAGTGTGATTGATAAGTTGCCTCCTCCCGGAAGGATTTCAAACACACTTTGAAACATGGTAAAGACGATCTATCTTTGGTTCAACTTGGTAGTCACTTGCGCATAGAGGAATCTATTAGGGCGCAAGAGGATGACAAAGGCAAAGGAAAGGAAGTTGCTGGACCCTCGGTCAATATGATTGATGAGGGTGGAAACAATAAAAACAAAGGAAAGAAACGTAGTTTCAATGACAATGGTTCTGGTCCCAACAAGAAGCCTAAATTGGCATGTTGGAAGTGTGGCAAAACTGGTCACTTTAAGAAGGATTGTCGTGTTGGAAACAACAAGAAAGGCGCAAGCACAAGTGGTTCGGGAAAGGGGTCTAAGGACCATTCTCAAAACCAAGGTCAGAATTTAATACATAGTTGGAACAGATTTATTAAAAATTCTGTTTCACTAATTTCTGAGGCATTTTATGTGCAGGATGATGCTATTGCGTGGTGGATTGATTCCGGTGCCACAACTCATGTTTGTAAGGATCGTTGTTGGTTTAAGTCATACGAACCAATGGAAGACGGATATGTCCTTTACATGAGTGATGACCATTCCGCTCCTATTCAAGGAAGAGGAAGTGTGGTGTTGGAATTTAGTTCGGGAAAAACAATTTCTTTGTTTAATGTTTTATATGTACCTAAACTTCGTAAGAATTTAATTTCTGGTCCTGTCTTGAACAAGTGTGGTTATAAACAAGTTTATGAATCCGATAAGTATATCTTATCGAAGTCGGGTGTATTTGTAGGATTTGGTTATTATAACAATGGGATGTTTATGTTGAATTTGAATAAAATTCCGGTTAACTCTAGTTCTGTTTATATGACTTCCTCTGTTGTTGTTAATTCCTCATTATGGCATGCTCGGTTAGGACATGTGCACTATAAAAGAATGCTTGAAATGTCCAAAGATGGTTTGATTCCTGTTATTGATAATAATACGGAAAGGTGTAATACTTGCATGTTAACAAAAATCACTAGGAAACCGTTTAAAAGTGTTACAAGGAATTCTCAGAAACTTGAATTAATTCATAGTGATCTATGTGATTTTTATGCAACTCCATCTTTAGGCAATAAAAAGTATATTGTCACTTTTATAGATGATGCTTCTAGGTTTTTCTATATTTATTTGCTGCATGTAAAAGATGAAGCCCTAGATAAATTTAAAATTTATAAATAGAAGTTGAACTTCAACTAAATGGCTTGATTAAAACCTTACGTACAGATAGAGGTGGTGAATATTATGATCCTAAATATTTCCAATCCGTAGGGATAATTCATGAGACTACGGCTCCTTATGTACCACAACAAAATGGTGTGGCTGAAAGGAAGAATAGAACTCTTGAAGAAATGGTTAACGCCATGTTGTCTTACTCGGGCTTGAGTGACGGGTTTTGGGGTGAAGCCATGTTAACGGCTTGTCATCTATTGAATAGAGTTCCTAATAAAAGGAACAAGACTACCCCATTTGAGCTTTGGTATAAGAAACGACCAAACTTGACATTTTTGCGAGTTTGGGGATGTAGGGCCGTGGTTAGACTTCCGGACCCTAAAAGGAAAAAGTTGGGAGAAAAAGGTATTGATTGCATCTTTGTTGGATATGCTGAGCATTCCAAGGCATATAGGTTTTATGTTATAGAACCTAATGAATTCATTTCTATAAACACAATTATAGAATCAAGAGATGCAATCTTTGATGAGAATCGTTTCTCTTCGATACCTAGACCCAAGGATATTATACCAATGCAAATTTGAATCTCAAATGGATGATCATTCAATTGATGTACCAAGTGAGACACCCGAACCTCGTAAGAGTACAAGAGTAAGGAAAGCTAAATCATATGGTTCTGATTTTCAACTATACTTAGTTATGGGATCAAGAGATCAAATTGAATGTCAATACTCTTACTGTTATAGTATAGAGGAGGATCCAAGAACCTATGTTGAAGCAATAAAATCTCGAGACGCTGGTTTTTGGAAAGAAGCCATCGATGATGAGATTGGTTCTATTGTGGAAAATAATACATGGGTCTTGTCCGATTTACCACCAGCCGTAAACCTTTGGGGTGCAAATGGATCTTCAAAAAGAAGATGAAAGTCGATGGAACTATCGACAAGTTTAAAGCTCGATTGGTAATCCAAGGCTTTAGACAAAAGGAAGGGATCGATTACTTCGATACCTATGCACCGGTTGCTCGTATCACTACTATTAGATTTCTGATAGCTTTGGCGCTATTCGTAATCTATTGATCCATCAAATGGATGTCAAAAACAAAGATTCTTAAATGGTGATTTGGAAGAAGAAGTGTATATGAAGCAACCTGAAGGATTTGTTATGCCAGGCAATGAGCATAAGGTATGTAAATTAATTAAGTCATTGTATGGGCTGAAGCAAGCACCTAAGCAGTGGCATCAAAAATTTGATGAGGTTGTTTTGTCGAATGGTTTTGTATTAAATCAGTCCGACAAATGTGTATATAGCAGATTTGATGAATCCGGTAAAGGTGTAATCATCTGTCGATATGTAGATGACATGTTGATTTTTGGAACTGACCAAAATGTAGTTGATAAAACTAAAAAGTTTTTGTCATCAAAGTTTTCTATGGAGGACATGGGAGAAGCCGATGTAATTCTTGGTATAAAGATTAAACGGATGAACAAGGGAATTGCAATATCACAATCTCATTATATTGAGAAAATTCTCAAGAGGTTTAATTGTGATAATTGTTCTAAAGTTAGTACTCCCAAGGATCCTACTGAGAAACTTGTATCAAATACTGGTAAACCTGTGTCACAGCTCGAATACTCAAAAGCCATTGGCGCTTGATGTATGCTATGACGGGCACTCGACACGATATTGCTTATGCGGTTGGAAGATTGAGCAGTTCACTAGTAATCCTAGTAGACAAAGATTGGCTTGCTATAACAAGGGTGTTCAAGTACTTAAAAGGTACTATGGACTATGGTTTGTGTTATAGTGGACATCCTTCTATATTAGAAGGTTATACCGATGCTAGTTGGATCAACCAAGAAGATTCATCTTCTACTAGTGGTTGGGTGTTCTTGCTTGGAGGAGGTGCCATTTCTTGGGCTTCCAAAAAGCGTACATGTATTACACATTCTACAATGGAATCCGAGTTTGTAGCATTGGTCGTCGCTGGAAAAGAAGCGGAGTGGCTTCGGAACTTGATATATGAGATTCCATTATGGCCAAAACCGATATCACCAATGTCTATCCATTGTGATAGTCTTTGCCACCTTGGCTAGGGCCTATAGTCGATTTATAATGGCAAGTCTAGACACTTGGGTGTCGACATAGTATGATTCGGGAGTTAATCATGAATGGTGTGATATCGCTTGAGTTTGTTCGGTCGCAACAAAATTTGGGCGACCACTGACGAAGGGGTTAGCAGAGACTTGGTAAATAAGTCTCGCAATGGGAATGGAATTAAAGTCCATTTAATCCTCTAAATTGTGAGATACCCAATTCCCTTCTAATACAACGTTAGAAGCTTGAATTCAATGTGGAAAGTTTGGAGATTGGAACACATGTTATTATCTTTCCCAAGGTATGTGTTCAGACCTGCAAGTAAAGGTTAGGTTGAAGAATATCTTCTTAATAGTTCCTTTGGAAAATTGCAAATGCAGGTGCAAGATTAAAAGGAACTACCTATGTGGACATGAAGTTTTGCCGCTTCAAGAAGCTAGGACTTGGCTTCCTATATGTTCACTAATGGATATGGACACATGGCTTGTAAAGTGTCAAGATTAAACAAAGAGAATTGTACTGAACTTATGTGTATAGTATCTTCAGGTATTCATATGAGTTGAAGGGTTCAATCGTTACGACACCCCGATTCTCGAGTATTTGAAATGTGTATTATACTAAGATGAAAATTCAATCGCAAGACATTTTCATTTATGCATTCGTTTGTTTCGTTATTTATAAAGTTTAGTAAATCAAAGGATTACACTAAAATGGAGGGGATTTGTTGGTGATTTTGTAATCATCAACTTATTTTAATGTAATGGTGATTTACTAGAGATCAATGTGATTCGTATTAGACTCGGATACGAGTAAGGGAAAGTGTGGAGTACACACTCGTTTGAGCTAAAACGAAGTCAACCTCGATAAAGAAGTAAAAGTTAAAGGGTAGCACATTTTGCTGATGTGCTCGGCCGAGCAGAGTCCTTGACTCGGCCGAGCAGAGCATGGCAGATTGTCCAAGTTTCTGGACAGCCTTGCTCGGCCGAGGCATGTGCCTTGCTCGGCCGAGCAGTATGAACAACACGGCCGTGCAGTTCAAAAGACACGGCCGTGCATCTGGGCAAAATGATTTTGGACCTCTTTGCTCGGCCGAGCGAGTCCCTTGACTCGGCCGAGCAGTTTCTGAACAGGTGCCAGTTCAAAATGAAAAGACACATCGCTTGGCTAAAGTCATGTCTTTTGATTGTACCCTTTAACTAATACCTCTCCATCTGTATATATACAGGGATTGATCTCAGTTGTACATACATGAAAAACACAAGTGATACAACAATAACAAAAGCAACACAATTCTCAAGTTTTGATTTGTTCTCTTTGCCTAGAAAACAAATTGCGTGATTGTCTTATCCCAATAAAGATTTTGTGTAACCCAGGCATTAAGGGTCGAAATACTTTATTCGGAAAGTGGATTATACACGATTCAATCACATATCCGGCCTCTGTATCAAGATCAAGACCCTATATTTCCCCTACATAGTTGAGACTAACTTTTTGGGCACACCAATTAAGGAAAATGAATAAGATAATGAAAATGTGTGGTAGAAAATGAAGAGAGAGAATGAGTGGAGTTAATAGTAGGTTGGTTGAATAAATTGTATGGTGGAAAATGAAGAAAGAGAATGAGTGGGTGGGGTAGGGTGAATATAAAATATTAAAATTTTTGCCATTTTGGGCAGTCTCAACTAACGTGGGACGGCCCAAATGGGAAAGAAGTCTCAACTAACGTGGGACGGAGGGAGTATATCAAGTAACTGAACTTATATATCGAACGTACGTAGTTGATTTTGTTAAATATTATCTAGTATGCAAGCTGTTTCAATCTTTGGTGTGAACTGAAGCATCAAAGATGTTATACCAGTTCATGTACTTGAAAGTTACATCTCAACAGATCACAAAAAAGAAATCATTTCTGAACAAAAACCTCGAGTTTAACAAGGTAAAAAATGAAATGGTTTCTTAATTAGCACGTAATTGGTTTTATAATTTTTATTCTTTCATAGCTATTTTTGTTTACCTAAAGAGGCATTATTTAACAGATGGCTGCATATTATATATGTAGACGTTGAAAATAACTATTGTTCCTAGTATTTAACTAACTTCTATCTTACTCAAATTTATACAAAACTAAGAACATTGTTGTCAATTCTATCCGTATAATTCCGTACAATATAATTACTTCTTTCACGTTGCGTGGATAAAACCCAGGCCCGGCTAATAGGGTGAGACGCCGCTCCGGACAAAACTTCTATCCGTATAATTCCGTACAATATAATTACTTCTTTAACTAACTTCTATCTTACTCAAGTTTGGGCTAAATATGATTGTAAGAAGATCGTATTTCTTATTTACAAGGACAAAACTTGATTTTCATATTCTCTGAGTACTATAAAACTAGGGTCAATGGTAATACCAACTTTTAATAGATATTTATCAATCAATAAACAATATAATTACTTCTTTCACGTTGCGTGGATAAAACCCAGGCCCGGCTAATAGGGTGAGCCGCCGCTCCGGACCTCCTAAATTGGAGGGGCTTATTTAAAAAAAATAAAATATAAAAATGATAAAATGTTATAATTTGAGTGACCCGGATGTTTATATTTTATTTTTTCAATTAGTTTTAGGGGCACATTTTAAATCCCGAGCTGAGCAGAGTCTTTAAAATGCTAGGACCGGCCTGATAAAACCCTATTGAAAGAATACGATTTTAGGGAATATTGACTTGGCTAATTCGAATCCAATTGATAAATTTGGTAAGTGAATTTTTTGACTTTTTTTTTATCAAAGATTTACATTACTACTTGGAAAAGGATATTGTTAAATATGTAAATATCTTTTAGTTATGTAAATATATTGTGTTATATTTAGAATATGACTAATATTACTAACAAATCTATTTTCTTGTGAGTGTCAATCTATGTTTCCTTATAGGAGTTGAATTGTATCAAATAAGAAAGAGTTTGATTGATTGAAAGACTTCTCAAATGTGTATATATAAATACAAGACCATCAACACATTGAGAATCTCGAATTGAGAATTTTTTGGAAGAGAAAAACTTTTGCTCTTCACGGATTTAAGATATTCTTTTAGGTTGTGGGTGTAGTTGTGACTTACATCTGAACTGAAATCTAGGTTTCATTCAAGTTCTTGTGTAGTCATAATGGAATGTCAAAATCATCAAAACAAACCTCCAGTCTTGGATGGTACCAATTACAATTTTTGAAAGTCTAAGATGCGTAACTACATCAAATCATTTGATGAAAGAGTGTGGATGTGTATAGTTGTTGCTGGGCAACCTCCCACTGTGGAGAAGAAGCCTGCATCATCAGGTATTGGTGAAACTATTTTTGAAAGAAAACTTGAGGAAAGATCGACTCTTAATGAAATCACATTTGCAAATTACAACTCTAAAGTCATGGGTGCTATTTTCAGCCATGTTTCTGAAAATATGTACAATCTTATCACCAATAAATGTATTGCTAGGTATATCTTACAGATGCAATATGAGGGAATTTCAAGTGTTAAATTCACTAGACTTAGGATTTTAATGGATATATTTGAAATCCTTAGAATGGAGGAGACAGAAGACAGTGTCTCCTATGCTGCCAAGATCCATGCGATCTCTAATGAATGCACCAATCTTGGTGAGTTTATCTCTAATGCCAGACTTGTATGCAAAATCTTGAGGACCTTACCTGAAAGGTTAAACATAAAGGTTGATGTCATAGAAGAGACTAATGACACCAACACAGTAGGTTTAGACAAAATTGTTGATATTTTGACTGTGTTTGAGCTGAATCTTGAGGCTCAGAAAAAGAATAAGGCCATAAGCCTTGCCCTCAAAAGCTCTGTAGCAGTTCCAAAAGAACTGGTTGAACTCTCCTCAGAGATTGACAAATCAAGTTTTGAGCATGAGGATTTGGCCCTCATCTCTAAAAAATTCAGTTCAATGCTGAAAAATAATAGGACGCGCAAGTTTCCCAACATACCTACTCCAAGTGTTGAAAAACCAAAAGTTAACACTAATAATGGGTTTAAAAGGCCAAACCTAGAGAATAATAAATCTTCTGAATCTGTGCTATGTAGAGCATGTCGTGACTTTGGCCACTATGCCAATGAGCGTGCTAACACATTCAAAAAGAAGGGAATGAGCTTAACTGCTTCCATGAGTGATAGTGAGGATGAAGAGGAAGTTGCTAACATATTTGTAATAAACTGTCATTCTGTTTTTAATGCTCACTTTGCAGGAATAGAAGAAAAATATTTTGAGGAGAATGTGGATGTAGACTCAGACGTGGACACATCATTGGACACATTTGAAGATGCACCAAATCTGACTCTCAACTGTTTCTCCATAAAAGAAGATTCAGATGATGAATGAATAGACATTCCCTATTACTAACTCTTTGAGAAATACAGAGAACTGCATACAGATTGGATAAAAAGGATGAACAAAATTGAGGTACCGGCCAAAGCAAACAAAGCTCTTTCTGATAAACTGTCTGTTTGTGAAGATGAGAAAGCTAGACTTTCAAAAGAAAATTATGATAAAAAAGATACCATTGCTAAACTTGAAATTCTGGTAACCAAGAAAGAGGTTGAGCTTGAAAAATTCAAAACTGATTTTGAAAAAGCTGAAGGTACATTAACCAAGTTAAATACTGGAAAAATGAAACTTGATGTAGCTTTTGCACTTGGTAACACTAGGAAAGATGGTATTGGTTTTGAAAAAACCAAATTTGTTAAGGAGATAATTCTGGTTTCAAAATCTGAGGTTAAACCAATTTTGAGTACTAAAAGGCGAAGGAGAAGGCACTATATTTGTCACTACTGGTTTACTCCTAGGCACATTCATCCCTTCTATTATAAGTTAAAAGTTGATAGAAAAGATAGCTATGTAAATCAAACACAGATGTGTGACAAGACACTACAAGGAAAATTTGTTTTAGAGACGGCAAATTCTGTAGCTAAAATGAAGATTCTGTCTCTAAATCGTGTTTAGAGACACATTTGTTCCGTAGCTAATCCGTGGATGCATGTTAGTCGCTAAATTGGGCGTCGCTGTTTTGTAGTTGTTTTAGAGACAGATATGTACGTCATCAATTTAGAGACAGATATGTACGTCACCAATTTAGAGACAGATATGCACGTCTCTAATTTAGAGAGAGATATGTACGTCTCCAATTTAGAAACAGATATGTACGTCGACGGATTAGCGACGGATTTTCCGTCTCTATTAAAATTGTCATTTTATTTTTGAACCATTTTAGCAACGGATATTTCCGTCACTAAATTGACATTTAAAAAAAAATTATATATATATTTAAAAATATATATTAATATTATATATATATATATATATATATATATATATATATATATTTATCAAAAACAAATAATAATGACAATCAATTTAAATCAGTCCCTTAACTTTTCTTATTCTCAAATCAGTTTCTTAACTTTTCTTATTCTCAAATCAGTCCCTTAACTTTTCTTATTTTCAAATCAGTCCCTTAACTTTTATTAATCTTATATCAGTACTTGATATTTCATAGTTATACTTTGCTCCCCTAAACTTCTTTTATACTCAAATCAGTCCTCACAAACTTCCACCACCAATAACCACCAGCAACCACCAAATCTGTAAAAATAAAAATTACCATACTGAGTTTCCAAAATTTTGAATCTGTACAAAATCACCAAAAAATCAAAATCTCAAGCAAACCAAAATCAAACCAAAATCTGAGTTTCCAAAATTTAGGCAAAATCGAAATCAAAACTCCCAAATCTGGGTTTACAAAATCTCAAGCAAAACCAAAATCAAACCGACAGGCCATAGCGTGTAGAGGAGAAAGAGAAGAGACGGAGAGAGATATGACCTGGAAGGTGAAGGAGACATCGGTGGACGTTGAAGGTAGTGGATGTACGGCTGGGTGTAGATCTAGAGGGACTGTGGTCATGGCGTGAGGAAGGAGAATTGGGGTGGCGGTAGAGGAAGGAGAAGAAGATGAAGAAAAAATAGATAATTAGGGTTTGAGAGGGGGGAAAGGAGGGAGCTGAAAGGGGGAATGGTGGTTGTGGTGGAATGGTGGGTGATAGGCAGCAGCAAAGAACTGGATGAGGGTGGCCCTGGATGAGAGAAAATGGGGAGGCTGTTTGTTGTGAAATGAGAGAAATAGTGAGAGAAATATAGAAATAGGGTTAAAAATGAGAGAAATAAAGGAAAGGGAAGTGGTTTTGTTTGAAAGTATTATGGACCATTGGATTGAATCTATTGAATGGTTAGATGTTGCTTTAGCTCATGATCCGCGTGAATTTTTGGGATCCAATCAAATAATGCCGCATCAAATACTTATATTTGTTTCACACTATACTATATGCTAACTAAAATATTTATGCCTAATATCAAGAATAATAATATTTATTAATGAATTATTAATTATATAACAGATTAATTAATTAATATTAATATTAATTATATAAACAGTAATAATATTAATAATAGTACTAATAATAACTAGTAATTTTTATTCTAGGAAAAAATATTTTAGACTTTTTTTATTACTGAAATTTACAAAAAGTTATCTAAAATATTTACATGCTTTTATTTGATTTACCCCAAATTTTAGTTACAGTAGTATGCCTAATATCAAGAATAATAATATTATCATATAATTAATAATAATACTTAATAATAATACTAATAATGATGCTATTGTTAATTATTCAATTATAAAATTGAATATATTAATAATTATTATTATATAATTAATAATAATACTTAATAATAATATTAATAAAAACTAGTAATAATACATAATATCAAAAATAATAATGTTATTAATAAATAATAATACTTGAACATACCAAAAGTGTCGAGCTGGGCCAAGCAAGTTAAGCCCAATCCTCAATCAATTATTGTCACCACGTTCTCAGTGGGCTAGGCCCAATTATTACAAGGCCCAAGGCCCATCTTCATGAACAGTCGACTTAAGTTCATTGTCCGACCTACAAGGTCCCGACCTAGCTTGGTCCGACTCTACGATCCAGATTCTATATCGGGTACGGTCCAGCCCTACCCGTCAGTCAGGTCGACCTAATCCCAACAGGCGACCTCGACCTGCCGAGCAAGCGTCGACCTATTGGGTCCAGGCGCACGCACCACTCTTTCTATAACTGGTTCCCTACAAATCAGGAGCCACTCACGGACACGATCTACAGACACGTAACTGTAAGTACCCCAATCTGGATCACCCTCTTCCGAGCACATGAGAAACACCGCAGACTCACAAACACAGTCTCGAAGACCTATAGCACTCAAAACCCTCAAAAACCCTCAGCCAAACCAAGGGAGGAGCCTTTCTGGGATAAAAAGGGACAAATGGACCTTTTGGGAATTTTCAGGAAATTGGAAAAGAAAATAAGGTCCGTACGGACCTCTTTGTTGCAATAATTACTGAATCCCCTTAAAGTCCACAATATTCCCTCAAATCCCGGAGAAAATCATTACCCTCATGCATGGTTGGTCCGTACGGACCTCTTTGCACAGGGGACACCATCATTCCAGAATATTCTTAATTATTACAGATTTCCTCAAATCGAGGAAAACTAAAATCCTGGATAACCTAGGAGGTCCGTACGGACCTCTTTGCACGAAATCTACCACTATAAATAGAGGGCTCCCCCTCCCATTTTGAAATTGTCTATGGCTAAGAACTTATGAGACGAAACTCACAAGGTGAGATGAAACTCACGGGTGTTGTCCTTAGTGTTGATGACACTAACAACAACACATTCACCAATTCTAGAAAAAGCACAAATCAATAGAAATAAATATAATTTGCAGCGGAAAAATTAAAGCAATACACAAGAATATAATTTTTATCAAGTTATATAAATATATAACTTGATGGGTGCCAAGAAGGCAAGACCTTTCTATTAATAATATGAATTCAATACAAGGTCGAAGAAGTTCCTTAATGATAAACGAACCCTGATATAAGGAACAACATATACACAAATTCTCTCTGAAAATGAACACTCAAAACCTCACAAAAATATAAAAATCTATATGAAATTCTCGAGTGTTGGATAAAGTGTTGCCGACACTGAATGGCAACACTTGAGAGCAGAATTCTACTTTCTTGTGCAGATTTACGTTTTCTGAATTGGATGATCTTCAATAAAGATCCACTGCACTATTTATAGGCCACAAAGTCTTGGAGCCTACTCAAATGATCGCCTAATGTACTTGAGTTTGTTTCCTCCATTTATGCCTTCTCGCCTCATTTGTAGGAGACCTAGTCTTCTCTTGCTTCTCTTGCTTGTACCTCTTAGCTTTGATTGCCTTGTACTCGACTTGTTCTCCCCGTAATAGCTGAATAAAATATCTCTTTGCTTGGTCATAAATTAAACAAATAAACACATGTTTATTTGTTAATTCCTCCTCTTCGTAATTCTCGCCTGGGCATATTCTGTTGCTGATTTCAAGCTCATTTTAAGGTGACTAACTACTGTTATATAAACATTAATTTACCCATTAATATTTGTGAAAAAATACAGTAACTAACTCAGTGTCGCCAATTCCAAATGGCAACACTTTTGGCAACACCAGTGGCAACACTGGTTTGCAACACTTTGGGATAACATTCATGGCAACACATGATCTTAACATTAACACATTTCATTCACACCTCCCTCTTATCTCTTCTTCCCCTAGCCTTCAGGCTCCCCTCTAAGACCCTTCGGGGCAATCCCAGCCCCTTTCGGATCCTTCCGAGGCCTTCCAAGCTCCCTCGTGGTGCTCCGAAGCCTCTCCGAGCGCTCCCGCGCTGCCCCAAGGCACTCTCGAGGTACTCTGAGGCCCCTCGTGGTACTCCGAGGCCTTGCCTGGTCTTTCCCAAGGTGTCCCGGCTCTTTCCGAGTCAAACCGGTAGCTTGAACGCACGCCGAAACTCTGCCCGAGTGACTCCTGCCATCCCAACGCACGCCGAAACTCTGCCCAAACGCAGCCTACAATCTCAACTCACGCCGAAACTCTGTCCGCAGACAACCGGCCCCTCCCGAAGCAATCCCGGTCCATACCGGAACACTATTCCATCCTCAAACACTATTCCCCAGCGGAAGACAGACACGAACCAACATTGGTAAGGCTTCCTTCCATTACTATTTCAATACATTTCAATACATGGTGTACAATGTAGACATCCGATATCGCATGCATTTTTAAAAGCACACACACACACACAACATTTAAAGAATATTAGGGGTATCCGAAAGACTCGTTTTTACGAGGCGACTCGGGTGAGCTCTAAGATTCTAATATTCTCTTCCCGAGGAGTCATCTGACCTCCGAACTCAAAATCTCATCACACAAAATCTCAACCCTGCACGTTTGAGTCTTGAGTCACACTCTGTCCAGACTCAGTTGGTTTTTACCCAGTCTGTGTCATACAGCCTGGATACATATACCATGCCGGCCATTTTCTGAGTCAAGGCTCGGAAGTAAAGATCCCTTGCGCAAGCAAAGCGATGAAAGGTCATGCTAAAATCTTGACCTGATCTTGATTTCCGAAGCTACACCCAGACGATGTTCCGTCCCGGATATACATCCATGCTCACATGACACCATGTCATCACGCCTTTGATACGTCAGCCATGACAATATGACCCAGCCAACGCCTAACGTCACAGATCCCTTGCGCAAGCAAGGTAAAGAGAGGTCATGCCGAACTCTTGACCTGATCTTGACTCCGGCCGGCTCGGTTCACTATTCACATGGCTAACGCATCAAAACGAACATGACAGCTCGTCCTTAGGTTCGATTTTTCTTTTAGGCCGGTGGAAACCGCTTGCCCTATAGGACCCTCGCCCTGGCCGTCCACCATGGGATGTCGAAATACTGTGTGCAAAACGAGGGGCTTATAGCCGCACGTATGGTCTCCACTGACCCAGGATCTAGCATAGTTGCGAAAAAGAAGAGCAATATTTTCCAACCTACCTAGGACTCTGAGAAAACATGTTTTAAGTAAATTAAAACAACAAAAAAAAAATATAAAAGACACGGAAACCGCATGCCACGTGAGCTTTCCCCCTTTTATCCCGTGAGGCCATTCCTATGTCTAAACCTTGCCCGTCACCCCCTCCAGCTAACAGAGAGTGATCGAGAGTACCTAGGAACCCGTCTCCCCGTGTCAAAGCCGCAAGGTCCAACTTTCTTACCAAGCTCTGTCACCAGGACAGTCCGTCAACTCCCCATGGCCAAGTCAGTGGATAACAACGATGAGAATGGGACCTTACCCCCAAGAAATTTCCCAACATTGGAAGAATTTTGGCAGGTCCTCATGGCTATTGAGAAACGCCAAGGTGAACAACAAGCCTGGATCGAAGGCGCTATGCACCACTTCGGGACATTAGCCACCCAACTACCTGGGGCTTCCAAAGTCATGACTGCTCCTGCAGCTTCTAACGCCTCTCATTATCTCTCAGAAGTCAACCTGTTGCACTCGTACGAACCATGCAGTTATGACATAAGGCTACGTGACCCTCCGGGGGAAAGCCTCGCCCATTCAGCCTCCCCGAGGTCCCGGTACCACCGCCGAACAACGGACACATCCGGTGGGACGCCTGCGATTGCGGTGCTTGTCCGGAAATGGAATGCCAGGGATGAAATGAACGAGGGCCGTCCTCGAAGAAAGAAGAAGCCATCTTCTCAACAAAACCGAAGAAGAGGTATGAATCCGGTGATCCCACGTCGGAACCCTAGGAGAACCCTCGGGAAAGTTTGACTACTACGTCATCTACTCCAAAGAAGTCTCCCCACCCTAGTTCTCCCGCACAAGGCCATGGCAACGTCTCGCTCCATGATCACCGGGACGAGCTCCGCACCGCCACCGAAGGCCCAAAAGTCCAGATACCCCAGCCCCTATCTTGGGAAGACCTCAAAGCCACTGTGGACGTCCCCACAAAAGCTATGACAGTGAACGAATTGAAATGCGCAGTCTGGCCCTACACCAATCAGGGTCCTCCCACTACAGAAATAGGAGAGACAAGCAAAACAAGAAGGCCGTAAAAACGTTCGACACGTTCCGGTCAAATCCCAGTGAATCCTCCACGGGCGCACAAAAGGCCGCCCATACCGAGCCACGAACCGAAAAGGGGCCCTACGCCAAAGAAGTTGAAACCTTGGACCCAAAGGCCGAAGATCCCGTCTTAACTCGGCTCAAAGCGTACTCAGTGCTAACATCTCGCTCCGGTCCTTACTCATTTCATCTAACCCGCACAAGCTCAAGTTGGAAGAAAGCCTCGGCCTGCACCATGGTTCCCATCACGGTGACACCCGATGAAGCAGATTCGTATGATTGGCAATGTTAATTACAAAGGCAACATCATCACTTTCACAGAGCTCGACCTTCCAAAATTTGGGCCGACCATAATGAGCCTCTCTACATAACGGTTCAACCGGACGAGCGCCGTCTCCCTCGGGTTTTGGTAGATGGGGGATCATCCATGAATGTCATGCCATCCAAAATGATGGATCTGCTAGGGATCAAAGCGATCCGGATCTAAAGCCCTCAACTCAGGCAATCAAGGCATACGACTCAACGTCCCGCCCAGTCTTGGGAATAGCCACCTTGAACCTGTGGTTCGGAAAATAAATGGTCCCGACGGATTTCCAAGTCATCGACATCCCGATCACATTCACTGCCATTTTGGGACGCCCTTGGCTACACCAGATCAATGGGGTGGCATCCACTCTCCATCAGTGTGTAATGTTCGTCCAAGGAACATATCTAACCATCATCTACGGTGATAGCGTAGTCACCGAAAGGACCGACACAAACGGCGTCCCGGTCTTAGAGATCAAACACGACGATGATGGCATGATCTTAACAGGGTTCACCATCGAAAGCCCAAAGGCCCAGGTGTGCCACATAGACTTGCCTTTGATTTGGGACAAGATCCCTCCCCCGATGAAAATGATGAAGCACATGAACTACATCCCGGGGCTCGATTTGGGAAAACGCCATCAGGGTACCCAACAAATCATCCATATCAAAGAACAGAATACCCTCCATGGCTTGGGACACTTTCCTACTCCCGAACACATTGCGGAGGACAGGCGAGCTGCACGGAAATGCTCCGCAGATAGCAAAAGAGGCTTGCACACAATCTCCGATCTTCGTCCTTACAGCTTCGACATGACCAAGTACTTCACAAAGAAGGCCGGCAACTTGGAAGAAGATCCAGGAAAGGGAACAGAGCTGACCAACGCCAAACAAAGCTGGCCGACAACCATGGACAAGCTCCAGCGGAACCTGGCAAGATTCAGAGGCCTCAAGCCAAATCCCGTCCGAAGAGCATTTCTCGATACACCGCCTCTGCCAGGACCCACGACCACCACTATTCACAACGAATTTTGGTTCGGGAAAACCCCCTCTTTGGCAGAAGAACTCGAAAAACTCTCTGTCAACACTCCTGCCTTAAACAAGCGGGACGAGTCTGCATTCGAGCTAGTAATGCCCAAGGCAAAAGCAAAAGACTCCGCAGACGATGCTTGGAACGAGCCACTGCTCCACCTGCTCTTCAATGAAGAAATCGAGATGCCAGACCTGATCGATTTTGTTTCTGATAACTCTGTGATAGCAATGATTGGGAACGGTGACACAAAGCCTTTCAAACCCTGCCTCCTATCAAGCTCATTGCCACTCAATAACTGGGCCACCTTCTCCGGACCCACTGCCAGCAAAAAGGACATGATCGAACAACTTGGTCTGACCTCTCGAGTCCTAGAGTCCAGTGTCAAAACTCATCCTGAGTCCATTATCTTTGAATTTGAGTCTCTCGAGTCATCTGATGGCCTCACGCCAGAAGATTACGAACTCATTGCCAATAATGTATTCTCGTATGCTCTTAATGAATGCTTCGATCTTTCCGAGTATCATTTCATTGCATCTTTAACAAGTGATGAGTTAACTAATCAAAATAGTTAATAACAATTCATCTATACAAAAGGCAAACACATTAATTGAATAAATGCATCAAGCAAACATTTAAGCATGTTGTCAAACGAGAGAAAAACTGGGCCCAAGCTGCCGAGGAGGTTTTAATCACAACGATTTGCAAGATTGCTGAAGAGCCAAAGAGACGCAAGTCCGACGCCATTTCCAGCACATACCAGATCTTCCAATACCTCAAGAACGGGGAAACCGCCTTCATGAACGAGGAAGGCCAACACATAGAAGGGGTCAAAGCCAAGAGCATCATGGCCCTAAAATGCCTCACCTCTCACTTCGTCATCCTTGGGGACATGCTATACAAGAAACGCTACCATGGACCACTCCTACGCTGCATCAACCAGGAAGAGGCAAACAAGCTCATGAACGAAGTCCACAATGGGGCTTGCGGTCCCCACATGAACGCCAGAGCCCTGATGCAAATCATTCTCAGGATGGGCTACTACTGGATCTCCATGGAGGCAGACTGCATACACTTTGTCCGAAGCTGCGACAAGTGTCAACGGTTCTCCAACCTCAATCATCTACCTCCCCACGATCTCTACTGCATGACTACACCCTGGCCATTTGCCACTTGTGGAATTGACGTCATCGGGAAAATCGCTCCGCCAGGCAGCAACGGTCACGAGTTCATCATAGTAGCCATCGACTACTTCACCAAATGGGTCGAAGCCAAGTCCTACAAGGTACTCACCTCCAAGAAGGTCGCGCATTTCCTCAAGGAAAACATCATCTTCCGATATGGCATCCCAAATGAGGTCATATCAGACAACGGTTCACACTTCGAAGGGGAATTCGACAGCATCGCCGGGCCGAATTCAAGATCACACGCCACAAATCTTCTCCCTACCGGCCACAAACGAAGGCGCCGTGGAAGCAAAGAAACAAGACCCTCGAACGAATCATCCGAAAATGACCACCCGAGGATGAGATTGGCCCGAGAAGCTGCACCTTGCACTTTGGGGCTACCGAACATCGGGTCGTAACTGACCACGGGAGAAACACCATTCGCCCGACATACGGGATGGAAGCAGTCCTTCCCATTGAATTGGAAATTCCCTCACTCCGAGTGCTGCTGGAAAATGACGTCAACGAAGTTGAATGGCTCCGAAGCCGACATGACGAATTGGCTCTGCTAGACGAGCGACGACTAAAGGCCATGGAACACGTCCGAGCCTATCAAAGCAAGATGGCTAGAGCTTTCGACAAGAAAGTCAAGTCCCGAGACATCAGGGAAGGCGATCTGGTACTCAAAGAAAAGCCTCCCACTCGAACCAACCCACTGGGAAAATGGGAACCAACATGGATCGGCCCTTTCGTGGTTCAAAAGATCTTCTCCGTAGGTGCCATGAAGCTGACAGACCTAGACGGCAATCCCTTCATGAATCCAGTCAACGGAAGCAAACTTCGCAGATACTTCGCCTAAAGAAGAACAACTGTGCATCTCTTGGCACTCCATGTAGTGTCGAACTACGCAGACCTGAGCCCTCTAGTCCGGGGAAACGTAGGCAACCTTAATTGGTCCGGTCTAAAAATACACAAAAATGTCAAAAGTTTGAATGTCAATCAAGACCTCCATCAAGCTACGCACTTTTCAAGAGCACGCCCCAACGTCACCTTGACCAAGTCAAACGACGGCGGCAACATCAAAGGACATCCGGAGGTCACTCAACGTCAAACGACTGACCCATGTCTACTTCCAAGACAGGGGCTTGTCTTCGCCCTCACGCGCTTCAAAAAAAAAAGGAGCTCGAGCAAGGGCTCACAAAATAAAAATAAAAATAAAGCTCAAGCAGAAGCTGCGAAATTGAGGTCAAGAGCCCGACGCCAACAAAGGGCAATGAAGCTACGGAAATGACCATCAAAACGACATATCAGGGGATCATTCAACCTCTCAGCCAAGCACAAAGCCTAAGCAAAGGGGATTGCCGTCAAGGCCCAGACTGCTTCAGTCCGCAAATGCAACAGAAAAGTCCAAAGATGGAAGCCGACAAGGTGCACAAAAGAAACAAAGGCAAACAAGAGATCTTGCATCTCAACAAAGCTTTAAAAGTAAATCACAAATCACTAACGGTTACAACATTTCTTGATGAGTTCAAGCACGGTCTACTCTCAAGTTCACAACATGCTAAAAGACAGCTTAATACATTTAACAAATAATGTGTTTACAATGCAATGAATGGATACCTAGGAGGTCATTCCGCGCCATCTGCGCTTGTCCCCTCGCCATTCTTCCCTTTCTTCCCTCGTCCCCGGCGAGTCTTCTTTCGCTCCACGCGAACCAACTCTGCGTCTCTCAGTCCGAGATCAGGGGTCCTCCCCGTAGAGTCAAACAATCCAGCAGCTCTCAGGGCTTCATTCGCCCGTGCTTCGGCTTGGATCTCCTCCCTGCGAGTCTGTAAATGAGGACCTCTCCCCGTCGGTCGGTCAACTACGGTCTCGTAGTCAAATAAAGTGTCTCCCATAACATCCTGAGGGTCAGACCAGGCTTCGGCACTCCTAAGGCAATAGCTACTACGGCAACCGGGTCCCGTAATCGCTACACGCCGCTCTCCAAAGCCACTTGGGACTGCCCAACACGCCGCTCATACCAGGCCGTGCACGAGTCCTCAATACGACACTCTCCCGACGTCTAAGGAGCACCACAGGAGGGAAAGCGGAATACTTCCATACCCTCAGAAAATACAAGAAAGCACCTGGAGCTGCCATACAAAGAGGAGCTATCTCCGTAGTAGCAAGGTCATCCCAGCCCAATAAAGGCTCCTGCTTCATCCCAAACTGCCGGGAAACAAGCGACGGAATATAGAAGGAGGACCAAGACAAACCTGGAACTCTGACGACATAGGACCCTTCCTGAAAGACCCTCCTAGTCTCAATTCCCCAGTGGGGAACCCACCAATGGATCTGATGCGTACCAAGCCGTGCCATCCATCTCTCCCAGGCGGACTGATCCATATCCAACACAAGAGGTCGCTGAGCAAATGACCACGGGCTAAACGACGTCGGAGCCTCGGGCATGGCCTGAAGTCTCTCTCGCAGCCACAAGGTGAGCAAAGCGCGGCTTCCCCCTCTCATGAACCGATCCCCAGTCGCCAGACGGTCAATCCCATAAAGAGTCTGCCCCAGCACCAACGGGACAATATCCTCTCCAGCTCTGCAGTGCCCAAACACATCTAGCAAAGCGCCATCGCAAATGCCAAGGGAGCTGACCATGAAAAGCGTCGCCATCACACACAAGGCAAATGCGTCCCAAGAGACATCACTCTCATCATCAACCATAAACCGCTCCGACAGCTCAGAAATGTCAATATGACCCGAATCAAGGATCATGCCCTGCACTTCTTCCAATGAAGTACGAAGAAAGCCTGCAAGCTTCACGCTCACAGCAGCACACCAATCAAAGGAAGCGAGATGGCCTCCACCTCCGGTCCTCCAATCAAAGCCCGAAAATCCTCGAAAGTGGGCACCATTTCATTGTAGGAAAAGCAATACACATGCCTCCTAACATCCCAGAACTTCGCGGCAGCCCGCAACAACTCCCAATCAGGAACCAACTCTTTAAAAGACCAAATCGAGCAAAGACGAAACCTTACCTCGAAAGCCCGTCTCTGATGCCTCATACGGCGTCGCATCCACGTTTTCAGCTGCTCAAGGAAGTGTGCTTGCCTCTCCTGCGAAAGCCTCGGCAAAATTCTGGGAACGTACGAAGAATCCATGGCAAAAATGGAGGTTCCTAGAGAAAATGGGGAAGAAAGCTCGAAAATGGCTGCAAATGGGGAATGGGGAAAAACCAGACACTGGAAAGCATTTATTTCCTTCCCAAAAGCAAGGCTGGTCCGTACGGACCTCTTTGCAACCTAGGTCTATCCGTACGGACCTTATTGCATCTTGGCCCCCCTTTTCTCAGCAAACAGTATAACAACCACTGTTCCCAGTAGGATCTTGCTCCAAACTGCCCAAACACTGGCCAAAGCCATTTCCGGCAAACATACACTACCCACAAACGCACTCTCAGCTCACGTGGCATGCACAAAATAAAAAAAAAAAACGACATTACATCTTAAAATAAAATGCGTTTGCCATGCAAATACGAGTGTTTTATTACAGGTACATCTAATGTCTGTTGCTAAAAAAAAAAGAGAAGATATGGAAAGAGGGAAAGCAAATGAACCCTAGTCCGACTCTTCAGCATCATCATCCTCCCCAAGATCATCAAGCGAGAAGTCGGGCATCCCGGTGAACTCGCCAGTCATATCCTCGTCATCAGAGTACTGAGCCCCCTCCGGAGGCTGGTACTCAAAGTAATCAGAAGGATCAAATCCGACGAAAGGATCGAAGAAGGAAGGCTCTGACGAACCCTCACCCTGTGCATCCTGCGAAGGAAAGAACTGGTAAAGGGTCTGCGGCCTCGGAGCTCCCGAAGACGTCCCGGCATCCATGCTATGCCGCCCCCGCGAAGGTCCCTCCTGCTGTGGCTCCGGCTCGGCTCTCGGTGGAGGAACATCTACAGAATGCCTCGAAGGCATCGGCGTGTACGCCGGCACACGTCGCGAAGACCGGCAAGACATCTTCGACGCCATCTTCTTCGCGAAAGACCGCATCGCCACATAACGGCGGGTCAGCATGTTAAAAGCCCTCCCCGGGACCTGCACAAGCAAGCAGCCAAAGAAATGCTCATCAATACAGTCATACTCAACAACAAAAAGAGAAAAATACAAAAAAGATGCCAAGATGGAAAAGAGTAAGCACACTCACCGGTCTATCAGGATCCACTCGGTAGGCAGCAGGAGCCTGCTCAGGGACGGGTACAGACACCCTCCTCCTCGAGGAATCCCCACGAACATACGTAAAGTCCGGCCCAGGCACCGGAACCTCTGGGGGACCCTGCGGACCAGCCTCCCTCTCCCTCGCCAACACCTGTGGCGTCCTCAACTTCCTCCTCACAAAGGCCCCATACTCCTCTCGATACAAAACAAACTCCTCGGCACCCACGCCGCCAAGATACCTCTCAAAATCCAACACATCCATATCCCGGGAATCCAACATCCCAAAAGGAGGGTCCCTCGGAGCCAAGGGAAGCATACCCGGGCCATGCTGCCAGAAGACCCGCTCTCCCAAATACATGACGTCGCAAGTCAGGCCCCGCAGCATCTTCCGCTGCACCGTCACCAGGGGAGCCCCCTCGAAATCATCGTCCTCATATCGAGCCCAAGGATACAGAACAAACCTCTCCGGGATATCTCTCTCCAAATGCTCCTGCACCTCCCCGTAGGAAATCGTGAGCTTACCCCTGCTGGTCCTCCTCCTCCTCCTCCTCGCCGGGCGGGCCCAGCCTAACATAGCGGGATACGCTGCTATGGCCCCAGGATCTCTATCCCACGGGAAGCACTGAAAGATCTCATAGAACCACACCTGTGACAAAAGCAGAAAAGGCTCAGTGCAAAAGAAAACGGAGAAACGACAAGTTGCTAAATCAAAAACAGCAATGAACTCATACCTCCAAAGCAAAATCAAAACAAGCCAAGGAACTGGCCACACCCCGGCTAAACCGGTCCAAGGAGAAGTAGAGCTCGGCCAAGCCCTCCTTGCCCCAAGAGATATCACAATCTCTCTCCAAATCAATCAAGCTCTCCAGTAGAGCAAAAGGAGCCGTAGTCGAGTGGTTCGAGAACAATGTCTCGAAAAGCGCAAACCACAGGAAGGAGCGCGCCAGCTGCTCCGCCGTCACCTGGCCGGTACCCCGAACATAGGCCCCAATACTGGCCGTGATCCTCATCTCAACATCACTATACAACATGCCAAGACCCCTGCGAGGAACAGGCGCAAAGCCCAGCAGCTCAGTCAGCACGTCCTCGGCAATCATATCTCGCCACCGCACTGGCCCTCCTTTGAAGGAAAGCCCGGTGATAGCAGCAAAGTCCGTGGGCGTCACCGTCACCTCTCCCCAGCTCAGATGGAAGGTGTGGGTGGTATCCCACCAATACTCAGAAAGGCCAAGGAAGACGCTCTTGTTCTTCCTCGTGTCAGAAACCCCGGCCAAGTTCTCCACGAACACGCCTGTGCGAAGCATAGACCAGCCTCCTGTGGCTCGGCCGCCATCCACGTAAATGTCCGAATCCGCTGCCACAACTCAACAGCCTCGAGCGATCCCCGAGTCTTCATCTTCTTGGCTTTCCCAGCCAAGAGCCCCTCATCCTGCAGGTAAACACAGCAAAGGTACGTCAGTCACAGTACTTAATGCAAAATACCAAAAGAAAATCAAAGCACAAAAAAACGTCCCAACACGGCAAAGCACATATATCCCGGCACATATTGCACATAATTTTTACATGCAACTCAAAACACGACATGCATTATACATAATTTTTTCCATGCAGTCCGTCACAAAAACACGGCACACACTGTACAAATTTTCTCAAAAGAGGGATTAAGCCCTACACGACACATTTTCAAAATAACCCGTCACAAAACACGGCATATATTGCACATACTTTCCCCACAGAGTCCGTCACCCAAGAACACGGCACACACTGCATAACACATTTTCAAAAGAAAAGTCCGTCCCTACACGGCACATACTTTCAGACAAAACCCGTCACGAAACACGGCACATGTCACATTTTTTTCTACAAAATTTGTCCCTACATGACAATTTGTCCCTAAACCCTTAAAAAAAAAAAAAAAAAAGCATAATGTACAAAACACCAAAGCATGCAATTCATTAGAGAGGCACTTTATTTTCACAAATAAGAGCTAATCTACACATTTCTGCACAAAATTCACATATTCACAATTTTTACATGCCCAATTTCAACAATTCATCAAGAATTCCACAAAAGGCATGGCAAATAACAAAAGCCCCAAAATGCGAAAAACTAAAACCTAGTTCTAGCATTCAAAAATTCAAGCAGGGAATCAAGACAAAATTGATTTCTTACCTCCCCGACGTTCCTAGATCGACGAGTGTGCACCTCCGGATTCGGATATAATACATCCGGGTTCTTAGAAGATGGAACAAAGGAGATCCAATTCCTTTGGAGCTCCATCCGTTGCTCGATCACTTCTTGACTGTGTTGTCGATGACCTCTCCGAGATCCTTCCGCCATTGCGAACAATTCAAGCTAAAAATGGAGGATTTTGGTATAACAATGGAGGTTTTCTCTCTTTCTCTCTCTCGGATGCACGAACTGAAGAAGAAGAAATGAAGGGGGTCTCGGGTTTTTAACCCAGTCAAAATCTGGGAACTGTAAAAAGCCAACCTGGTCCGTACGGACCTCTTTGCATCCCAGGTTGGTCCGTACGGACCTTCTTGCAAGGGAGGGCCAAATTACTTTCTTGCCCTTATAATCTTTGCCCCTGGCTGTCCTAAGGCCTATTTCAGCAAATTCAGTGCAATTTGGTCCTTAACCAACGGCAATTCAAGAACCGGCCGTCAATGTAAGCCCGGACTTCGCCCACTCAACGGCAATTCAAGAACCGGCCGTCAATGTAAGCCCGAACTTCGCCCACTCAACGGAAATTCAAGAACCGGCCGTCAATGTAAGCCCGGACTTCGCCCACTCAACGGCAATTCAAGAACCGGCCGTCAATGTAAGCCCGGACTTCGCCCACTCAACGGCAATTCAAGAACCGGCCGTCAATGTAAGCCCGGACTTCGCCCACTCAACGGCAATTCAAGAACCGGCCGTCAATGTAAGCCCGGACTTCGCCCACTCAACCGCAATTCAAGAACCGGCAGTCAATGTAAGCCCGGACTTCGCCCACTCAATGGCAATTCAAGAACCGGCCGTCAATGTAAGCCCGGACTTCGCCCACTCAACGGCAATTCAAGAACCGGCCGTCAATGTAAGCCCGGACTTCACCCACTCAACGGCAATTCAAGAACCGGCCGTCAGTGTAAGCCCGGACTCTGCCCACTAAATGGCAATTCAACCACCGGCCGTCAGTGTAAACCCGGACCTCGCCCACTAAACGGTGAAACAAGCACAAGAAGGAGCCCGCACCTCCAAGTACAAATCTCAAGGCACAAAACGCCTCCAAAACGCTCAATGGCAACGCAAACACCGGCCATCAAAGTAAGCCCGAGCTCCTTCCCCAGCAAGTCAAAAAGGGAATTCTTGCAAACCCTTACGAGACCGCATATCCCCAGCACCGGCCGTCATTGTAAGCCCGGACCTCGCCCACTCAACGGCAAAACAAGCGCAAGAAGGAGCCAACACCTCCCAGCACAAATCCCAAGGCACAAAATGCCTCCAAAACGCTCAACGACAACGCAAGCACCGGCCATCAAAGTAAGCCCGACGTCACCTTCTCAGCAGGAAAAGCCCCTACAAGGCCCCAATGACCCCCAACGGATGAATACCGGCAGTCATCGTAAGTCCAACCTTCTCCCCAGCGGACAAAGCACGAGGCACCTACACCTCTCGCAATCAAAGCTCAAGGCAGCCATGCCTCCACGACCACAGCCAGAAGACGATTCAAGTCCTCACGCATGGCAAACCACAGTCAGAAGATGACTCAAGTCTTCATACATGACACGACCACAGCCAGAAGACGATTCAAGTCCTCACGCATGGCAAACCACAGTCAGAAGACGACTCAAGTCTTCATACATGACACAACCGCAGCCAGAAGACAATTCAAGTCCTCACACATGGCAAACCAAAGTCAGAAGACGACTCAAGTCTTCATACATGACACAAACCACAGTCAAAAGATGACTCAAGTCTTCATACATGACACAACCGCACCCAGAAGACAATTCAAGTCCTCACGCATGGCAAACCACAGTCAGAAGATGACTCAAGTCTTCATACATGACACAAACCACAGTCAGAAGATGACTCAAGTCTTCATACATGACACAACCGCAGCCAGAAGACGATTCAAGTCCTCACGCATGGCAAACCACAGCCAGAAGACGATTCAAGTCCTCACGCATGGCAAACTGCAACCAGAAGACGATTCAAGTCCTCATACTACCTCCAGCCCGGAAGGCTTTAAATCACTCGGTCCAGAAGACCGTATAAACCTCCCACCTCACTACCTCCGGCCCAAAAGGCTTTAAATCATTCGGTCTGGAAGACCGTATAAACCTCCCAAATCACTATCTCCGGCCCGGAAGGCCTTAAACCACCCAATTAGGAAAATCGTAAAATTTCCATCCCAGGACGCCACCACGTCCTCACTATTGACCTCGGCGGTCACCACATCTTAGGACACCACCCTGTCCTTACCACTGACCTCGGCGGTCACACGATACTTCAGGGCACCATCACGCCCACATACACTCACAAAATTCATGACATCTGAACTACGACCAGGCTTGATTCCCGCTAGGGATACGTAGGAATCCTATCACAGGGTCCAGCCATCGACCTATACGGTCACCCAGGACGCCACAACGTCCTCACCATCGACCTATGCGGTCACCCACAGGACACCACCACGTCCATGCACAAAGTTTCAGTCAGAGGACACTTTCCATCCTCGTGCACCACAAACACTCACCCCACACCCGAACTACAATCAGGCTTGATTCCTGCTAGGGATACGTAGGAATCCTATCACAGGGTCCAGCCAACTGACCTAAACGGTCACACAATAGGACACCGCCACGTCCTCACCCCGACCTCCACGGTCACTTCCTCTCCCAGCACACGATCCAGATTAGGACCCTTATCTTATCAACGACCCCACTTCCTCCGTAAGTGACGTCGTCGAGGGGCTTCTGTAAGTACCCCAATCTGGATCACCCTCTTCCGAGTACATGGGAAACACCGCAGACTCACAAACACAGTCTCGAAGACCTATAGCACTCAAAACCCTCAAAAACCCTCAGCCAAACCAAGGGAGGAGACTTTCTGGGATAAAAAGGGACAAAAGGACCCTTTGGGAATTTTCAGGAAATTGGAAAAGGAAATAAGGTCCGTACGGACCTCTTTGTTGCAATAATTACTGAATCCCCTTAAAGTCCACAATATTCCCTCAAATCCCGGAGAAAATCATTACCCTCATGCATGGTTGGTCCGTACGGACCTCTTTGCATGCCAAGATTGTCCGTAAGGACCTCTTTCCACAGGGGACACCATCATTCCAGAATATTCTTAATTATTACAGATTCCCTCAAATCGAGGAAAACTAAAATCCTGGATAACCTAGGAGGTCCGTACGGACCTCTTTGCACGAAATCTACCACTATAAATAGAGGGCTGCCCCTCCCATTTCATTCACACCTCCCTCTTCTCTCTTCTTCCCCTAGCCTTCAGGCTCCCCTCTAAGACCCTTCGGGGCAATCCCGGCCCCTTTCGGATCCTTCCGTGGCCTTCCGAGCTCCCTCGTGGTGCTTCGAAGCCTCTTCGAGTGCTCCCGCGATGCTCCCGCACTGCCCCGAGGCACTCTCGAGGTACTCTGAGGCCCCTCGTGGTACTCCGAGGCCTTGACTGGTCTTTCCCAAGGTGTCCCGGCTCTTTCCGAGTCAAACCGGTAGCTTGAACGCACGCCGAAACTCTGCCCGAGTGACTCCTGCCATCCCAACGCACGCCGAAACTCTGCCCGAACGCAGCCTACAATCTCAACTCACGCCGAAACTCTGTTCGCAGACAACCGGCCCCTCCCGAAGCAATCCCGGTCCGTACCTGAATACTATTCCATCCTCAAACACTATTACCCAGCGGAAGACAGACACGAACCAACATTGGTAAGACTTCCTTCCATTACTATTTCAATACATTTCAATACATGGTGTACAATGTAGACATCCGATATCGCATGCATTTTTAAAAGCACACACACACACACACAACATTTAAAGAATATTAGGGGTATCCGAAAGACTCATTTTTACGAGGCGACTCGGGTGAGCTCTAAGATTCTAATATTCTCTTCCCGAGGAGTCATCTTACCTCCGAACTCAAAATCTCATCACACAAAAACAGTTTATTATTATTTTTAAACTGATGCCCTTTCTCAATGTTTTGGGCTTAATAATAAAAACGGCGCGGCGACTCTACAAAGCAAAACACAGCGAGACACCTCCACCAACGAAAACGCTGCAAAGCGGGGAAATGCCAGATGCCGAGGCGCGAACGCGCTGCCTCTCGGATCCGGGTAATTTCAGTAACTGTCCCACATATTGCGGGATTCATGCAGTCCTACCAAATACCACTTTCATCAAACCACTATAAATACATGACAACCACAACGGTTCTAAGGTAACTACAATTTTGTCATTTGAATATCTCTGTTCATTTACAATATTTGCTCTCCGAAATACCATACTTACTCTCACGCCCGAGGGTCTAAGCCGGAGACCATTCCGGCTAGTCGTGGGTTCTGATTTCAGGTCAAGGAGCCAGGTAATTTATCTTGCCACGTGGAAGGAGATTGTTAACGGCACGATTCTTGCTGCATCAGTTTGGTTCCATTGCCGGGAATCGTGTATACTTGACCTCAAAAGCTTTTTCAACTGGTAAACATGGTAACTTTGGATGGAAACGTTTTTGAAGCCTCACTCGAGCACAACGAAGGTAACAACGGTGCTAACAAGGACGCCGGCGCCGGGAACCGCAATACTGATCTGCCTCCCCCCCTCCACCTCGTCATCACCAAAGGGCGACTCGATCTAATAGAGTTGCTGACGGCAGAGGCTTGCCTGATAGTAGAAGAGACAAGCGGCCTATGGACGGGCAGGGAGCGCCACCTCCTAAGCAAAAAGGAGATGATGTTAGAGCTCGCTCAAATTCTAGCAAAGTTAATATCAATGGAGGAGGCAGGGCAAGCTGACAGAAGGTCAGAAAGGGTAGCCCCCTCCCATGTTTCTAACAGGGAGCCCGTGAGAAGTACTAGGCAGAATGAGGCCGAGGGACAGAATGTCGAGCGCAGGATAGTGCAGCGGGCTCAATCCCCTATTCATGTTTCGAGTGATGATTTGAGGGCCAGCTTCAACAGGAATAGAGAGCAGGAAGCCCAGTCAGATCTAAGACGACAGCTAGAAGCTTGTCGAAGCTTGCGTGGATCGCCTGCCAGGACGCAGAGGTCACATTCCTACAGAGGAGATAGGCGCAGGTCACCGGTTGGAGAAAATAGGCGCAGGTCGCCGATTAGAGATGATAGGCGCAGGTCGCCCGTCAGAGATGACAGGCGCAGGTCGCCAGTTAAAGAGGAAAGGCGCAGGTCGCCAGTCAGATCTAAGACGACAGCTAGAAGCTTGTCGAAGCTTGCGTGGATCGCCTGCCAGGACGCAGAGGTCACATTCCTACAGAGGAGATAGGCGCAGGTCACCGGTTGGAGAAAATAGGCGCAGGTCGTCGGTTAGAGAAGATAGGCGCAGGTCGCCCGTCAGAGATGACAGGCGCAGGTCGCCAGTTAAAGAGGAAAGGCGCAGGTCGCCAGTTCAGTCAGTGAGGTCGCCCTCTCACAGGGATAGAAGGAGCAGACAGATAACTCCCCCTAGGAGTGAAAGGCAAAGATCCAACGATATCCCCAAGCTACGGACGATAGACCAGATGCTAGGGAATGGCTATTGTGGAAGAAAAAGTTTGAACAGTGGGAGACTGATAAGAAAGAGGATGCCGAAAAGGACGAACAAAATGATTTTGCTCTTCTTCCCTTGTCCAAGGAGATGCTCGACCATCGACCTCCTCCAGGTTTCAAATTACCCGTCCTGGAAAAATATTCGGGTGCAACAAATGCCAAAAGCCATATACAGCATCTAGAGGCTACGATGTGCTTTGTCTCCAAAGAGGACGACATGATGTGTAAAGCACTTACCAGCACTCTCACCGGGGCAGCCCTCACTTGGTTCAATGGCTTGGCACCAGGTTGCATCTCGACTTGGACTTATATGAGGAAGAAATTTTTGGATCGCTTCTCGACTGCTGGAGCTCGGAAGACGACAGTCACTGACTTGAATAATTTGGTACAGGGAAAAAATGAAAGCTCGATGAGCTACTATACCAAATTCAAGGAGATGGTCAACAAGATCGAGGAGGACCTCACGGATAGATATGTGATCAATTGTTTCAGAAATGGAATTGCTTCTATAGATATGGACTACGAAGTGACAATCCGAACTGTGACTACTCGACAAGAGTTGTTCGAGAAGGCCTACAATGTGGCATTGGCCGAGGAAAGAAAAGAAAAGAAAAACGGGAAAGGCCCCAAGGCTGAGGTTGCTGATGCTGATAAGAAGGACGCAGCCAAGAATGGGGGAAACAACAAAAATGGCAAGAATAGAACTAGGGCGACTGAGAAAGTGCCCGAAGCTTTCACTCCCCTAACAGTGAGTCGAACTGAGATAATGAATACGGTAGAGCTAGGCCCACCTGCCCCAATGAACCCAGGAAATATGTTCAGACGGGATAACAGCAAATACTGTGAGTATCACAAAGATACGGGCCTCACTAAAGAGGATTGTATGAGCCTGAAACATATCATTCAGAGATGGGTCGACCAGGGAAGGCTCGACCCAGAATAAATGTCTTTCCCTAGAAACTCTTTCTCCATTTCACTTACGACTTCTTCAGCCTCTCAATATCAAAATCCAGGTCCTCATCATCATCTTCTTTGGTTCCTCTTGCACCAGCTCCAGCTCCCCCTAAACTTGTATTTTCTCTCCCTTTTTGAGAGGAACCAGAAAGAGCAGCTTGTAATTCAACAATGGATTTTTCCGGTCCAACTATCAAAATTTGTCTTCCTTAAATCTCAGCTTTTTGAGAGATGAATTGTGCCTAGAAGATTGTGATCTGGGCCTGTATGGCATTCTTGTTTGGGGAGACAGTTTCTGTGTGCATAGTTGTGTGGACAATTGTTTGCACAACTGGTCGAACAGGTTGTTGCACAGAAGCTGATGGAGAAGCAGACCCAGCAAATTTGGCAAGGTCATCAAACCTGGAGCTATCATCCATGGTTTTAGGAACTTTAAACTGTTCAGATATGATTGACAAAGACTCACCAGGAATGTCTTCAATCCCTTAGTCCTTAAGCATAGCATAAATCAAGCTAGGGTGAGGGTAGGCATAGGTGGTATTGGTGCTCTCAACAAAGCTCAGAATGGTATCAAAAATTACCTTTCCCAAGTTGAACTTGTTCTCTCTTATCCTAAAGAGGAGTAAAATTTGGTCTTTTGTGACAGAGGAGGAATTTGAAAACCAGTTAACACACACACATTTTTATTATCAAATACTTCACATCTGGACTTGTCAAAATTAACAAATAAGTCATCGTCACACTGTTGACTATGCTTATCAGAGTTTCCTTAAGTCCATCAACATGTAGGACATTGTGCAAATTAGGCAAACCTGACACATTCAATGTACCTTTGCCTATGATTTTACCTTGAGCTCCTCCTCCAAAATTGACTTTCCCACCTTTGAATGGTGTATAATCGTTGAAGTTTTCACGTGCCCCAGTCATGTGGCGAGAGCAGCCACTGTCAAAATACCAGGATTCTTCAACACTACTCTTAAGAGAGGTGAAGGATACCTGACAGTCCATAGTTTCCTTTCTTACCCAGGCAGATTTTCTTCCAGCCATGGGCTGTATGTACAGTTGTGTGTTCGATTGTGTACACAACTGTCTGCCCAAGTGTCTACTCATATTTCCAAAACTAAGTTCCTGTTTTAATTTGTAACATTATGGTCGAATATGAGCTGGAGCAAAACAATGATGACATACATACCTCCTCTTCCTATATTGTCTGCTACAAAAAGATATTCAGGGCTTATCGTAGAGAGATAGTTTTCACATTTCAAACTTTTGAAGTGCTTTCTCCTTTCACAAAAACGGTATCTCCATAGCCAATTCCTATTTTTCCTTGGTTTTCCATTTTCAAAACCTCTTCTAAATTAGCTTTACCAGTGTTCAGCCTTGTTAGAGTTTCTGTTTCTTTATCAAGTTTTGTTTTATATTTTTCACATTACATATCTTTCTTTGTGAGTAAAACTTCTAACTTGGCTATGAAGTCCTTTTGAGCATCACTTTCTTTTGACAGACTTT
The DNA here is from genome assembly GCA_022495995.1 of Adenophora triphylla var. japonica. Classification (NCBI taxonomy): domain Eukaryota; kingdom Viridiplantae; phylum Streptophyta; class Magnoliopsida; order Asterales; family Campanulaceae; genus Adenophora; species Adenophora triphylla. Next base: position 154,902 of record JAFEMH010000044.1, on the reverse strand, counting down.
CAACTTCAGATTTCAGTTTGAGATTTTCTACAGTTAGTTTCTCATTTACCTGTTTAAATACCTTGATTGCTCCATGCGCTTGGCCCATTCAGTGTGGAATTTAACATAGGTATTGTGCATGTCCTCATAGGTAGCACACTCTTCTTCTGCTGGATCATTGTTAGTTTCACCAGCAGTTGAAGAATTCAAATGTATACACACTGTTCTCGGTTGTGTAGTCGGGCCAGTGGTAAGTTGTGCGATCAGAGAATTGTACATCTTCCACATTTGAGTCACTATCAGACAATGTGATCTGAGATGAATGCCATATATCCATATTTGCAGTATGTTCATCATCATTAGAATCACTCAAAGTCGCTGAGAAACTCATTCCACGCATTTTAAGTGTGTTAGGACACTCTTGTGCGTAATGACAAAAACCTTTGCAAGCCTTGCATTGAATTGAATCAATCGATTTTTTTCCTTCAGATGCAGGTTTCTTTGCAACATTTTCCCTTTGAATGATTCAATCGTGAAAGGAGTAGAGGGTTCCGAATTTGGAAACTTAGTGAATCGTTTCTTTTTCAACATACTATTTGAATTTTCGGTAATCATGGCACACTCATCATCTCCCAGCTTTGACTCATCAATGTCTTTGGACAGTTGAACTAGATCCTGAGATACTTTGAGAGCACTTGCAAGAGCAATTGAATTTGATTTGCTAGATTTCTGTACCTCAAGATTCAACTCAAAATTAGTTAGAAACCCAAGATTACATCAAGTCCAACAGTTTGGACATCCTGAGTTTCCTCAATTACAAAAATCTTAATATTAAACTTTTCTGGGAGAGTTCTTAGTACTTTACTTACGAGTCTTGCATTGGATATGGATTCACCCAAAGAAAATGACTCGTTTTAGATGTCTAAGATTTTGGATGAGTACTCTTTTATGGTTTCATTCTCTTCCATCCTTAAAGTTTCAAACTTGGTCATTAAAGTCCTTAAATTAGTTTTTCTGACACTAGCTGGTCCTTCACAATGAAGTTGGAGAATGTCCCAAGTAGTTTTGGCAATGGTTTGGTTTGAAAATAACCCGTACACATGAGGATCATCATGGTCAGAGATTGCTCCCATGGCCTTGGCATTATAGTTTGCAAGAGCAATTTCCTCATTGTTCCAAGTTTCTATGGGCTTAGGACCATAAATTTTCTCACCTTTGCCATCAGACGTTTCTGGGCTAATTTCAACCATGGGAGGAGTGTAGCCATTTATAAGACTAACACAAGCACGATGATCAAGATACTTAATATGCATAATCATTTCGCCTTCCAAATGGTATAGTTTGAGCCATTTAGGATTAGCGGTTTGTTATGGTTATGGTTGTGGTGACCTTCTATAATGGCTACTTTCAAGGATCGATCTCAGTTGAGTCAGGAGAAAGCTCTGATACCAATTGAAAGAACTGTAGCTAGGACTGCAACCACTTGTGCGGTGCCTTGTGTGTACAATTGTTCACACAAGTGTCAGCACAACAGTTTAAACAACTTTGACACGAAAATAACTTAAATAATAGAATAAAATACAGCAGAATATTTAAACACTTCAGCAAGATATTCTTGCTGGAAACCTTTTCATAAAACTGCAACCTTGTTTAGAGAACAAGTTGCATAGTAAATGCTTACAATGATAAGAAAAATATCTTACGAAAAGATCAAACAAAGTTCTAATCTAAGAACAATACAAACACTAAACCAATCTCGAAGTATCAAGCTCTGATCTTCAAGAAACAAGAACACACTCAAGGAATTCTTGCTTTATGCTCCATATTGCTCTGTATGAAAAAACCGTGTGAAACTATGATGGAGGCGGTCTCTTTAAATAGGGATAATACACCTTCTTCAACAAGGACTCGATCAATCCATTCCTTATTTAAAAGGATTCTTTTTCCTTATCAGCACAAGAGTCCTTTCCTTCCTTGAGTATATACCTAATAAAATACAAGACATATCTAAACCAAATTGTTAGCCGTTAGTCAACTAAGTATATATTAACAATTATTTCCTAACCTAAAATATATACAATATACAAATTAATTTAGATATCAGAATCACAAAGATTTAAAAAGATATACTCCCTCCGTCCCGCCTAAAATGTCACAAATTTCCTTTTTGGGCGTCCCATTTGAAAGGGCACAACCCAAAATGGAAAGTTTTTTATTACTTCTTTATTTGTAGGACCCACTTGTCATACTCTCACAATAAATATCCACTAACTATTTCCTATCCCAATTTCTCTTTCCTACATCACCTTTCACTCACAACATTTATTCCACTATACACTTTTTCTCTTTCCTACATCACTTTTCTTAATTCCCGTGCAAGGACACAAAAATGCCCTTTCGGGCGGGACGGAGGTAGTAAGAGTATTTTCATACTCTTTCACTATGAAAGTTGATTTCCGCTGCGTCAGTTGGTATCAGAGATCGTAAAATCTAGGGAAGATGGCGATTACAAGAGGTAATAACAACAACAATACATGATGTTATTCATGTAATCAATATTCGACTAGATCGTGCTTAACAACAGGAACAATATTTCCTGGAGTTGGAGGATGAAAAATTGGATGAAGCAGACCGTCATAATCGACGTTTGCAGAAATATAAATAAATGGGAGATTTGAATAGAGCAGCTACAGAACGATCGGCTAGGCAACGACATAGGACGGAAGCCATATTTTATTCTGACAAAGCCGATTATTATAAAGAGAAAATTCGGAGATTGGAAGTGCGAATATCTGCAGAATATGAGCGTGCTGCTAAGAACGTCGACGTGTTACCGAATAATTTTGTGCTCTGATCAATGTATTGTTGCAGTATCATAAGACTAGTGTCAACCTTAGGCAACAGACAGAGGCTTGTAGAGAACCTGTATGACACGTGGAAAACGCACTCCAACGTGATCTGTCGGCCGAAGAAAGGGATTTAAATTCAAACGGAGAAGATTGTTTTGCAGTCGGAACCGTAGATCAGAATACAAAAATTCAGAATCAAGGTTTCAAAGGAGAGGAGGTTAGTAATAATTTTCTTTATTTAGGTGGTGATACTGCTCCAAAAGAAACAGTTTTAGAGCCAAATAATAAAAATCTGGCTTCGGAGAAGAAAAAGATTATTTATGAATTGGCGGAAGAATTTAATGTTGTTGAAGTGGAGGAGGATGGTGATGAATGATGAAGATACATTTAATGTTTACTTGGGGAAAGAATTGGCCTTGTATGAAATTATTCAACCTGTAATCTAAAGGAGCAGAAGGAAATAATTTTATATCCGGACGAAATCATATTACAACAATTTGATCATTTCATGTTTTCTTGTTAATTTTTATCAAATTTAATTTTCCCACATTATTTTGATTTCGTATTATAAGGTTTTACCAAAACTAGATGCTAACCAACCCAACTAAGGCAGGACGCGATATTTTGGGCTCTAATGTATGTATTGCTTGGAGTGGTGACACTTGTAGCTTATCCTGCTCGGTCTTACTTTTTTGCTGTGGCTGGATGCAAGCTGACGGATCCGATCAATGTGCTTTGAGAAGGCCATTCATATGCAGGTTGGTTGGTTTGATGAGATTGAGCACTCTAGTGGAGCAATTGGTGCGAGAATTTCTGCTGATGCAGCCAGCGTACGTGGTTTAGTTGGGGATTCACTTGCTAAACTTGTTCAGTTGCTGCTGGTTTGGCCATTGCTTTTGCAGCAAGTTGGCAATTGGCTCTTATAATCCTTTCCATGATTCCACTATTGGCTGCCAATGCAATTATACAGATGAAGTTCTTGCATGGGTTCAATGCAGATTCAAAGGTTTGTATATGATACCAATTTCATGAATTATATTCCCTCCGTCCCATAATAAATGTCGCACTTTCCTTTTTGTCAGCTCCAAAATAATGTTGCCTTTTTTTGTCTGTCCCAAAACAAGTAAGGGAAATGTTAGGGGCATAAAAGAGGTTTACCAAAAGATGGAAAAAAATGAGGTGACGATATTTTATTGGTTGCATCGATTGTGGACCGGCCCCACTCTAAGTTAAAGCACCAACAAAATCATGACACATAATTTTGTGAACCAAAATTTATGACCTTTTTTGTGACTTTAGTATTACCTGACAAGTAAACAAGAACCATTCTACAACTACTCTAGTGGTCGTTTATAATAATCTGTAAGCTGATATGAACATGGAAATGGTCCTTCAACGGTGCCGTTGAAATTTAGTCCTTCATGATGTTAACGACAAGAAAAGTTGAAAGATCATTTTAGAAGAAAGAGTATTGCCGTTCAAATGTCGCGGGTATTTTTTACCAGCTTAGAACCAAGCGATATATTCTGCTCATGAAATGTTCTTTTAGTAAAATAGAATCATTCTACAACCACTAAACATTTTATTTTATTTTTATTTTTATTTAAGGCTTATTTAACATGGAAATGGTCCTTCAAGGTTGAAGTTGAACTTTTACTCCTTTCATTTGACGCATTGGAACGAATAAAGGTTAATAATTAAGTCCCTATATAGATAGATAGGATTTTATCCACACACTATGTGAAAGAAAAAATTATACTGTTTACTTTTAATTTCGGTATTACAATTGACCCTGATTTTGTAGTACTCCTAGAATTCGGAAAACAAGTTTAGCCCTAATTTTAAAGTGCTTCTACTTATTATTTTTAGGAACTATCCTCGTGTGCCATTATGTTTAGATTTTATTCTATTTTAAGAAGTCCCTTTTCAGTGGTGTCAGGGAAATTATAATTTCCCTGACACCACTGAATTTGAGTTTCCTGTTTTAATAGAAATGTTAACTTTCTATTTTACCCTCACATATATACTTCTTTTTCAACATATGGTTTCATTTTCTCGATTTTTTTTAGAAAGAGAGATGATTGGTGATTTTGCAATTTGGGAGATTTTCAGGCAATAAACCCTATATCTTGTGTTTTCTCGTTTGATTTCTACATGATTTCAACGTTTTTTGTGTTCGTGGTGTGCTGTTGAAAACTCTTCTTCAAAAACAGGTGGAAATCTATTGTTTTTTACCTCAGTTTTATTTCTTTCTAGTGTTTTTTCAATTGTTATGTCTCTCTGTGTGTAGACAAAGTGGATTTTTTTCCAAAATATTACTTTTTAAAATTTTATTTACAAAAATAACATTATTAAAACTTTAAGTACCAAACTAACACTTTTCAACCAAATCCGGAATTGGTAATTCCGGATTTATGCATTCTGGAATTACCAATTCCGGATTTGGTGTTTTTTTTTTTTTTTCAAACCTGAATTTAACAAAATAAAATTTCTGGTAATAGAGAGCGATCGCGCCTATGATAGGGAGCGATCGCTCCTAATGTATTCCGGCGTTATCAATTCCGGATTCCTTATTTTTTTTTTACAAAACTAATAAAGCAAATTAATATTTTCTGAAAAAAGAAGAGAGCGATCGCGCCCTAATATAGGGCGATCGCGCCCTATTATTTTCAAATCCGGAAATGCAAATTCCGAATTTACTTAAAGTGAAATCTGGAATTACCATTTCCGGATTCAAAATTTGAAAATTTGTTCCGCACATTTTCAGATTCAATTCAAAGAGAGGAAGAGAGAGTAGCTTGAGAGAAAGAAAGAAGACAGAAAGAGAAAGAGAGAAGGAGAAGAACTTTGGAGAAGAAGAAGGAGAAGGAGAAAGAGTTTGAAGAGGAAAGTTTTTGACATAAAGAGTTTAAAAGGTTAGTTTTATTTCTTCTTTTTATTTGTTTTGAGTTGTTGATTGTAGCGTGGCATTTGGTGGTGGGATGCCATTAGAATCTCCCCCTAAAGCACTAATTGCGTTAGTGAGTCTATCTTTAAAGTATGCCACACACCTATAGAACGAGGTCTCAACAACTGCTGAAATGGGCATTGTTCGGTCGAAACCTAACGGTTTATTTATATTCGCAAGCGCACGGGCTATTGTAATATAGCGGGTGTAAGTACGAGTCGATCTCACAGATACAGGGTTTACTTAGGGGATGATATTTGTCTTTATATAAATATATAGATATAATGATTGGGGGGAAAGATAAGAATTTTTTAAGATAAAATACTAGAAAGATGCAAAAACTACTCTAACATATAATGATAGTATTCTCGGGATTGAAAAAAAATAAATATGCTTTAGATAAAGGCTTTTATCAAAATAACAAGGATGGTACGTTCGGCCTACACTACTTCGGGTTAAGACAGTAGCGTTTGTATCCTTCACTAATTATGCCCTAACTGTTTGAGATTTCCGTTTATGTTATTCCCGCCCTGTCACAACCAGGCATTCCGGCTTAACTCTAGCTTACCACAATTAGAAAGAATCCATTAAGATCGAAAGTCAACGTACTTTCCATTCAAAGAACACCCCTAGGCCGTTGATCTACTCTCGTGATCAATGAAACCTAGTTCCTTCATATGGTTCCGTCAATTGAAATTCTCCGCTAGGTACTTCTCTCAATTGACTAGGGTTCCACAAATATAAACGTATTCATATTTGCAAGCAATTCAAGAATAATATGAAGAAATTGTTTTAAGATGAAAGTGCCAAGTCAAGGATGATACGCTAAGTTGTGCTAACTAGCACATGTATTTTAAGACTCACCGACCTTTCTCTCGAGGGTTCGGCTTAGTGTAATCCCGTTCGTCACGCGGGAAATCCGACTCACCTCTCGAGGGTACCAAATAAATCAAAAATACCAATTAAGTCTATAATCTCACGTATTTTCCACTAAAGGATCATCCCTAGGTCTTTAAATCACTTTGTGTAATTTATCGACCTAGTTCTATTCTTAGAGTTCTGCTAATCAATATTTTTCATTTGATCAACTGAGGCTATACAATTAAAGACGTCTCCCTAATTGCAAGCATTAAGATTTACAAGAAGAGAATTGAAATGACATGTAGAAGAAGCAATGAATACAAGTAAATGAGTTTCCAACTCGGAGAAATGAAGGATTACTCAAGCCATTGAAATAATAAAAGGAAGTAAGTAAAAAAATAAAGATAAGGAAAGAAATACTTATTCATAATAAGAGAGACAATGGCTGAAAATAATCTTCATTCAAAATCTTCAAGAGTACACAAGATTTGTCACGAATCCTTGATAAACTTTGAACATCGTGTATAAATTGCTAAAGTAATTTTGCTATATAATCTAAGTATGATATGATCCTTTCTAAATGTGTATTATGAACATTTTCGGATTTTCTGGATATCTAAACTGAGTACAAAGGCTTCTTTATATAGACATCTATGCTAAAGGTTGGGACTCTTCAAAGTGGTGCCTCCAAAAGGTGCCTTTTTGGAACAGGTACAGCGACTGCACGGCCGAGTCAAGGGAACTGCACGGCCGTGCGATCTTGGCGCCAAAAATTATTTTGAACTGGGCATTGTTGCACGGCCGCTCCTCCTTTGGCTACACGGCCGCTCCGACTGAATTTTGGCCTTTATGCTTATTTCGATGCTGTCCCTCCATGGCTTTGACACTTGATTATTTCCAAGGCTCCAATTTGATCATAATTTGACTCTAAAACCTGTCTAAGGGTATAAAATCTACCAAAAGCATAAAATCGAAGATATATGATAAAAGAAGCTAAAATAACCTAAATGCAAACTAAATGATACTAAAAACTAAGGAAATGATTAATAAATAATGGGATAAATGACTATATAATAGTCACTTATCAAACTCCCCCACACTTAAACCTTGCTTGTCCTCAAGCAAGTCTAGGATAAAAAAAAAAGATGGAGAGGGAGAAAAATTGCAAATGATAAAAAAAACGAGAATGATCCTTCAGAAAATTTATTGTTGCATGCATTTGCTTTAAATATTGTCTTTATCTTTCTATTCATATTTTTCATACCTTTAAAAATCGTTAGAAAGAAGTATTTTGGGGATATTTTAAAGAAACAATTTTAAGACAATAACCTAATATAGCATATATAGGAATTTGATCAAACAAAGCATGCTAGGAAGATGAATCTTTAGATCAATTACTTGGTAGAAAGAGAAGCTTTCACTCTTTAGAGTGATTTTTGAGAAAATGAATTTATTACTTTAAAATGTACAAAGGGAAGTATAAACACTTATTCACAAACTAGAAGCTTTCATAGAATTGTATTGTATTTTTGAATCACAAGGGCGAAAAAAAAAAGGATGATGATAGTGGAAAAATCTCATCAAAGTTTCAATATCTTATTTTTGCACGTGTTATATTTTTGCAAAAGACCTTTAGTTATTTTTGATCCTTTCAAGTAGGAGACATTGTGGTCGCGAACCCCATGTTCCTAATACTTAGATCAAGAAAACTTTTGGATATTACTCCCGTTTGGCAAGGAAGCATCGTCGCAGCGAACGTCGTGCCCCGAGTTACTTAGGAAGTAATAGGTTTCTTTCTTGCTTTTTAAGGCTTGGTGACTAAGTCACTCTTTTTAGCAATAAGATAAAAAATGTCTAACTTTGATTTGATTTGAGAAATGGAAAGATGGAATTTTTGATGAAAGGGTGTGATTCAAGGGATGCAAAACAAAGGGTGCTTCTAATAAGGGAATAAACATTTAATAAAGATAAAAGATGTACAATTTTAAAGAAATATTTTCAATATTTGCATAAATGACCAAGTATAAAAAGATTCCTTCTAATCAAATGCATTTTCCTTGATGAGATTTTATATTTTGCTATACTAACTTATGAGGCTTTCAATTATTTCCTAAAAATATCCCTATATTTTTCTTTCTATTAATTTCTAAGTTTATAAAAAATATGGAAAGAAAGACAAAGGCATTATTCTATAGCAAATAGCAAACATAAGGATTAAACATATGGATCATCATAGGGATTATATATTTTTTTTATTATATTTATTATTAGTATTTTTTTATTTTTTTATTTTTTTATATATAAGGAAAAAATTGCTCTACACTACATGCAAGTACGGAAATGAAACGTGATTCTAATCTAACATGCATACAATGGAAAGAGAGAAAATATGATGCAATTTAAAAAGTGGATAAATACTCCCCCACACTTGAGACAAACATTGTCCTCAATGTTTCAAGGACAAAGTAAAATATAATAAGAGAACGGGGTGGGGGAAATTAGAATACTTACATAGTCGGTGGTGGGAAATTAGGCCAATTCTCTGAAGGAATCAAGGATTTGATCTGCATTTTGAAGTATATGCTCAGCTTGGGCTCACTACCAGAAAAAGGTCATTTAGCGACGGAAATTTCCGCCGCTAAAATTAAATTTCCGTCGCTAAAATAAATCACCGACGGAAAAATTCCGTCGGTGGTCCGCCGCTACCAGCTCGTCGCAGTGCTCCGACGGGTCAATTTTCGCCGCTATTTTTTTCTTTTACCGACGGAATTTAATTCCGCCGGTGAATTAATGGTTTCAAATGACGAAAATTCCGCCGCTATATTAATTTAATTTAATTAAATTTTCATTTCAAATGCGGAAATTTCCGTCGCTGTAATAAAAATTAATTTAATTAAATTAATTTCAACATGAAATTTCCGTCGCCGTAATAAAATTTAAATTAAAATTAAATTATTTCAAATGGTTGAAATTACCGTCAAGCCGAAATTATTTAATTTTAATTTAAATTTTATTACAGCGACGGAAGTTTCCGCCGTTGAAATCAAAAAATAAATAAAAATTAAATGATTATAGCGGCGGAAATTCCGTCGCTGAAATTAATTTATTTAATTAATTTTTATTTCAGCATTAATTTCAGCGACGGAAAATTCCGTCGCTGATTCTGAAATAAATTTAAAAAAAATAATTTAAAATATCAATAAACCAAATTTTTTTTACCTGATATAACATTTCAATTTATAAAACTAAAACTATAAAAACTAAAATTCAAATATCAGCGTACCAAATAAAAACTAAATACCACCGTACCAATTCGGGAGGGAGAGGGGGAGAGGGGGAGGGGGAGGGGGAGAGGGGGAGAGAGGGGGAGAGGGGTGGAGAGGGGGAGATGCGGGAGGGGCTCCCGCGGGTACCAAATGTCTCAAATGTTTACAAACAAGTATAAATTAATACAAAAATGTCTAAAAAATCCGCAATCAACCGGGGGGACGCTGGAAATTACCCCGGGAGTCCCGGCCGAGATGAGCCATCAACAGCGCCAATTGTCTTTGAGTCTCTCGCATGTTGTCTTTGAATCTCCGCATGACGTCGATCGCTCTCCTCCTGCATCCGCGTCCGAACCGCCAAAGCATCCGCAAGCTTTGCCCGCTCGCGTTTCTCCTCCTCCAACGCAGCCTCCAGAGTGTCGACCCTGGATCATGAAACGTGGGCCGGGCTACATTTCGCCGACGGCCGGTCGACGTCGCCGACGGGCATTGCCGCCCGTAATCCCCCATCCCTACCACTCGGGCTCCTCTCCTTGGATGTCCCTGAGAGGTGACCTCGTGCCAAACATCAGGCACGAAGGGGACAGGCTCGCCGGGAGGCGTTCCTTCGGGAACAACGGCGGCTTGATATGCACTGTCAAAATAAAACAAACAATTATAATCATATACACAATGTAAGGTACATAAATAAATTTACATATTCAAAATCAAGTCATTTAATGATAGTTTACTTACAAAGGCATTAGCAGATCGATCGTCAACCCATTGCGGAGGTTGATCGGGCGCTGTAGAACTCCGAATATGGGTGCTAGCGTAAACATCCACAAAACTGATATTCGGACCATACTCCCTTTCCTATAAATAAAATAAGCGAGATTATTACTTTGAAATTGTATAAATGCAACATTTAAACTGATTTAAAAGCATGCATAAACTACATTTACACTAAAACTATGGATTTCATAGCATCAACATGGCTCCCACTAACATACGTACATAAACCTATTTAAAAGCATCCATACACTACTACATTTAAATTAACATACATACCATGCGGTCGTGATGCTCGGCTGACCGTGAGCGTCCCCCGTATGCAACGCCGCCGACCCCGAGGAGCCTGCTCTATTGGCCTTGGCCTGTTCGGATATAGCCTTCCCCACATCCGACCCCCAATATTCGCAAAATTGACGAAACACCTCATCGGTCATAAAAGTAGGACACAAGGGCTGTTCTCCCGCCGCGAGCCGAGTAGTATAATAATGTTTCTTCGTGGTACCTATAAAAAATATGAATATCTCGTAAACATATAATGATGACATTAAAAAATTAAAAGAGTATAATCATTGTTAATTAAACTAATTAAGGATAGATAAATATGTTACAAATAAAATCCTTAAATAGCTTGTGAGCCTCGCTCATCGAAAACATATCTAGCCGTCGCCTCGCCGATGTCTCGGCGCCCAATAATATTTAGCCTACAACATATAATGATAACATTACAAAACTAAAAGAGTATAATCATTATTAATTATAACATTTTAATAACAAACTAACATTTAAGTTTTTAAATAAAAACCATTAACACATTACCTTAAACTCATCCCACGCATCGTCCTTCCGCCTCTCGTGGCAATTTTTTCCAGTTGGGCCAAAACTCGGTCATTTTTCGAGACCGCCAAGATTGCCCGATCTTAGTTCCCGTGGTGGGGTATCCACCTACAAACTGCCAAGTATATTTATACAATAACATTTTAACTTAAATAATGAATTATATATAAAGCAAAAAGGAACCAACTTATATCAAATTAATGAAGAGTTACTTATCGGTCATAAAGTGATGATATCCTCGACAAATATCCTCCCCTCGTAATCGACGTAGTCTGAGTACCGGCCCCGGAGGGGGAGCTAGTACTACTGCGTGAAGGGTCGACATCATCGCGACCGGATCGGGACGCTTGCGTCCCAGTAATCAATGTGTAAATAGGCTTAGTCTTCTTACCCTTGCCCTCTCTACTAGAACTCATATCTCGTATTACAAGAAAAATATTAAAATATACAACTTTAACAATAGGAAACAATATATTCACAATACATCTAAAACTTTAAAGTTCTAATAATCTAAAGCATTCACAATACATATAAAACTTTAAACTATTAATAATATAAAGCATTCACAATACATATAAAACTTTAAAGTTCTAATAATCTAAAGCATTCACAATATATATAAAACGACGGATATTAAAAATAATCTAAAGCATTCACAATACATATGAAACTTTAAAATTCTAATAATCTAAAGCATTCACAATACATATAAAACTTTAAAGTTCTAATAATCTAAAGCATTCACAATACAATTTTAAACTTTAAACTATTATTAATCTTCGTCCCCATCATCATCACTGGACTCGAATTACTACAAAACTCGAAGTTCTTCATCTTCGTCTTCGGACTCGATGAATCAAACTCTGGTTCCTCTTCCTCTTCCTCTTCCTCTTCCTCTGATTCATCAATATCAATGTGCGCGAGATGACTGAACGAGGCGGGGAGTTGGCAAATTCACTGGTAAGATATCCTCCTCGGGTTCATCAACATTTTGAGGAATATGAGTGACATCATCTAATGGATGATTAGCTGATGAAACGTTAGGTGGCACTGGCATTTCATCCTCTTGATAGGGTGTTTCTAATGACGACTCTGTAGTTGTCGACGAGGGTAGGTTGTCAATCATGCTCCTAGCCTTGGTCATCCAAACAACCCACCATCCGCTCGGGTCGCGGACGAGGGTAGGGAGTCATGCATACCTGTTATGCTTGAGATGCTAAGATGAAGACGTCATCGCCATTATGTACCGGACGAGTCCTTTACATCGACGAGGTCAAATATGGCGTGCTTCTTAACACCTCGCACAGCATCCCGCCAATCACAATTGAACAAGACAACACTGTTTCTACCCAAATACTCCACCTCGACTACTTCTTTCAGGACGCCATAATAATCATTCCCTATAAGCTTCACACCGCTATTCCACGTCAATTTAGAGCCCCCGTAAGCTTTGGTATGAAACACATAGCCATTCACGAAATAACCGTTGTATAAATGAACGTTCAAGTACGGAGATGATGCTAAATGTCTTAACCTCGCAGCTTTGGCATCACCCGGATGTTCAGCTATCTATAAGACAATATTGTAACCAATTTAATACAATTTTAAGATTGAATGTTTAAAGAAGTGTATAGAATAAATTTGAATGAAACGAAATATTTACATATTTCCTTAGCCAGTTTGGAAATTCTCTTTCTGTCCTAGTTGCGATGAGTTCTGGAGATAAATCCTGAGCTAAATCTTCAAACATTCTGCAATAGGGTTAAACAAGGCATTTCATATGCAGGTAATTAAACATGCATAATTTAATCGACGAGGCGTAAACATAACATCAATGACTTACTTGATATATTCCCCAACCTCGTCGCAGTTAAGAAGAACATACGTTTCGACCGCGGAAAACTCTTTAGCGGTTAACGTACGCGTACCAACCCGTTTGCCGAGCAACCGACCAGGGGATGAAAATACAGAGATGTTTCCCTTAGACGGAAAACCACCATCGTAATTGCGGCCAACCCTAGTCAAACTCTTTAGCTGTGAGTGAGAAAGGTTCTCATCTTATTTATATTTTAAGATGTTAACCACCAACCATAATACCCTAAGGTGCGTCTAAAGATTGATACTTTAAAAGTAGATTTACTATTATAATGAGCTGGAGTGAAAAATATCAAGTCTTTTGCACAAGCATTTGGCCCAAAGATTGAAACTTTAAAAGTAGATTTACTATTATAATTAATCAGAAAACAAGAAAATCCCCAACTCCAGTTTTTGTATCTTCTACAAACTGAAGTTGGGGATTTTCTTGTTTTCTGATTAATTGCTAAATCTACTTTCAAAGTTTCAATCTTTGGACCTAATGCTTGTGCAAAAAACTTGAGATTTTCCACTCCATATGTAACATGTTATGTTTACTAAATATAACATGTTATTTATATTTTAAGATGTTAACCACCAACCACAATACCCTAAGGTGCGTCTAAAGATTGATACTTTAAAAGTAGATTTACTATTATAATGAGCTGGAGTGAAAAATATCAAGTCTTTTGCACAAGCATTTGGCCCAAAGATTGAAACTTTAAAAGTAGATTTACTATTATAATTAATCAGAAAACAAGAAAATCCCCAACTCCAGTTTTTGTATCTTCTACAAACTGAAGTTGGGGATTTTCTTGTTTTCTGATTAATTGCTAAATCTACTTTCAAAGTTTCAATCTTTGGACCTAATGCTTGTGCAAAAAACTTGAGATTTTCCACTCCATATGTAACATGTTATGTTTACTAAATATAACATGTTATGTTTACTAAATATGTAACATGTTATGTTTACTAAATATAACATGTTACATATTTGATTATGAGTACAGTTATTTATCGTTTTCTTTATAGTGGCATATGTTTTCTTCTATTCGTTAATATTACTAACATATGTTTTCTTCTATTCGTTAATATTACTAAATATGTAACAAACTAGGATTAATCACTTCTACACTTGGATAATGAAACCACATATGCTTAACCACTTCTACACTTGGATAATGAAACCACATACTGAATTTCCAATTTGTAATCATTTCTACGGCTGGAGCTGCACTTCATACATTTCAGTTCTTTCAACAAAAAATAAATTGTCCTAATAGTCTTGGCTTTCAGACACACACACCTCTCTTATATGCAAGTATACTTGAGGGCTTCAATCAAACAACATGGATGCCTCTCATGGGTAGATAGACCGACTCGCCATTAGTGCTTTAACTAAAGTTTCCATTTTTGTTTACCAACTAATCTACTTTAATTAACAAAAGCCTGTTTATATATCTAGAGAACCTTCTAGACCCCACAATCAACATATACAGATAGATAAGATAGAACAATAACAGATTTACTAAACTAGCCTATACTGTATCAATTATAGCGACGGAAAAGGTAACATTATTTCTTATTTGTTCCTAAATACATAACCATGATTAAGGCGAAAACTACTTAGTATTAGTGCAATTATAGCTTGATATAAACAATTTACAAACAATAAAGTCATTTTTTTATAAATAATCTGACAAGTGAACTTTTTAAAAATAATTTGACAAGGGGAAAGAACCAAAATTAGACCCTAAAAAGGCAGATGCTTTACGTGAAATGTCTCGTGAACTCCCATCAAAATTTGATTTTTCCTTGGTGTAAATCATCAGAGAAAATTATGGGTTCAATTTAAGGTGAAGGTTTTTCCATTTCCGATTAAAATCCCCAGACATTGTTCTATAATAAGCCTTCTTGATCAGAGAGGAGAGGGAGGGAGAAAAATTGATTGTGTGTGCTGTGGAAGATGTTTGCATCTTGGGGTCTTCTTCCAAAATTAGAGCTTGGATCTTTAGCAACATATTCAACTAAACCTTCCTCATTGGTAATTCAAGAATTTTTATTTTATTTTTTTAATTATGTTTCTACATTCTTTCCACATTTCTTATAGCATTAGGGTTCTGGGTTCCTATTTTGACATTTATGCATTCTTTATGTAGTCAACTCTTATCAGCCCCCCCCCCCCTATTACTTAGTCTCAACTAGATGAAATATTTTTTTAGCTTCAGGTTGTATGTATGCTTTATACTGTGGTTAGTAAGTTGGGTATCCTTACAATTCAAAGTTTCAAACTGCTTGAAGAAACCAAAACCTTAAAATCAAACACCCCAAAAGGATTAACACACACACACACACACACACATGCATTAACACACACACACACACACACACACACACACGTAATGCCACAAAAACAGAGAAAAAGTGGGAAATAAAAAAAAAAAAAAAAAAAAAAGGTTGTACTACAATGAATCTTTCAGAAGGTTTGGCACAAAATCAAAATGATAAATCAATATAATAGCCATGGCTAAGCTTTTTTCTTCCTCAAACAGAAAATTAAAAATAAAATTGATCTCAGAAATTATAATTTCGAGAAATCTATAACAAACTCATCTGGAAATCATTCAAATTTATCCAACACAAGATCTAGAAATCGAGATTAAGAGGGGGAATCGAAATACCTTGGTTGAGTACAGAGAAGAGAGAGAAAGACGGTGGAAGGAGGCGGACGGACGGAGACGACGGCTAGACAGCTCGAGACGGACGGAGACGGCGGAGAGGTGGAGGGATGGCGGCGGCGTGAGCTGCTGCTGCTGCTTCTTCTTCTTCTATTCTAGGTCGCAGCGGAAAGAGAGAGAAAGCGGTAAGAGAGAGAGAGGGAAATGGCGTAATTGATTTCTGAGGGATAAAATCAGTATTTATAATTTCCTTCAGCGACGGAATATTCCGCCGCTAAATATTAATTATAGCGGCGGAAATTAAATTCCGACGCTATAATTAATATTTAGCGGCGGAATATTCCGTTACTGATAAATCCGACGCTAACCTATATGTACGTTCACCTGGATCGATGACGTGGCACGTCCACCGACGGAAATTTCCGCCGCTATTATTAATAAATATAATTTTTTTATTATATTTTTGAAAAAATAAATAAATAATAAATATTTATTAATTTTAATTTAATAAATATCATTATTTTTATTTATATAAAATATGAAAGTTAACGGTTTTTTTAAAAAAAGTTAAGTTTTCTTTCTTTCAAAATTCATAACTTTTTTTATAAACCTTTTTTCAAAAAATGTATGTAGATAACTTAAGTTTAAAATAGTCTTATTTATCCAAAAAAAAATTGAAAAAAATTAAAAGTTAACTTTTTTCAAAAAATCGTTAACTTTCATTTCTTTAAAAATTCATAACTTTTTTTATAAACCTTTTTGTAAAAAATGTATGTAGTAAACTTAAGTTTAAAATAGTCTTATCTATCCAAAAAAAAATTGAAAAAAAATAAAAGTTAACTTTTTTCAAAAAACCGTTAAAAAAATTAACTGAAAAATGATATGCTCGGCCGAGCAACCCTCAACCCCTAAACCCTAAAAAGGGTTGCGTTTCTGCCGAAAGCAAAGACTCAAAGACTCGGCCGAGCAACCCTCAACCCCTAAACTTAGGGTTTAGGATTTTGGATTTAGGGTTTAGGTTTTAGGGTTTAGGGTTTAGGGTTTAGGGTTTGGAGCTTAGGGTTTAGGATTTGGAGCTTAGGGTTTAGGGTTTAGGGTTTGGAGATTAGGGTTTAGGGTTTAGGGTTTGGAGCTTAGGGTTTAGGGTTTAGGGTTTGGAGCTTAGGGTTTAGGGTTTAGGGTTTAGGGTTTAGGGTTTGGAGCTTAGGGTTTAGGGTTTAGGGTTTGGAGCTTAGGGTTTAGGGTTTAGGGTTTGGAGCTTAGGGTTTAGGGTTTAGGGTTTAGGGTTTGGAGCTTAGGGTTTGGAGCTTAGGGTTTAGGGTTTAGGGTTTGGAGCTTAGGGTTTAGGGTTTAGGGTTTGGAGCTTAGGGTTTAGGGTTTAGGGTTTGTGGTTTGGAGCTTGGGGTTTAGGGTTTAGGGTTTGGAGCTTAGGGTTTTTTTTTTTTTTTTTTAGAACCAGGACGGTACCTGGGAGGATTTTATTAATATCAAAAATGATTACACGAGGGGGACAACCAATCACTTCAACGAGTGAGATGGAGCCGGACCTCAAACTATCTATTACAATATAATAGCCTAACCATCTAGGCCTATCAATATTGTCAAAACCACATATCAGATTTTTCTCTATACATTTACAAATCTTTATCCAACTATACCTCTCTATACACCACAAATCAATCTTTCCTCTATTCACAACAAAGCAATCTATGCCAACTCTGTACCCCTGAAATGAAGACCCCAACTGATGCAGAAACTGAAAAGCCAAGCCTTTATGAATCACTTTAAACTCAAAACCAGCCATCAACATAAACTGTAAGCTAGCAAACTGAAGCTCAAAATTCTTCACCACATCAGAATGCTGAAACCTGTTGATCTTGCATCAACACACTGTCAAAAAGCAGCAACCTGGAAGCCTGAGATTGAGCAATAGCAGCCTCCAAAACATTACTATTCTCTTTTATCCAAACATCCAAACAACCAAGCATATACCAACAACCTTCCATAGAAAAAATCATATTAGACAGCTCCAACAGAGACCAAAACTGAATCAAAAGAAATCATTATCACCCTTGATTCCTCTTACTTCCTGCTCTTGTTCTATTGTATTCATTTCCTTTCTTCTTTCTATTGTTCTTCCCCACATATAATTGATATTCATCTTCATCATCTCCTTTTGTTTCTTCAATGGATTTGTTCTCTACTTCCTTCTCATTACTTTTTTCTTCTATTTCTTTTACATCAGTTGGGCTATCCCATAACTTGTTAGAAGGGCAAGAATCCTCCATATTTAAAGTACAAGGCCCAAGGTTTTCAATCTCATCCTTATTCTGTTTTCCATCTTTGGTTTCAGCTTCCAATATGTTGTTGTACCTTATTTCTTCTTCACTAAAGCCTATTGAATCCTTTTCATTTAGGATCCTATGTTGTTCTTCAGTGGTAGGCTTCAAAAATTGGTTTTCAATAACACTCTCAAGTCCGATGTCTTTGTTGTTGTTTATCAGTAGCCTCTATGTTTACCACTTCCACAGCTACTACATTATCTTGACTTGCTTTCCCCACTAGATTAACTTTACTGATATCTTTCTTTCCTTTTCTTTTCATTTTTCCATTTCTTTTATCATACAATTGTTCATCAGAATGAACTTCTCCTGAGCCATTGTCCAATTCAATTTGAGAAATATCCTTCTTCTGACCATTATCCTCCTCAGCAATATCATCAACTGAATTCTCATTAACTTCATCAGTAGCATTCTTAGCATCATCAACAGCTGGGATCTCCTCTCTACTTTCCTCAATATTAACACCATGATTACTAATGAAGGCTTTAGAATACCCTTTCTTTTCCACTTTATTCCATCTTTGTTTCATTGTGGTATCCATTTTGTTTCCTTCCTCTTCATTCATTGGCTTTTTCCCCTCTTTCTTTTCTTGTTGCTCAGTTGACCACTTTGTTTTCACCACATGATCCCTTCCATTTACCTTTCTACAGGTCCCCACAGAGTGTCCCAACAAGCCACAATTAGAACAATAGGATATATTACCTTCATATTGCACTTTCTGCCAAAATCCTACTTCTTTTGACTCTCCTATCCAAATTTCAGATTCCAAAGGCTTTGAGACATCTACTTCAACACAGATTCGAGCGTACATTTGATTTGTAAGGCCCAATGTTCTGTTATCTACCCTCAGAAAATTGCCTAATTCATTCCCAATGCATTCTAGCATAGCTCCATTATAGAAAGTCCATGGAATCCCAGGCAATCGAATCCACACAGCAACAGTTGGATTTTCCACAGCTAGATTAAAATCAGGAGACCATCTAAATGCTCTATACATGCATTTGTTGATTATATGAGACTCTTTCGACAATGCAAGCCTAAGATCATCCTCACAACTAATATATATGCCTACATGCCTTGGATCAATGAGGCTAACAATGAATTCACCTTTCAAACTCCAATTATTCTTTATATGTTCATGAATCTGCATTAAAGTAGGTCTACCTGTTGAGAATTTCAAGACCATGGAGTGTCGCAATTTGTTGTTGGCTGCAGTCAGTTCCAGATTAGAGAAAATAATTGCTGGCTTGTTCTCAACCTTCATCTTCCTCCTAGGAGGTAATCTCTCATAGCCTAGGACTCCTTTAATGCCATTGAATGATGGTAATGAGCCTCGAACAGCACGAGCATAAGATTGCGTTGAACTCTGATTTCGCTCCAGTTGATTCTCCAAATTTGAAAATTGATGAAATCCACTTGGAATAGAGGTAGGGATGCTGTTTGCGAGCAAAACCTGATCGTTTTTATCCGATGAATTGGTCTTCTCCGGCGGGAAATTGACGGCGGAAAATTTCAGGTTCGCTATTTGCGCTTGCTTCAAATTCTCCTGCGATTTGCTGATTCCGGGGTAAATGTTTGGATTGAAGGTAGGGATTGTGTTTGGGAAGGTCGCTGGATCATTTAAGTCCGGTGGTTTGGCCATTGGTGCCGGAATTTGGCCGGAGACGATCACACACACTGATCGCACCTTCAGATCGCCCACAGTAAATGAGAGCGTTTTCCCGGTTTCTCGTTTTTGGTTTCCTTAGGGTTTAGGGTTTAGGGTTTGGAGCTTAGGGTTTAGGGTTTAGGGTTTGGAGCTTAGGGTTTAGGGTTTAGGGTTTAGGGTTTAGGGTTTAGGGTTTAGGGTTTAGGGTTTAGGGTTTAGGGTTTGGAGCTTAGGGTTTAGGGTTTAGGGTTTGGAACTTAGGGTTTAGGGTTTAGGGTTTGGAGCTTAGGGTTTAGGGTTTAGGGTTTAGGGTTTGGAGCTTAGGGTTTAGGGTTTAGGGTTTGGAGCTTAGGGTTTTTTTTTTTTTTTTTTTTTTTTTTAGAACCAGGACTTTGCACTCGGGAGGATTTTATTAATATCAAAAATGATTACACGAGGGGACAACCAATCACTTCAACGAGTGAGATGGAGCCGGACCTCAAACTATCTATTACAATATAATAGCCTAACCATCTAGGCCTATCAATATTGTCAAAACCACATATCAGATTTTTCTCTATACATTTACAAATCTTTATCCAACTATACCTCTCTATACACCACAAATCAATCTTTCCTCTATTCACAACAAAGCAATCTATGCCAACTCGTACCCCGAAATGAAGACCCCAACCGATGCGTAAACCGAAAAGCCAAGCCTTTATGAATCACTTTAAACTCAAAACCACCATCAACATAAACTGTAAGCTAGCAAACTGAAGCTCAAAATTCTTCACCACATCAGAATGCTGAAACCTGTTGATCTTGCATCAACACAGTGTCAAAAAGCAGCAACCTGGAAGCCTGAGATTGAGCAATAGCAGCCTCCAAAACATTACTATTCTCTTTTATCCAAACATCCAAACAACCAAGCATATACCAACAACCTTCCATAGAAAAATCATATTAGATACCTCCAACAGAGACCAAAAGCTGAATCAAAAGAAATCATTATCACCCTTGATTCCTCTTACTTCCTGCTCTTGTTCTATTGTATTCATTTCCTTTCTTCTTTCTATTGTTCTTCCCCACATATAATTGATATTCATCTTCATCATCTCCTTTTGTTTCTTCAATGGATTTGTTCTCTACTTCCTTCTCATTACTTTTTCTTCTATTTCTTTTACATCAGTTGGGCTATCCCATAACTTGTTAGAAGGGCAAGAATCCTCCATATTTAAAGTACAAGGCCCAAGGTTTTCAATCTCATCCTTATTCTGTTTTCCATCTTTGGTTTCAGCTTCCAATATGTTGTTGTACCTTATTTCTTCTTCACTAAAGCCTATTGAATCCTTTTCATTTAGGATCCTATGTTGTTCTTCAGTGGTAGGCTTCAAAAATTGGTTTTCAATAACACTCTCAACTGTCTGATGCTGTTGTTGTTTATCAGTAGCCTCTATGTTTACCACTTCCACAGCTACTACATTATCTTGACTTGCTTTCCCCACTAGATTAACTTTACTGATATCTTTCTTTCCTTTTCTTTTCATTTTTCCATTTCTTTTATCATACAATTGTTCATCAGAAAGAACTTCTCCTGAGCCATTGTCCAATTCAATTTGAGAAATATCCTTCTTCTGACCATTATCCTCCTCAGCAATATCATCAACTGAATTCTCATTAACTTCATCGCAGCATTCTTAGCATCATCAACAGCTGGGATCTCCTCTCTACTTTCCTCAATATTAACACCATGATTACTAATGAAGGCTTTAGAATACCCTTTCTTTTCCACTTTATTCCATCTTTGTTTCATTGTGGTATCCATTTTGTTTCCTTCCTCTTCATTCATTGGCTTTTTCCCCTCTTTCTTTTCTTGTTGCTCAGTTGACCACTTTGTTTTCACCACATGATCCCTTCCATTTACCTTTCTACAGGTCCCCACAGAGTGTCCCAACAAGCCACAATTAGAACAATAGGATATATTACCTTCATATTGCACTTTCTGCCAAAATCCTACTTCTTTTGACTCTCCTATCCAAATTTCAGATTCCAAAGGCTTTGAGACATCTACTTCAACACAGATTCGAGCGTACATTTGATTTGTAAGGCCCAATGTTACGTTATCTACCCTCGTAAAATTGCCTAATTCATTCCCAATGCATTCTAGCATAGCTCCATTATAGAAAGTCCATGGAATCCTGTGCAATCGAATCCACACAAAGAACAGCTTGGATTTTCCACAGCTAGATTAAAATCAGGAGACCATCTAAATGCTCTATACATGCATTTGTTGATTATATGAGACTCTTTCGACAATGCAAGCCTAAGATCATCCTCACAACTAATATATATGCCTACATGCCTTGGATCAATGAGGCTAACAATGAATTCACCTTTCAAACTCCAATTATTCTTTATATGTTCATGAATCTGCATTAAAGTAGGTCTACCTGTTGAGAATTTCAAGACTATGGAGTGTCGCAATTTGTTGTTGGCTGCAGTCAGTTCCAGATTAGAGAAAATAATTGCCGGCTTGTTCTCAACCTTCATCTTCCTCCTAGGAGGTAATCTCTCATAGCCTAGGACTCCTTTAATGCCATTGAATGATGGTAATGAGCCTCGAACAGCACGAGCATAAGATTGCGTTGAACTCTGATTTCGCTCCAGTTGATTCTCCAAATTTGAAAATTGATGAAATCCACTTGGAATAGAGGTAGGGATGCTGTTTGCGAGCAAAACCTGATCGTTTTTATCCGATGAATTGGTCTTCTCCGGCGGGAAATTGACGGCGGAAAATTTCAGGTTCGCTATTTGCGCTTGCTTCAAATTCTCCTGCGAATTGATGATTCCGGGGTTAATGTTTGGATTGAAGGTAGGGATTGTGTTTGGGAAGGACGCCGGATCGTTTAAGTCCGGTGGCTTGGCCATCGGTGCCGAAATTTGGCCGGAGACGATCACACACACTGATCGCACCTTCAGATCGCCCACAGTAAATGAGAGCGTTTTCCCGGTTTCTCGTTTTTGGTTTCCTTAGGGTTTAGGGTTTAGGGTTTGGAGCTTAGGGTTTAGGGTTTAGGGTTTGGAGCTTAGGGTTTAGGGTTTAGGGTTTAGGGTTTAGGATTTAGGGTTTGGAGCTTAGGGTTTAGGGTTTTTTTTTTTTTTTTTTTTTTTTTTTTTTTTTTTTTTAAGGAAACCAGGACGGTACCTGGGAGGATTTTATTAATATCAAAAATTGAATACACGAGGGGGACAACCAATCACTTCTATGAGTGAGATGGAGCCGGACCTCAATACTAACTATTACAAAATAATAGCCTAACCCACTAGGCCTATCTATATCTATCAAATCATCTTTTACATTTCTATACACAGACAAAATTATACACCCATTTGAATCAACACAATTGGTTTTTTCACTTCCAAGCATCCAACCAATATACCACCAAAACTAATATGCCATGTCAATAACCTGAGACAATGCAGGGACACCAAACCATAACAAAACCACCAAATTATACCACAATCTAGCAACCTGATGCTCATAAACCTTCACCACTTCAAAGTGTTGCCATAAACCAACAGAAAGTTGCCATAAACCAACAGAGTACTGCCCCTTCAAAAAGCCAAACATCACTATGAACTTCAACATAGCTGATGTTTCTATAGAAACATGATAAACACCAGAATAAATGCCCAAGCTCAGGCTAAACAACCAACACCAATGCTGATGCCAAGCTATATCTGCATCAGACTGGAAACACAAGGATATCCACATAGCAGAAACCACAAAATCTGAAACCTGTTGATGATGCATTAACACAGAATCTATCAACAGCAACCTGGAAGCCTCCCTCAGCATATTGAACACAAAACTCTTGGGATTCCAAGTGGTTTCAATAGAGCACAGAACTACCAAAGCCACATCCCAAAATTGCTCTAAAAAATATTGCAAACTGATCAAAACTGAATATAAAAATTCAGTAAACTGATCTATAACTACCTCCATCATCAATAAAAAGAGATTGCAATGAACTTGCTACAAACCTAAATGGAATCCCATCAACCTTGAATCATCAAACTGATTCAAAACAGTAACTTCCCAGGCAGAAATATAAGCTGCCAAACACCAGATTTCTGCCCAATCCCATCTAGCAAAGCTGACTACCAAGAATAGATGCCAATAACAACCACACTGGTGATCAATAGCCATATCCCAAACAGAATGAACCAAGACCAAACTGGAATCAATATGCTGATGTCTCACAACCAAATTCAACAAAGTACCACAAAATAAACTGTATTTCCTACTTGAGATATTATAATTGCATCCCTCACAGCCACACCACCAGCCAGGATTAATATCAACCCAAGCCCAGCTATCAAAACTGATTATAAGGGATAAATGAATACCTGGAATTTGTTGCAGCTGCCAAGCATTTGAAATTTGCTGCTGCTGCCAACAATTAAGCAAATATCTGACTACTGAATCTTCCTTCTGTTGCCATCTCTCCACCACTTCAGATTGCATATTAAACCAAGTAGTTGCTGAGTTGTTACAGACTTCAGCCACAACCCAATATGAGTCTTTAAAAAACTTATCCCAAAGCTGCCAGAAACCAACAGCATGTTGCCAAAAACTATAAACCTGGATCATTGTTGAGATCATTAGAGACAAAACAAAGCTATTAAACACCTTGAGCTTTTTTGCTTCCAGCTCTTGTTCTACTATATCCAATCCCTTTCTTTTTTCTATTATTCTTCCCCACATATAATTGATATTCTTCCTCGTCATCTCCTTTAACTTCTTCAGTGGTTTTGTTCTCTATTTCTTTTCCATTGCTTTTTCCTTCTATTGCTTTCCCATCAATTGGACTATCCAACACCTTGCTAGAAGGGCAAGAATCCTCCATGTTCAACGTACAAGGACCAAGACATTCAAGCTCCTTATTTTGCTTTTCAGCTCTGATTTCAGCTTCCATTAAGCTGTTATATCTTAGTTCTTCCTCACTAAAGCCTATTGAATCCTTTATATTTAGGATCCGATGTTGTTCTTCAGTAGTTGGCTTCAAAAACTGGTTTTCAATAACATCCTCAACTTTCTGAAGCTGTTGTTGTTTATCAGAAGCCTCTGTAATTACCACTTCCACAGCTACTACGTTATCTTGGCTTGCTTTCCCCACTGAATTAACTCTACTGATATCTTTCTTTCCTTTTCTGTTCATTTTTCCATTTTCTTTATCATACAATTGTTCATCAGAAAGTACTTCTCCTGAGCCATTGTCCAAAACAATTTGAGAAATATCCTTCTTCTGACCACTATCCTTCTCAGCAATATCATCAACTGTATTCTCATTAACTTTATCAGTAGCATACTCAACACCATCAACAATTGGATTCTCCTCTCTACTTTCCTCAATATTAACACCATGTTTACTGATAGAGGTTTAGGGTTTAGGGTTTGGAACTTAGGGTTTAGGGTTTAGGGTTTGGAGCTTAGGGTTTAGGGTTTAGGGTTTAGGGTTTAGGGTTTGGAGCTTAGGGTTTAGGGTTTAGGGTTTGGAGCTTAGGGTTTAGGGTTTAGGGTTTGGAGCTTAGGGTTTAGGGTTTAGGGTTTAGGGTTTAGGGTTTGGAGCTTAGGGTTTAGGGTTTAGGGTTTAGGGTTTAGGGTTTAGGGTTTGGAGCTTAGGGTTTAGGGTTTAGGGTTTAGGGTTTGGAGCTTAGGGTTTAGGGTTTAGGGTTTGGAGCTTAGGGTTTAGGGTTTAGGGTTTAGGGTTTGGAGCTTAGGGTTTAGGGTTTGGAGCTTAGGGTTTAGGTTTTAGGGTTTGGAGCTTAGGGTTTAGGGTTTAGGGTTTGGAGCTTAGGGTTTAGGGTTTAGGGTTTAGGGTTTAGGGTTTGGAGCTTAGGGTTTAGGGTTTAGGGTTTGGAGCTATTCCCAAATTGGTAAATTGCATACAATTTTAAATTTTTTATCCAAAATAAAACAAAAACAAGATTAGTCCAAAACTAGGGACTAACCAAGATGAAGACAACACTCTGGAGATTATTGTCTCATAAGTCATAACTAAGATATCCAGAAAACAAAGACCCACATCATTACTGCTGAGCACACCGCACTCTCGGCCCCCACCACCGTGCATGTCATCATCTTCATCGTAAGCTTCATGCGCCGCCCGTTATTTTCTCGCGCATCTCATCTTCACAATGTTGACATCGTGAAGGGTTGTCTCCTCGCACTCATCAAGCTCCATATCTGTCATCTGCGATGAAGGCTTAGGAGGCAGCACACCCTCTAGGGCCTTGAATTGTTCGAAAGTCAAGGAATCTGGGAAGTCGACCGAGAAGTGGATGTATAATTTGCCCATGTCATCACCCTTTCGCTTGAACTTTGGGTGCTCTTTCTGTTGTATTACAAAGACTATGTCTCCAGTAAGAGTGTTAGGAGCTTCATCGGCTTCTCCTGGGAATGTAATTTTCTGTCCATTTTGCATACCCTTCTCCACAACCACTTCCAAGACCTTCTTCTCCTGTACAACCTTTTCGCCCTTGCATTGTGGGCAGCGGTTCTTGTCATTGATAGTTTCTCCAGTACCCTTACATTGCAGGGGTTAGGGTTTAGGGGTTAGGGTTTATAAGGGTTTAGGGGTTAGGGGTTAGGGTTTAGGATTAATTAGTGTATAGTGTATAATGTATAGTGTATAGGGTATAGTGTATAGGGTATAGTGTATAGTGTATAATGTATAGGGCATAGTGTATAGTGTATAGGGTATAGGGTATAGTGTATAGGGTATAGGGTATAGTGTATAGTGTATAGGTTATAGTGTATAGTGTATAGTGTATAAGGTATAGTGTATAGTGTATAGTGTATAGTGTATAGTGTATAGTGTAGTGTATAGTGTATAGTGTATAGTGTATAGGGTATAGTGTATAGGGTATAGGGTATAGGGCATAGTATATAGGGTATAGGGCATAGGGCATAGGGTATAGGGTATAGGGTATAGTATATAGGGTATAGTGTATAGGGTATAGGGTATAGGGTATAGGATATAGTGTATAGGGTATAGGGTATAGGGTATAGTGTATAGTGTATAGGGTATAGGGTATATGGTATAGGGTATAGTGTATAGTGTGTAGTGTATAGTGTATAGTGTATAGTGTATAGTGTATAGGGTATAGGGTATATGGTATAGGGTATAGTGTATAGGGTATAGTGTATAGGGTATAGGGTATAAGGTATAGGATATAGTGTATAGGGTATAAGGTATAGTGTATAGGGTATAGTGTATAGGGTATAGGGTATTTATTGATTCATATTTATTTTTTTAGTGTAATTTAAAATAATTTTCATGTTTTATATAATTATAAAGAATGATATTTATGAAATTAAAATTAATAAATATTTATGTGGTATTTATTTTTTTAAAAATAATATTTATTGACTCATATTTTTTTATGAGAGTAATTTAAAATAACTTTCATATTTTACATAAAAAAAATAATGATATTTATTAAATTAAAATTTAAAAAATATTTATCATTTATTTATTTTTTCAAAATTATCATAAATATTTATGATATTTTAATGTTTTTTAGTTTTTTATTTTTATATTTAGTTCTAAAAATAAACAAAAAATAAACAAAAAAAAAAACATTTAATTTCACCGTCGAAATATTTCCGACGCTGATAAATTAAAAAAATTAATTACTCAGCGACGGAAATATTCCGTCGGTGTAATATTCCAAAAAAAAAAAATATTTTAATTTCACCGTCGGAATATTTCCGACGCTGTTAAATAAAAAAAATAAAAAATGATATATTTCCACCGTCGGAATAATTCCGTCGCTGATAATTATTTAGCGGCGGAATATTCCGTCGGTAAATCAACCGCGAAAATAGTGGCGGTAATTAAACGAATATTCGAGGAATATTCGTTTTAGCGGCGGAATTTAGCGGCGGAATTAAATTCCGTCGCTAAATTTGACGCCAAAATAATTCCGACGCTAAAGCTTATATTCCGCCGCTATTTAGCGACGGAATTAGTCCGTCGCTGATAATTCCGTCGCTAAAATACCTTTTTCTGGTAGTGGCTTGTATGTTATCTAACTTGTGTTCTACATTTTCTGCGGATGTTTTCAATTCATTCACTAGTCTCTCTGTTTGATGCTTGAAGGCATCTGTTTGTAACTGATGGCAAATAGAATTGGTCTCAAGATAGAATTCAAGCTATACGCTATGGGCATCAACTTTCAGTTCCTTAAGACAATTTACCATAGACGATTACACGTCACATTAAGGAAAAGGAGGCTTCCCATTGCCCTTTTGAAAGCAATCAGTGAGATGCCAAGCAGCCCAGACCGCTTCTCTTTATTGGCTAGTGAAAGGCCCTTGTTTGATATGTAAATGATCAGACAGCTATGGTTTGACTTAGCTGTCAGATATTTGTTTAATTGTGCAGCGGAATAAGTAAGGCTTGAAATAATGAAGGGACAAAGAACACAATGAAATAATGCAAGTGTGTGAATGTGTTTGCAGAAATATAATAACACAGAGAATTTAAAGTGGTTCAGAGTTCACTCCTCCTACATCCACCCCCACTGTCAATCTTGACAAGTGAGATCAATTTTATTATAATCTTAATCAACAAGAATTACAAATGATTGATAAGGCAAGTTCCTTGAACTTCCTCTTCCTAATTAGTACAGTCAACTAGGGATACACTTAAAGTACAGTCTTAAGTGTTTTTACAACTTGAAGTACAGTCTCAAGATTTTACAAAATAACTAATACACTCAAAGTACAGTCTTGAGTGTTTACAAACTATTTCTACACCTAAAGTACAGTCTTAGGATTTGGAATTTGTGAATTAACACACTAGGGTTGTTGTTGTTGAAACAGGAAATTCAGGCTGAAGGTTTTTGGTTTGGAACAGTGTTTGAAGGGTAGGGATTGGTGTGTAGGGATTGGTGTGTAGGGATTAAAGGGAGAGGTTTTATGGACTGTGAAAAAGAGTATTTTTCAAGAGTATTTTGTGCAGAGGATGAACTCTTCTATTTATAGCCTTCAATGTAGCCGTTGGAATATGACTGTTGCAGCTCCATTAATGACTCTTTGACTGGTCTTTGCCCCACTTGTCCACTTGCAGGTCTTCATGAGCTGGCTTGAGCTGAGAGCTTCCAGAAGGTCTTCAATGGTCTTCAATGGTGAACTTGGCAAATGAAGATCCAGGTTCCATCTTGGTTGAGATTGTGGTAGCAAAGAATGAGACAGAGTGATGGCTGTCTGAGGGAATGAAGCTATAGCTGTCAGATCAAAATAAGGCTTAGCTGTTAGAGAAGTTCTCTAATAAGGACTGAGATGCACTTGATGATCTTGATAGCTAAGAGAGGGAATATGATTCATGTTATTGATTGAATGTAACCAATGTATAAGGTAGAATCATAACTGTCAGACTCACAGCTGTCAGATAAACTGAAAGATGAATATGATAGATTTCCTCTTTTGATATAAACCCTGTTCTATATATATATTCCTTTATCAAAACCAACTAACTAAGACATTGATCAAAGTTAGGTCCTAACAATTTCCCCCTTTTTGGTAAAGGAAGATCTATTTAGAACATGTTTTCACAGTTAATGATAAGAAAGATAATAATGAAAGAAATAATTCAGGGATTCATAGCATTCACAAGTAATCAGAATGAGATTGAAATACTTGGATTTGATCTCAAGATGAAAGAAGTTCATATATTACAGCCATAAAAACTGAACCAAACAAAATAGAATGTTTCAACCACAAAAAAATGTTCCATAACAATACAATTCAATCATCAGCCAGTTGATCATAGAACTCTTCTCTTTCTTGTCTGGCTGAAATGAGCTCATTTCTTTCTTCCTCCAGCTCTCTTCTCATTTCTGGCTCAACTCCTTTGTAATAGAACTCATTGTTCCATTCCCAAGTCATTCTCTCATCATATTTGAAGAACTTGTCTTCCTTTGCTTTCAGTTGAGCTCTTGTAAGAGGCATCTGATCATTTCTTATTCTCATTGTGCCCCACAAATGCTTCTTCTTGTTCCTTGCTTTCTTGCTTTTCTTGGGCACATTGGATGGATCATGTTGAGTCTGAACTGGGGCTTGAGGAACAGGGGACATATGAGAAGATTGCTGAGGAGGGTTGGAAATGGTAGAAGATGGAATTATTATGGGAGAATCTTGATCTGGGCTTGAAGGATCATCATCATCATCATCACTGTCAGAGTCTGAGGAAAGATCAATGACATTATTGGCTTTGTTTTGGCTGACAGCTATGGATTCTCTGAACTCTTTGATCTCAGGAATAGAGATCAATTTCATGAAGTGAGAGTTTTCATTGGGAGAGTTGAAGAGAATGGGATCAACAGAGATGAAGGGTGAAAGATAGGGCTCAATGCCTGGATTTAGGGTTGGGGGAAAGATATTGACCATTTTGCTTATCAAAAGCATAAGGGCACACTTTTGTTCAAAAAGAGAGAGAAAGAATGATTTTGCAAGCTCAATGCACAAGGTGAAGACTAGACCTTTTGGCATATACAGGCAGGAATTGAGTGATGGAGAGAGAAGTTGACTGAAGAGAATTTCCCAATCAAGAAGTGTGTTGGGAGTGATGAATTTTGGAAAGGATGGGATTTGGTGAACAAAATTGGAGATTGATGAAGTCCTTGACACTTTCCACTCTTCATAGGCAAAGAATACTAATCCTGCAAGATTTCTTGCCACCACAATCAAACCATTTCTTGACAGTTCCCAGGATTTTGGATAGGTAAAGGGGTTTGCAATTTCTGGGATATGAGTTACATGGGCTAACCTTGTCCTTGCTGCCTTGATGGAAGAAATAGAAAAATCAATGCCACAGCTAAGCATCCAAGGTTCTTTCTTGGGAAGGTAGGCTTGATTTAGAGTGGGAGGAATGGAATGGCTTGGAGGGCTGTCAGGACTGTCAAGGATGGGATCACTATCAGACATATCTTGACCTTGTCCAGCTAGGATTGGACTATGAGGGGAGGCTTCAACAGATTCATTTTCTGGGATCGGAGAGATTGGCTTGGAAGGAGCAGAGGTATGGGTTGAAATAGTTGGGATTGAATCAGAGAATTGACCAAGACATTGATTGAGGAGATCAGAGCTAAATTGAGATTTTAGGAGATTTAAGGCTGCCTGACTTCTCCTTTGGTCAACTTTTGCTCAAGAATAGTTACAAGGGCTGCCTCATTTTCTGGGGTTCCATCAAACACAAGTCCCTTGCATGCATTCATGATTGTTTCACCTTTTGAGACAAGATTGGGATCAATTTCAACTCCAACCTTTTTGAGACTTTGAATAACCTCGCAGTCTTATCAGATTCCCTATCAATTTCAACATTTGGGGCAGTTCATTCACTGCACTCGCCTGTGTATAGAAGGGATGGTTTGGATATCTACATCCATATCTGTCACCTTGGGATTGCTAGATGACTCTCCCCGGTCCACTCTTTTTCTTCATGAACCTAAACCCGAGTTCATCTATGGCTATCATTGACTCCTCTTTACTTAGAAAATCATCAAGAAATATGAGAAACCTTTTCGCATCGTGGTTCCCATCCAACTCAATAGCATCAATGGCTCTCAAAATTTTGGCTAACCGTTGAGGTTGGGTAGAGGGATATTTTCATCGTGTTCCCCTTAAAGGTTGCTTCTCTCGATGGTTCTTTGAGGTTAAGGATAGCTTCTATGGTGGCCGATGACCAGAGCTAGGTATGGATGACTTTGGTCCACTCTTGGACTGACAAGAGGGATTTTGGAGAAAGGGAAGGGGTATTTATTTTTGTTTTCTTGGCCTTGGGTGCTTTCTTTTCTGTGTTTTCTTTTCTTTGGCAAAGATTTAGAAGGAATGGATAAGGAGGATTGTACTGATCCGGTGACCGCCCGTCGGGTAGGGATAGCCGTCGAGAGGTTGTTTGCCTTTGTGCAGAGTTTTGGACAAGTCAATAGCCGCCAAGCTCTCGAGGATCTATGTTATCATCACCAAAGCATTAAATTGACCCATGGTGTCAACCCCATGACCGTCAACAAAGACACCCTTTCTTCATCATCCTTATCATGGGCCGTCGAGACAAGGTTCTTTCACCGTCGCCCACCCGATCATCCTTGTTTTTGCCTTTATTGCCATGAGATACCACAGCCTTTTCAACAACCCCGTCTTATTGACATTGGACTTTACACCCCTCTTTCTAATCCCGTGACTTGTAGCCAATGCTACCAAGTCCTTCCAATGTTCAATCTTCTTCTTGTTTCTTCTGCAGTTTTTCTTGAGTTTCAATAAAACTACTAGTGCTTATATCATCTCCAAATTTCTCATTACAGCTCCTTTCTTTTGTTTCAATGCAAAAGTTCTCATTGAAGCACTTTGTCTCGACAACTTAATGCCTTCACCATTTCTTGTGTAGAGGAGGATTGAGCTTAGGAATTAGGACTTCAAGTATTCCACTCATGAATCAAGTTATTCATCTTTCCACCTTGTTTCTTGAATTTTAGAGTAGAGGTTGAGGCCGCAAGCCGGAAGTTGTGGAGAAGAACAATGCACCAGCTTTGTGTCTTTGGTCATCGTGCTCAAGATTTGCTTCCATTCATTTGATCCCATTCGATCAAATGAAGATTGCTTGCCATCAATGGCTTTGTGACCACATCCATAAGAGTTGATTTGAAAATATCGCCTTTGTCCTTAACCATTGCCTTGTCCTGAACATTCTTGAAGTCAAGGACTTTAACACCAAGGAATTTCTCATACACAGTCTTCAATCTATCTGACCCTCTATCCCATATATTTGTCACATCATCTGCTTTGTTTGGGATCCCATAGACTTCACTGACCATTTCTTGAGTAATGGTTATCTCAACATTGTCTATGGTGGCAGTTATTGAATTGTTTTCCTTGTTTCTCTTTCCCACAAGGTAAATTTCTCTGCACAGTTCTTCATAAATTGGAGGTTTGGCTCCCATGAAATCAAGCAATTCATTGACCTCAAGAAGTTCTTTGATGAGTATTCCAACTTTAGAATCATAGAAGCTAGGTTTAATGAAGTAGCTGTGAGCATCTGGGTAAAATGCTTTTGATTCTGCCATGGATGGTTAAAAGAATTAGGGTTGAAGAAATTCGATGGTGGATTAGTGAGGGAAAGAGACGAATTTTAAATAGAGGGTTAATGAAACAAGAGTTTTGGTGATTACGAAAGGAGAGAGACAAATAATGAGTGGAGAGTGGGTTTTAATGAGCATTGGGGATTTCAAAGTTTAGTAACTGTTCATATGAACAGTGATTTTTTCCCTTCCCCACGTTGAGGCATTAACTCCCACAGAACACAAGAAGAACATTCTCTTTTTCAAGAATTTTGCAGGGGAAGAGATGGCTAAGGAAGTGACAATTGTGAGCAATTAACACGATCAAATCACCAAAAAAGTTGCTTTAACCTAGCTGTAAAAAAAACTTTGACAGTTAAGTCTAGTTTGAATGATGATGGCTGTCTGAGATAGCTATGGGGAAACTTGCCTATAAAACAATGACAATTTCAGAGGAAACTCATTCAGATTGTTTTATAAACACAAATGGGTAGATTTTCCTCAAAGTTTAATCCCAAAAAGATGGCTCAAACAAAGAAAATGCTTGGTTTTTGGGAAGAATTGTGAGGATGATTTGAGGGGGGATGAAATGGAGAGAGAGAGAGAGAGTCCTTCAATGTAGTTGAAAGTTCAGAGGGAGTGAGTGACAGAGGTAAGAACAAGAGAGTGAGAGTAGATCAGGACTATGGTGTCAAGGAGGTAGTCACGAGAGAAAGTTGACAAGAGAGAAGGAGAGGGAATAAGGCTTTTGGAAAAACTATTAAGGTTGATCGGGTGAGTCCAAAGAGGGGAAAAAGTAAGGTAGAGAGGGTTTATACATTGGGGAGTTGGTTAAGCAAGATAGGGCTCGCATGCCTATGGAGAGGGGATTAGCCGTCAAGAAGAAGGTTGAGCCCGAGAAGCCGTATACTCCGTGAGCGTGGATTCACTCTCTCCAGGGGGTTGGTTTGTTGGAGGAGGAGAGGTGATAACTTTGCTGGAGTGCATGCATCTCCTTCTTCAACAATATCATACCTATTCAACCAGGTTATAGGTTGTTTTAGCCCCGTCGAGTTCCACTGTGGAGAGAGAAGAGTCAAGAGCTAGCCAACCACTACGTTGCCGGGAATGGTTCTTATTCTGGAGATTTCAGCTTTGTGACACCAATGGAGGGTTTGTTTCAACCATATGATGCGTAGAAGAATGGTGGCCAAGAAGAGCAAGTCCTTCTCTTCAATATTCAAATACTTCAATTGATCCCTTCCTCGGGAGAGGCACCCAAGATGGTTGCAAAGGTATCATCGCACCTTGCGCCTACTCAGGAGGCTAGGTGTGAGGGAATGAGTGCCGGTGGAGGATCTGGAGAGACAAAGTGACATTTCCTAAGAATGTCCGACAGCCTAAGGTGAAGATTTGAAGAGGAGAGCTGGTTCTGGAGATTGTTTGGTTTTAAGGAAGTTTTTGGTGAGTGAATGCAGATGAAAGAGAGAGGGATTTCTTGGTTTGTTGTATGTTTTTGTTTTTGTGTTTGTTTTTCATGACTTTTGCATAAATAGCTATCTGTGGATGGCTATCAGGAATGTTTTTTGAGGGAATAGCTGTCAGGCATCATTGTGACAGCATTGCTCTGTATGTAATCCTCCTTTTTATTTATGAAGAACAACTCTTTATTTTGGCATATTTATCATTCCAAGCATAGCTCTTAACAGCTCAAATCTCTTTTCATCCATTGCTTTAGTAAGAATATCAGAGATATTATCCTCAATACAAACTTTTGCAAGGTTGATATTCCTTTTTTCAACATGGTCTCTGATGAAGTGATGTCTGACCTCAATATGCTTTGTTTTTGAGTGTTGGACAGGGTTTTCTGTCATGGCAATAGTACTTGAGTTGTCACAGAAGATGGGAATATTGGATAATTCAATTCCAAAGTCATGAAGTTGACTTTTAAGATAGAGAATTTGAGAACAACACAAGCCCGCAAAGAATATACTCAAATTTCGCTTGTTGAGGTGGCTACCGAGGTTTGCTTTTGCTTGACCATGAAATAATTCTTGATCCAATAAACCGGCATCCACCACTTGTGGATTTTCTATCTAGATTGCATCCAGCATAGTCGAGAGTCGTGAATCCAATTAGAGAGAATGGGGATTCAGCTGGGATACCACAAGCCATAATCGTGGGTTCCTTTGAGATATCTCAAAATTCTCTTGACACAGAGAGATGAGATTCCTTGGGATTTGCTTGAAATCTAGCACGAGACGTACACTAAACATAATGTCGTCTTGAAGCCGTTAGATAAAGGAGAGATCCAATGTAACTTCGTAAAGTGTTGGATTTACACTTTGACCATCCGGATCAAGATGGAGTTTGGTTGTGGCCGACAAGGGAGTTTTAGCAGGGGAAGCAGTTTGCATGTCAAACTTCTTGATCATATCCCTTGTGTATTTAGCTTGGTTAATGAAGATTCCTTCCTTCATTTGCTTGACTTGAAGGCCCATGAAGAAAGTGAGCTCACCAATCATGCTCATTTCAAAATGGTCTTTCATAATATCCCCAAATTCAGTGCACAAGTCCTCATTTGATGAGCCAAAAATGATGTCCTCAACATAGACTTGGATGAGCAACTGATCATCTCCATATTTCTTGATAAACAAAGTGTTATCAATATGGCCCTTGGTAAATCCTTTGCCAAGGAGATATCTAGATAGGGTATCATACCAAGCTCTTGGTGCTTGTTTAAGCCCATACAATGCTTTGTCCAATTTGTATACATGATCAGGAAACTTTGGGTGCTCAAATCCAGGGGGTTGAGATACAAAAACCTTTTCATTTAAGACTCCATTCAGAAATGCACTCTTGACATCTATCTGGAATACTTTCATCTTCTTGAATGAAGCATAGGCAAGGAATAGTCTTATAGCTTCAAGTCTTGCAACAGGTGCAAAAGTCTCATCATAGTCAATACCTTCTTCTTGTCTGTATCCTTGAGCAACCAGTCTAGCTTTGTTTCTTACTACAACACCTTCTTCATTCATCTTATTTCTAAAAACTCATATTGTTCCAATGATAGTTTGGTTTCTTGGTTTAGGAACAAGTTACCACACTTTGTTCCTTTCAAACTGCTCTAATTCTTCTTCCATGGCTTCTATCCAGTCAGCATCTTGGAGTGCTTCATTTATTTTCTTTGGTTCCACTTGGGATATGAATGCACTCATGAGAAAAGGAATGTTGTCTGGAACTGGGGTTTTATCAATTTGAAGGCTGATGTAAAGATCTTTATTGGGTGGAATGATGTGAGTAATGGAGGATTCATCATTGGTTTTGGGAGGAGAAAGAGTATTATTGGATGGAGATGGAAGGTGGCTAGTAGATGGATTACTTGAAGAATTTGGATGGCCGCGCCTAAGGGTTGGGCCGTCGCCTAAGGAAGAATTTTGGGAGATGTCAGTCAAGGGATGACCATTTATTTGAGTATTCTCTTCCTCATCAATTGGATTGGAAGTGGGAGTGATTGCTGGTTACTTGGTTGGCTGGATTGGTTGATGATGGGAGTGGGATTGGTCATGGCCGCTGGGCACAGATGGTCAAGCGATGAATTTCTTGGAACCATGTATGGAAGATTTGATGAATCTTGTTCATGATGGAGAACAGTTGAATCAAGAATGGGAGATGCTTCAGGGAGATTATCTAGGTTTCCCAAACCTTCATCAAAATCACACAATTCAGTTACACTTTGATCATTGTTTTCATAAAAGTCAACATGAATTGATTCTTCCACAACAAGTCTTCTTTTGTTGTAAACTCTATAAGCTTTGCTTGTGTTAGAATATCCAAGAAAGATTCCTTCATCACTTTTGGAGTCAAATTTGTCCAAATTGTTCTTGCCATTATTGTGGATGAAGCATCTACTTCCAAAACTGTGAAAGTAGGAAATGGTAGGAACTTTGTCATTCCATAATTCATATGGAGTCTTCTTATGGAATTTGTTGATTAGTGTTTTATTTTGAACATACACAGCAGTAGTGACAGTTTCACCCCAAAAATACTTTGGGAGATTGTGTTCTGACAGCATTGTTCTTGCTGCCTCACAAATTGTTCTGTTCTTCCTTTCAGCAACACCATTTTGTTGGAGTCACAATATTCTTCTACTCCTGTGTTCTCAAATTCTTTTCCATGATCAGATCTGATCTTGACAATGGATGTCCCTTTTTGATTTTGAATTTTATTGAACAGCTTTGTTAGACAGCTAAGGGTGTCACTTTTGGATTCAAGAAGAATGATCCAAGTAACCGTGTAGTCATCAACCACAACTAGGAGTATCTCTTTCCTCCTAAAGATCTAGTTCTTATGGGTCCAAAGAGATCCATATGAAGTAGTTCAATAGGTCTTGAGGTGTCCAACTTGGTCTTGGGCTTGAATGAAGATCTCTTTTGCTTCCCACATTGGCATGCTTTGCATAGTTTGTCCTTCTTGAATGGGATCTTTGGAAGACCTCTGACTAGATTTGAATTTGCAAGCTTGGAGATGGTTTTATGGTTAAGGTGAGCCAATCTTTTGTGCCAAAGCCATGACATATCAGATTGACTAAATGATAGAAGGCAGTGAGCATTTGAGGATTCCACAATCTCTAGGTTTAAGCAGTAGAGATTTCCTTTTCTTGATCCAAATGTAATGACTTTATTGCTTTTTTCTTTAACAAGACATGGATCCTTGGTGCAAACAACATGATATCCCTTATCACGCATTTGACTAATCGATCAAATTGTGTTTGAGACCCTCTACATAAGACACATTTGTAAAAATGATATCTTTAGTAATAAGATTTCCTGATCCTTTGACCTTAGCTTGGGAATTGTCACCAAAGGTTACATTTGGACCATTTTTAGGGATATATTGTTGCAACCAGTCTTTATTGAAGGTCATATGTCTACTACAACCACTATCTAAATACCAGAGACCTTTCCTGGGTACCTCTTTTAGTTCATCTGCAGCAGCAAGTGCTTCCATTTCTTCCTCATTGTCTGATTCTTCCTCATCTTCAGCTATAAGGCATAGCATGGCCTCTTCTCCTTCATTGTCAGAATCATCACTTGACACATACTCTTCATCACTGAATTTTGATGAATCAGCTATCATAACTTGCTCCTTGTTTTTGTCATTTTTATTTTTGGAACAATTGAAGCAGTTACACCTGGAACTGTGAATGATCTCTTTTGAGTAAGTCAATTTCTTAGCTGTCAGATTGTCCCTAGGTTTCCTTGGTTCAGGACAATCAGATGAGTAATGTCCTTGCTTTCCACAGTTGAAGCAATCAATTGTCTTCTTGTAGCTGTCTTGTTGAGAATTAGATGTGGAAGGGTTGTATTTTTTGGCAAAAGATTTCTTTTGAAATTTCATGGCTTTTCTGACAGCCATGGATATGAGACTTGGAATGTCTTCTTGAGAGATCTGTTTGCTGACAGGTTTGGAGCTGATGTTTATCTTTTGAAGGGCATTGTTGACAATGGTCTCAATGTCTTGATGAGTGATTGGTTTGTGGACAGGTTTCTTGAGCTTGATTAAGGCTAAAGTTTGTGAAATGGTAGGAACTGGTTGAATTTTTATCATACCTTCCAGTTCATCAGCTTCAAGCTTTCCAAAATACTGTTCAATTGTCATTGTGCTCCATTCAGATCCTTCTCTAATAGGTAATGCTACCTTTTCATATTCTTATGGGAGATTAGAATATATCTTGAGGCAGAGATCTTGTTGTTCAAAGGTTTTTGCATGGTCAGCAATAGATCTAACAAGGTTTTCAAACCTTGGTTGAGCAACACTCACTTTTTCTCCAGGATAGAACTTGAAGTTGTCTAATTGCCTAAGCAAGTTATACAAATTTTGTGTCCTGACACTGGTGTGCTTAGTGAACTTAGTTTGAATGAGAGCCCATGCTGTTCTGGCATTTGGTTCCTTAGCAATTTCTTGTGCTAGTGAGTCATTTACACTCTTTTGAAGAATGTTTTTGACTTTTAAGTTTGCACTGATTAATTGCTTTTCAGATTCAGACCATGTTTCTGGGGATTTGATCCTACTAGGTCCTCCATCAGTATCTATTTGAGTTGGGTAGGATACTTCATTCTCTAGAACATACCAGTTCCATATACTGTTTGCATCAAGGTATGTTTTTATTTTTGATGCATAGATCTCAAAAGATCCACAGTCATCAATGTGTGGGATGTATTTTTCATTATTTCTCCTTGGTTGAGGCATGGTGGGTTTGAAGAGGATCCTTCACAAGTTGTTAAACTTTTGAATATGAAGACAAGCTCTGATACCAATTGAAAGGCCCTTGTTTGATATGTAAATGATCAGACAGCTATGGTTTGACTTAGCTGTCAGACATTTGTTTAATTGTGCAGCGGAATAAGTAAGGCTTGAAATAATGAAGGGACAAAGAACACAATGAAATAATGCAAGTGTGTGAATGTGTTTGCAGAAATATAATAACACAGAGAATTTAAAGTGGTTCAGAGTTCACTCCTCCTACATCCACCCCCACTGTTAATCTTGACAAGTGAGATCAATTTTATTATAATCTTAATCAACAAGAATTACAAATGATTGATAAGGCAAGTTCCTTGAACTTCCTCTTCCTAATTAGTACAGTCAACTAGGGATACACTTAAAGTACAGTCTTAAGTGTTTTTACAACTTGAAGTACAGTCTCAAGATTTTACAAAACAACTAATACACACAAAGTACAGTCTTGAGTGTTTACAAACTATTTCTACACCTAAAGTACAGTCTTAGGATTTGGAATTTGTGAATTAACACACTAGGGTTGTTGTTGTTGAAACAGGGGTTTCAGGCTGAAGGTTTTTGGTTTGGAACAGTGTTTTAAGGGTAGGGATTGGTGTGTAGGGATTGGTGTGTAGGGATTTAAGGGAGAGGTTTTATGGACTGTGAAAAAGAGTATTTTTCAAGAGTATTTTGTGCAGAGGATGAACTCTTCTATTTATAGCCTTCAATGTAGCCGTTGGAATATGACTGTTGCAGCTCCATTAATGACTCTTTGACTGGTCTTTGCCCCACTTGTCCACTTGCAGGTCTTCATGAGCTGGCTTGAGCTGAGAGCTTCCAGAAGGTCTTCAATGGTCTTCAATGGTGAACTTGACAGCTGTGAAGATTCAGGTTCCATCTTGGTTGAGATTGTGGTAGCAAAGAATGAGACAGAGTGATGGCTGTCTGAGGGAATGAAGCTATAGCTGTCAGATCAAAACAAGGCTTAGCTATTAGAGAAGTTCTCTAATAATGACTGAGATGCACTTGATGATCTTGATAGCTAAGAGAGGGAATATGATTCATGTTATTGATTGAATGTAACCAATGTATAAGGTAGAATCATAACTCGACACACAAATTGCCGAGATAAACTGAAAGATGAATATGATAGATTTCCTCTTTTGATATAAACCCTGTTCTATATATATATTCCTTTATCAAAACCAACTAACTAAGACATTGATCAAAGTTAGGTCCTAACAGCTAGGATTTTCGAACACCCTGCAAATAGATTTTGATATGTGTTTTGCCAGCAAGAATATGAGGAAACAACCTTTCTCATTGCTTTCTGTACCAACTGCATTTCCTTCTCATTTTTTAGTGGTTCCATGGAGAATTCAGCAACTATATCACCGGAAATTCCATGGTTCTCCGAAGAAACAACCCCATGATTGGAAGCTTTGAGAAAGCAATACTAGAATCCAAAAGATCCGGAGATGATGATGATGCTTATGCCAACACATTTGAACCAACAAAGGTAACGTAATTAAGCCCAAAAAGTGATGCAGAAACTTCCTTGAATGGGTCTTGAATCTGAATTCTTCCTTCCCCTATAGCTTGAATCCTTCCAAAAATTGATTCTTGAACTTTCAATGCCACAGAAATTTAAAAATTTAGAATTTGGGGAAGAACTAGGTTTTCGGATTTTGAGGATTTTGGTGTTTAATCTAGGTGGTTTGGTGTTTGGGAGATGTAATTGTAATGAATAAAGGTTGGGGGAGATTGTAGTTGCCGGAATTTATGGAGAGTTTGGGGAGAATTTGGTGGTGAAAGGAGGTGGGTCGATGGTGGTGAAGGGAAAGAAGGGGGAAAAGAGTGAAGATGAAGTTAGGAAGAAAGAGTCGTGTCTTTTTAGATGAATCGACACATCTCTTTAAAACAACTAGGTGCACGCCCGAACCAACAAAGTTGCACGGCCATTCCCCTCGGCTGAGTCAACTCGGATTTACTCGTTCTTGAATTGCACGGCCGCTCCACTTTGTAGAGCACGGCCGCTCCTTTTTACTGTTCATCATATTTTTTTAAATATTTTTTTTTACATCTGTAAAAATAGAGTTAGTTCATAATAATAATAAATAATAAATAGATAAAATAAAATATAAATAAAAATATAAATATAAATAATAAAGACAAATATCAAAAAGTAAACCGTTGTCCCCGGCAACGGCGCCAAAAACTTGTTCGGTCGAAACCTAACGGTTTATTTATATTCGCAAGCGCACGGGCTATTGTAATACATCGGGTGCAAGTACGAGTCGATCCCACAGAGACAGGGTTTACTTAGGGGATGATATTTGTCTTTATATAAATATATAGATATAATGATTGGGGGGAAAGATAAGAATTTTGTAAGATAAAATACTAGAAAGATGCAAAAACTACTCTAACATATAATGATAGTATTCTCGGGATTGAAAACAAATAAATATGCTTTAGATAAAGGCTTTTATCAAAATAACAAGGATGGTACGTTCGGCCTACACTACTTCGGGTTAAGACAGTAGCGTTTGTATCCTTCACTAATTATGCCCTAACTGTTTGAGATTTCCGTTTATGTTATTCCCGCCCTGTCACAAACGGGCATTCCGGCTTAACTCTAGCTGACCACAATTAGAAAGAATCCATTAAGATCGAAAGTCAACGTACTTTCCATTCAAAGAACACCCCTAGGCCGTTGAACTACTCTCGTGATCAATGAAACCTAGTTCCTTCATATGGTTCCGTCAATTGAAATTCTCCGCTAGGTACTTCTCTCAATTGACTAGGGTTCCACAAATATAAACGTATTCATATTTGCAAGCAATTCAAGAATAATATGAAGAAATTGTTTTAAGATGAAAGTGCCAAGTCAAGGATGATACGCTAAGTTGTGCTAACTAGCACATGTATTTTAAGACTCACCGGCCTTTCTCTCCAGGGTTCGGCTTAGTGTAATCCCGTTCGTCACGCGGGAAATCCAACTCACCTCTCGAGGGTACCAAATAAATCAAAAATACCAATTAAGTCTATAATCTCACGTATTTTCCACTAAAGGATCATTCCTAGGTCTTTAAATCACTTTGTGTAATTTATCGACCTAGTTCAATTCTTAGAGTTCCGCTAATCAATGTTTTTCCTTTGATCAACTGAGGTTATACAATTAAAGACGTCTCCCTAATTGCAAGCAATAAGATTTACAAGAAGAGAATTGAAATGACATGTAGAAGAAGCAATGAATACAAGTAAATGAGTTTCCAACTCCGAGAAATGGAGGATTACTCAAACCATTGAAATAATAAAAGGAAGTAAGTAAAGAAATAAAGATAAGGAAAGAAATACTTATTCATAATAAGAGAGACAATGGCTAGAAATAATCTTCATTCACAATCTTCAAGAGTACACAAGATTTGTCACGAATCCTTGATAAACTTTGAACATCGTGTATAAATTGCTAAAGTAATTTTTCTATATAATCTAAGTATGATATGATCCTTTCTAAATGTGTATTATGAACATTTTCGGATTTTCTGGATATCTAAACTGAGTACAAAGGCTTCTTTATATAGACATCTATGCTAAAGGTTGGGACTCTTCAAAGTGGTGCCTCCAAAAGGTGCCTTTTGGAACAGTACGCCGATCGCACGGCCGAGTCAAGGGAACTGCACGGCCGTGCGATCTTGGCGCCAAAAATTATTTTGAACTGGGCATTGTTGCACGGCCGCTCCTCCTTTGGCTACACGACCGCTCCGACTGAATTTTGGCCTTTATGCTTATTTCGATGCTGTCCCTCCATGGCTTTGACACTTGATTATTTCCAAGGCTCCAATTTGATCATAATTTGACTCTAAAACCTGTCTAAGAGTATAAAATCTAACAAAAGCATAAAATTGAAGATAT
This sequence comes from Adenophora triphylla var. japonica, assembly GCA_022495995.1. Lineage (NCBI taxonomy): Eukaryota > Viridiplantae > Streptophyta > Magnoliopsida > Asterales > Campanulaceae > Adenophora > Adenophora triphylla. The sequence goes on along the minus strand of JAFEMH010000044.1, from coordinate 111,584 downwards.
ATGATAAAAGAAGCTAAAATAACCTAAATGCAAACTAAATGATACTAAAAACTAAGGAAATGATTAATAAATAATGGGATAAATGACTATATAATAGTCACTTATCAGGCATCCCCCGAGCTCCTTTCATAACGCCATTAAAAACTTCAGACAAATTAGTAGTCTTAATGTCGTACCTATATCCACCATCGTGAGCCATTGTCCACTTTCTAGCATCCAAGTGCTCAAACTATTTAGTTGCCTCAGGGTTGATGATATGAATTTGCCTCAGATAGCATTTTAGCTTTCTATCTTGGGTGGTGCTAACAGCACGCCAAAAAAGATCTTTCAATCCAACGCCCTTGTGAGCTTTAAGAAAATTAGCTCGCAAGTCCAACATGCACCATCTGTGGATTACATTTCGTGGTCAGCTGGCAATGTCTCCAACCGTGGAAAGGATGCCATTATGCCGATCAGATATCAAGCAAACTTCACGACCCTTAACAATATGTTTGCAAAGAAGATGAAGAAACCAACACCAGTTTCGATAGTCCTCTTTTTCAACAATAGCGAATGCGAGAGGAAGTAGACTATCATTTGCGTCAACACCCATGACAATAAGAATAACCCCTCTATATCTTGCCCTATGAACTTAGCATCTATGTTTAGATGATCTTGGCTAATTTCAGTACCCAAGCAAGAATGAGGACCCTTGTATTTGGTAACTTCCCAATACCCGGCATTCTTCAAACTCATATTCACATAAAAATTGCACGGAAAATCTTTCACCAAACACTCAATAGTCCACTTTCGGGTTGTTCTTCGTTTTACCTTGAAGCGCAGATTTTTCTTAATATGAAACAACTTCATTTTATACTGCACCTCTGTCTTCTTTGAAAAGCGAATACCTTTGGCAATTTCATCATGTTCTGCATTCCATTCAGCAAAGTCATATTGGTTATCATCATATATCTCTGATCCTTCTCCAATATCACGATAAAATTGATACCCGACTCTCTCATGCACATGATGTTGTGGTTCTTCGTAAGCAACCAAATGTAACGCCAAATCTTCCCTCACCCTAGCTTCACCCTCATTCTCGCTATCATCAGTAGGACTACTGCAATCATCATATCCATCGTCATGATCTTCATTTAGAAGCAACCCAATATTTTCTTCATAATCTGAATCATTATCATCATCATTATACAATTCCTCACCCTCCTCTCTCTCTTCCTCCCCCTCTTCCTCTTCCTCTTCCTCTTCCTTTTCCTCTCCCTCTTCCTCTCCCACATATGTTTGTGTACTTGTTCCAGCATACCTCTGACTATAGCAATTTAAAGAACCCATCTGGGAGGTATCCACGTCATTAACATACTCATTTTGTAATGGCTCCTCATGGGTTTCAAATTCCTCAACATTCACATTATCAACTAAATTCATCTTAACATACAATTATAAGCTACTCAACCCAACAAACTGATCAGAAACATCAAACATAACTCCCATACCCATATCATTGTCGATTACAAATGGAATGTAATTTGCAATCCCGGGAGCGACAAGATGAGGATATCTACATGTAACTTGCAACTGAACAATAGCTCGATCTACCCCAATTTTCTTAGCTAACTTTTTAATAAACTTCTTGTAACTCCACCGAGTTTTAGCCCTAAGTGCACATTTTGGTCCCCTTTCAAAATGTTCACCTTCAAACGGGTGTTCAACATCTCCTCCCCAATAACATATGAAAATAAGTGGAACTCCAGCCATATTTATTCCTAAAAATTGAAAAAATAAATTATAAAAAATATAATTTAACAATATCACTACATTTACAAAAAAATCAAATAAATACTAAATTTAAATTTCAAACAAAAATTAAGAGGAATTAAATGTACCTTCTTTTTTTGAATCTTCTTATGCTCACTTCTTTGAATTTTTCAGCTTTTTTTTTTATTAAAATCCACCACCTCCCTTCTCTTGTTCTTGAACTTCTTAATCAACTCCTTGAATTTTCAAATTTTTTTGGAAAAAATTCACCTACTCTCCTCTTCTTCTTCCTTCTTTTTTCCTTCTTCTTCACTGAGGTTTGTTTAGGCGTGGGTTGTTTACAGATTTGCTGGGGGAGATGAGTTTTGTAAACAAAATCCGGAATTAGCATTTCTGGATTTGAATTTTTCAAAAAACATTATTACTTAATTCAATTCAGTTCAATTCAGTATTTAAAAAAAATTAATAAAATCCGGAATTATCAATACCGGATTACATTAGGAGCGATCGCCCCCATAAAACCTGCGATCTCTCGCTATTTTTTCCGTAAAAATATTAATTTGCTAATTTAATCGGTTTTGAAAAAAAAAAAAAAAAAGGAATCCGGAAATGGTAACGCCGGAATACATTGGGAGCGATCGCTCCATACTATAAGTGCGATCGCTCCTATTAACGTAAATTTTATTTTGTTAAATTCGGTTTTGCAAAAAAAAAAAAAAAAACCAAATCCGAAATTGGTAATTCCGGAATGCATTAATCCGGAATTACCAATTCCGGATTTAGTTCAAAAGTGTTAGTTTGGTACTTAAAGTTTTTATAATGTTATTTTTGTAAATAAATTTTTAAAAAGTAATATTTTGGAAAAAAAAATCGACAAAGTGTGGTGCAAATCCATGCATTATATCTTAGTTTGCTTTCTAGTTGTTATTGTTGTGTTTGAATTGCTCTTATATCTTTATATTTATGTTTATTGAATTTTGTTTATTTATATATTATGTGCAAATCATATATGAAAGGTCCTGTTTACTTTAATCAGATTGAAAGGTTAGACAGTTAAGCTTTGACAGCTGAGGTGAGATCTTAGCTGTCAGATATTAACTGGATTTAAAAGCAAGTGTTAAATGTGCAGCATAATAATAAGTGTTGAAATAATGTAAATATAAGTGAATAGTGTATGTGTGTGTAGATGTGTGTGTGTGTTGTGTGATAATACCAAATGAACACAAGGAATTTTAAGGTAGTTCAGAGTTCACTCCTCCTACGTCCACCCTCACTGTCAACCTTGACAAGTGAGATCAATCCACTTAAATCTAGTTCCCGTTATGATTTACAAAGGATTGGATAGGCAAGTTCCTTGAACTTCCTCTTCCTAATAAGTATGGTCTATTAGGGATTATGCTCTATACTAAGCAAGTTACAATACCCACTTAAAGTCAGTCTTAAGTTGTTTTACAAATTAGTTTATACACCTGAGGTCAGTTACAGGTGTCTTAATGTTGTTTTGATTGTTGGTTGCAGGTTGAGAAGGGTTGGAGGTAAGGTTGTAGAAGTTGTGTGTAAAGGGGCAATATCTTCAGTCTTGGAGGACTCCTTTTATAGGCTTGAATATAGCCATTGAAGGGGATAAGGAGACAAGGTAGTAAATGCATGTTGGAGTTGCATTTAGAGCCTTTGTTGACTGGATAATAACATAGCTGTAATATGCAACCATGGATGAGATCTTTATGGAGATGAGCTGGCAGCATCAGTTGGGAGAAATTTGGGCAATGCACATCTTGATTATCACATAAGTACATCACTGTTGTTTGTTTGAAGATCGTAGCTGTCAGAGGGATGAAGCCTTTGCTGTTTGAGAACCTTAGCTGTCAGAGCTAAGTTCTTGATCTAGATGGTTTAGGCAATATGAAATGCTCCATATGTAAATATATACATTAATGTATATGATTGGTTTTGAGTTAGATCATTGCAGATTGGTTGAATCATAGCTGTCCAGTTGATATATAAGATGTGCAGTTTGAGTTATGGGCTCAGCTGTCCAGAGTCATATGTTATCTTGGCTGTCAGATAGCATATGATATATTTCTTTGTCAAAACCTTTTATAACTATGTGGCTTACATAAATAGGTCATAACAATTTCCCCCTTTTTGGCAAAGTAATATAACTAATAAGATATAACCTGCAAGATACTCATGAATTGAATATACCAATGAAGATGAGATCAATCTTCTTGATTCAATCAAAAGAGCTTTAAAACAAAACACATTATCCAAAATAAACATTGTTTTTAAAGCAGAAAATAAAGGTAGGGTTTAAAAAGACTTATCCAAATAAAAGACATAAAATTTTCTTAATCAGAAAATTTATCTCTTTCTCTTCTTGCTGCAAGGATCTCCTCTCTTTCAGCTAGCAGCACTTTCTTCATCTTGTCATCAACACCTCTGTAATACATCTCATTGTTCCATTCCCAGCTCATCTCATCATCATATGTGAAGGATTGATCTTGCCTTTCCTTGAGAACAGCCTTGGAGAGAGGTTCTTCATCATCTCTTAATCTCAGATTACCCCATTTGGAAGCCATCTTTAGTTTTGAGCTTTGACCTCTGATTCCTGCAAATAGGTTAGAGAAGAAGGGGTTTGTTTGAAGAGAGATGGGTTGTTGAGCTTTATGTAGAGGAGGATCTGTAGTGATAGTGAGAACAGTAGAGGTTGAAAACTGATGCTGTTTCATCACAGAAGCAATATCTTCATCATCACTTGACAAAACAATATTGGGAGCAGCACCAGAGGCTCTTTTTCCTAGGTTGACATCTTCTTCCTCAGACTCAACAGCTTTCCCTTTAAATGCCTTCTTATCAGACTTGGATCCAGATGAGACTTCCAAAATGTGTCTCATTTTGGTTATCATTGACCTGGTGAATTTCTGCATGTCTGAGATGGTCACATGATATGGAGGCACATAGGTTGAAGGGTTAAAGGTTGGAGGAAGGTTGTCTTGGAGAGATCTGGTGTTTAGGGGAATGAAAGAGGAAGGTACTGAGGAGGTAGGGGGAAACATAGCTGTCAGGCTTGGCTTTGCAATGACAGCCATGATTATGGATTTATTGAGGCAAATCCTCCAGTACATTTCTTTGGCAAGCTCAATGCAAAGGGCATAAACCAGGGATGAAGGCATATAGATGCATTCATTGATATTTGAAGAGAGAAGCTGGGAGAACAAAATTTCCCAATCAATGATGGTGGCAATATCCATGAAGTTTGGTAGCCTGGGGGCTTTGTGAAAGAAGGAGTTTGGGAGAGCTATTCTGTACTTTTTCCATTCCTCATGGGCAAATATAATGAGACCACACATATTCCTTGCATGGATCATAATGGAATTTTTGCTCAACAGCCAAGGGTTGGGGATTAAGCTAGGATTGGCAATCTCAGGAAGGTGGGTAATCTCCTTAAATCTTTGGTGAGCAGCCATGATGGAGGGTAAGGAAAAATCAATGTCACAGTCTAGAATCCAAGGTTCACAGGTTGGAAGAATTTCAAACTCAGTGGTAGGATTAGGTGGATCTTGTGTTACAGGTTCAGGTTGGGTTTCAGAATCATGGGTAGGATCAGCTGTTTCTTGGGTTTGAGCAGGCTCATTAGGATTGGATTGAGATTCAGGTTCAGGCATGCTAGCTTTCTTAGCTATATCTCTGGTTCTGATTAAATCCAAGGCTTTTTGAACATCTTCCTCAATTAACAGGGATCTCAAGTAGTAAAGAACAACTGGGAAATGCTTAGGATTTTCTAAAGATAGTCCTTCAGATGCTTTAAAGATGTTTTCAGGAATGGGGGAAGGATCTGAGGGACTTGGAATGGGTGATGCCTGACTAGAGAAGGGCATAGCTGTCAGAATGGGAGAGTGAGGACTACTGTTCCCCCTTAACTGAGGCTCATCCTTTTCAGAGCTAGGACTATTCCCCCTTTCTTTTTCAACACTAGGCTCATTTGGACTAATGTTGGAGGGATTGAGGTTGAGGATGCCTTGAGCCACAGAGTCATGTGGTGAACTGGATTGGTCTTTAGATGAGGAGGGTTGAGGTGTGATTGGTTTCAATTTTTTGGATGGGGGAGCATCTTTGTCTGATTTTCTCTTCCTAGAGAAAGTATTGAGAGTTTGAGTAGGGGTAGAGATTACCTTAGATGTGGTGACAACAACTGAGGAAATCTTGGCTGTCAGAGAGGATGCTTCCATAGCTGTCCCAGATGACTGTCCAACCTTAGATGTTCTCACTTCCATCAGAGACTCAGCAATAGCTCTTCTCATGTTTTCTTCATATTCATCATCATGGCTTTCTTCCTCTTCTCCAGCATACTCATCAATAGCTTTGAAGATGGGATCTGACTGGGTATCTTCACTGTCAGCTTGTTCCTCAGTAATCATCTTTCCTTTGTCAGTCCCTTGAGCCCTTTCTTGCTCAACAGTTTCCTCTACCTCTTCTTGTACTTTCTTTCCTTTCTAAGCTTTTTTCCTTTTCCAGTTCTCTTCATCTTTGCTAGACTTTTTCTCCTCTTGATCTTGCTAGGAGTGGTCTCTTGAGCTCTTTCTCTTATTATGACACCCTTTTCATGCTTTCTCTTGGATCTCTTGTCATTGGCCATGTTCACCAATGACTTCCATATCTTCATATCTTTCTCAGCTTTCTCTTTCAGTCTTTTAGAGGCTTCATCAAAGTTCTCAGAGCTGTCCCCAAGCTCCAACTTTTTCTTACTCTTGAGTTTGAATGTACTCAAGTTGAAGCTTCTAGTTGGCACCAGAGTTGTAGACTCAAGCCACTCATCTTTAAGAGGAGGATTCAATCTTGGAATTATTTGATGGAGGATTCCACTCATGAATCTGAAATTGTTCATTCTTGGGTTTTGCTTCTTGAATTTCCAAGGGGAAGGGGATATGGCAAGTTGGAAGTTGTGTAGCAGTGCAACACTCCAGTTTATCTCCTTGGTCATCAAACTGAGGGCTTGCTTCCATTCATTTGGACTGATTTGGTCAAAGGAGGATTGCTTTCCATCAAACCCTTTGATGACAACATCCATTAGGGTTGATTTGAATAAATCAAGGTCTTTCTTTTTGATTGGTTTGTCCTGAACCAATTGATAGTTGCAGCTTGGTTTATCAAAGAATCTTTTGTAGAATGGTTCCAAGTTGTTGTCTTTTCTATTCCAGAGGTTGCTGAGGCCTTCATTCTTGATTGGGATGTTGTAAACTTTGGACACAACCTTGGGAGTCACATTGATCTCAGTCCCTTCAATGTTGATTCTTATTGCTCCAGATTGCTGTCTTTCTCCTTTCATAAACATTTCTCTGCATAACTTCTCATAAATGGGAGGTTGAGCTTCCATCATGTTGCAGAGATGATTGGATTCCAATAGTTCCTTGATTAGAGCTCCAACCTCATGCTCATAGAATTCTGGTTTGATGAAGTAACCATGAGCTTTAGGGTAAGACATGGTTGAATGAAACAGAGTTTTAGGGTTTTGAAGAACAGAGGGAATCAGAGAGAGAAATTAGGAGGAAGAAGATAGTTTGAAGGAAGAGGGGTTAATTTCGAAAGGTTAAATGGTAATTGATGTGGGAATTGGTGGAGTTCAACGGCTAATACGTGGGTTACTGCAACGGTTAAAAATTAACATTTAAGAGAGTGACTGTTCATGAATAGTGTTATTTGTCCCCCACTCATTACTTGAGCAATAACTTCCCATAAAACATGGGAGTTATTTCCGTACACAAAGACGAAATTTCAGAGGGAATAAACAGAGAAGTTAATAGATAAGTGTTAGTGGTAAGTTCCAAAACTTCCTCGATTTGGCAAGAACTAAATTCATAGCTGTCAGACTTGATGACCAGCCAAGCCTATTTTGAATGATCATTGCCACTAATTTGACTGAAACTAAATTTGTCTATAAAAGGAAATGGTTCAGATGATGAAATTTACCAAATTCATTTCATTTATAGCAAATGGGAAGATTAGTTTCAATGTTCAGTCCTAGCAAAATGGCTAAGACAGCAAAGAAACTTGTCTTTTAAAGTCCAAGGGTAGATGAAACAAGAGAGGAAAGGTTTGAGAGAGAGTTTCTATCATACATACTCCAAACTGATAATGGTTTGGAACAGGAAGTGGATCAAATGCTAAATGATAATCCACATAAGGAAGAAGAGTTGAGAGAGATAGAGATAAGAAGGAAATTTGGGGAGGAGGAGAGACTAGCACTTTTGGAGGGTGAGAAAAACAGGTTAAGGAAGATAGCTAGGAACAAGGGTAAAGCTAAGATGACTGGAGAGGGGCACAATGATCTGACAGCTAAGGTTAAGCTGTCAAGAAAAGAGAAGGAAGGTGAATCAAGTAAGCATGTTAAGGAAGATGTAGAGAGGGTTTACACCTTGGGAGATCTAGTAAAGCTTGACAGCAATGAAAGGATTAAGGTTGACACAGAAATTGGTCAACCTGATTTCATAGCTGTCAAGAAGTACACAGCTGTAACCAGGGATTCACTTACTCTTGGTCAAACAGTTCTTGAGGGAACTGGAGACAACTTTGCAGGTGTGCAAATTTCTCCTTCCAAGGTTAATATGAAGTTGTTTTCTCAGTTTCTCAAGTGTTTGAGTTCAGCAGCTCTGAATGGTGATGAAGATGAAGGTCCTCAGTCTGATCAAGCTATTATTGCACAGGCAAGTGCAAACTCTTCAGGTAACTTCAGCTTTATCTCACCACTCAGTGAGTATCCTCCTTATAATGCAGTGGAGGAATGGTGGCCAAGGAGGGTGTGTCCTTCTTTGCAGTTTTCAACCACAGCTATTGATCCTTTTATGGAAAGGCACCCTGTATGGCTAGATAGGTATGGGGACTTCAAAGAGAATGCATATCAAGCTCCAGATATTATCTATAGTGATAATGGATGTGGAGATGATTGCTTCCAAGATCAGCTATGTAATAGTCAAGATTGACAATCCTTAGCTGTCAAAGCATTCAGAAGGGCTAGTTGTGATGGGAAGGAGGATAGTGAAGCTTTTGATAAGGAAATTTGTGTTTGTGTTTGATGTTTTGTGTTTTGAAGATTTGATGTAAGGTAGGAGTGTGTTTTGGTTTGATGTTTAAGAAGGTTTTTAGGATAGGGTAATGGTTAGCTGTCAGATCCCACAATGTTGACAGCAGCCATAGGAAATGTTTTTCCTTGTTATCAATGAAAGCTCTTTATTTTGGCAAGTTAATCTTCCCTAACATTGCTCTTAGCATTTCAAATCTCTTTTCATTCATGGCTTTTGTTAGGATGTCAGAGACATTATCTTCTGTGCAAACTTTGGCCAAGTTAATATTTCCCTTTTCTACATGGTCTCTAATGAAGTGATGCCTAACTTCAATGTGCTTGGTCTTGGAATGTTGAACAGGGTTTTCTGTCATTGCAATAGTGCTTGAGTTGTCACAGAAGATGGGAATGTTAGACAATTCTATTCCAAAGTCTTGAAGTTGACTTTTGAGGTAAAGAATTTGTGAACAAAGATAAGCCGGCGAAAGCAATATACTCAAATTTCACTGTTGAGGTAGGCCCGAGGTTTGCTTTTGCTTGAACATGAGATGATTCTTGATCCAATAAACCGGCATCCACCACTTGTGGATTTTCTATCTAGATTGCATCCAAAGCATAGTCCGAGTCGTTGAATCCAATTAGAGAGAATGGGGATTCAGTGGGATACCACAAACCATAATCAGGGGTTCCTTTGAGATATCTCAAAATTCTCTTGACAGCAGAGAGATGAGATTCCTTGGGATTGGCTTGAAATCTTGCACAAAGACAAACACTAAACATGATGTCAGGTCTTGAAGCTGTCACATATAAGAGAGATCCAATGTAGCTTCAATAAAGAGTTGGATTCACACTTTGGCCATCAGAATCAGCATGTAGTTTGGTTGTGGTTGACAGAGGGGTCTTAGCTGGGGAAGCAGTTTGCATGTCAAACTTCTTGATCATATCCCTTGTGTATTTAGCTTAGTTAATGAAGATTCCTTCCTTCATTTGCTTGACTTGAAGGCCCAAGAAGAAAGTGAGCTCACCAATTATGCTCATTTCAAACTGATTCTTCATAATATCCCCAAATTCAGTGCACAAGTCCTCATTTGATGAGCCAAAAATGATGTCATCAACATAGACTTGGATGAGCAACTGATCATCTCCATATTTCTTGATAAAAAAAGTGTTATCAATATGGCCCTTGGTAAATCCTTTGCCAAGGAGATACTTAGATAGGGTATCATACCAAGCTCTAGGTGCTTGCTTAAGCCCATACAAGGCTTTGTCCAATTTGTATACATGATCAGGAAATTTGGGGTGCTCAAATCCAGGGGGTTGAGATACAAAAACTTTTTCATTTAAGACTCCATTCAGGAATGCACTTTTGACATCCATCTGAAAAACTTTCATCTTCTTGAATGAAGCATAGGCAAGGAATAGCCTTATAGCTTCTAGTCTTGCAACAGGAGCAAAAGTCTCATCATAATCAATACCTTCTTCTTGTCTGTATCCTTGAGCAACCAGTCTAGCTTTGTTCCTTACTACAATACCCTCTTCATTCATCTTATTTCTAAAAACCCATCTTGTCCCAATGACAGTATGGTTTTTAGGCTTAGGAACAAGTTTCCAAACTTTGTTTCTTTCAAATTGCTCCAATTCTTCTTCCATTGCTTCTATCCAATCTGGGTCTTGAAGAGCTTCATTTATCTTTTTGGGTTCAATTTGAGAGATGAAGGCACTCACTAGAGAGTCAAGAACAAGCATGTTAGGAGGTATGTCCATTTTATGTATAGGTAGGTCAATATAGATGTTTTTGTTTGGAGGGATGATGTGGGTAATGGTTTCAGGTTGAGGAATTGAATGAGTGGAGTTGTCACAGGGTTGGATAGGATCTTTTTCAAGGGGATTTTGATGACTGGATGAAGGTAAGCTATTAGGTGCATCATGGCTGTCAGATGCACCTTTACTGTTGAGAAGGGATTCTTGGCTGTCAGACAAAGTGGGATGAGTATTAGAGTTTTTGGGCACCATATATGGAAGGGAAGGTGAGTTTTCTTCAGGATTGAGATTTGAGGGGTCATGAACAGGAGACACCTCAGGAACATTGTCTGAATTCCCAACAGATTCATCAAAATCACATAATTCAGTGTGGCTTTGATCATTGTTTTCATCAAAGTCTACATGAATTGATTCTTCTACAACAAGTCTTCTTTTGTTGTAAACTCTATAGGCTTTGCTAGTGTTAGAGTATCCAAGGAAAATTCCTTCATCACTTTTGGAATCAAATTTGTCAAGGTTGTTTTTCCCATTGTTGTGTATGAAGCATCTACTTCCAAAGCCATGGAAGTATGAAATGGTTGGTGTTCTTCCATTTCATAGCTCATAGGGAGTCTTGGATTGAAACTTGTTGATGAGGGTCTTGTTCTGGACATAGACAGCAGTGGTGACTGCTTCACCCCAAAAATACTTAGGGAGGTTTTGTTCTGACAGCATAGATCTTGCTGCTTCACATATTGTTCTGTTTTTCCTTTCAGCAACTCCATTTTGCTGTGGAGTTCTGGGAGCAGAGAAGTTGTGCTCAATCCCTTTTTGATCACAATATTCTTTAACACCTGTGTTTTCAAATTCCTTACCATGATCAGATCTGATTTTGATAATGGATAAACCCTTTTGGTTTTGAATTTTATTGAACAGTTTGACTAGTTGTTCCAATGTATCTCTTTTGGATTCAAGAAGAATGATCCAAGTAAATCTAGTGTAGTCATCAACTACAACAAGAGAGTATCTCTTTCCACCAAGAGATCTAGTTCTGATTGGTCCAAAAAGGTCCATGTGGAGTAATTGAAGAGGTTTTGAGGTATCTAATCTGGTTTTGGCAGTGAAGGAGGTTTTCTTTTGCTTTCCACATTGACAAGCTTTGCACAATTTGTCCTTTTTAAGGGAATTTTGGGTAGGCCTTTTACTAGGTTTGAGTTGGCTAGTTTTGAGATGCTTTTTAGGTTTAGGTGAGCCAATCTTTTGTGCCATAGCCATGACATATCAGATTGACTGAAGGAGAGTAGGCAATGGGCATCTGATGAATCCACAATTTCTAGGTTTAGACAATAGAGGTTGCCTTTTCTTATTCCAGTGAGAATTGATTTGTTGTTGACATCTTTGACAGTGCAGTGGTTTTTGGAACATACAACATGATATCCCTTATCACAAATCTGACTAAGGCTAATCAAATGTGCTTGAGACCCTCTACATAAGACACATTAGTAAAAATAATGTCTTTAGTAACAAGGTTTCCTGATCCTTTGACTTTGGCTTGAGAGTTGTCACCAAAAGTTACATTTGGACCATTTTTAGGGACATATTGTTGTAACCACTCCTTGTTGAAAGTCATGTGCCTGCTGCATCCACTGTCCAAGTACCATATTCCTTTCCTAGGTTCCTACAAAATAGAAAAATAAATTTATGGTACCCTTTATTCTTTTGGGTCCAAAGGATTAGAATTTCTTTGGTACCCTAGCTTTGTTCATTGCCCTCTTTCCAAAATACTGGTTTAGGGCATTATAATATCCCATGATTTGCAACATATAGGGTGTAGGAGCAATAGGTTGGGATTGATTAGGAAACAGGTTGGGAGAAAAGAATTGGTTTTGGTTGTGAAACTGAGAATGATTTTGGAAGCTGTTTGAGTGAGATGATCTAGGGGAAGTATTTTGACTGCCATGACTTCTTCCATTTGAGTATGGCCAGTTGGGTCTTTGTTGTTTGGTATATGAATGGTGGTTGTAGAATCTTTGCTGTCTGGGAGATCTCTGCTGTCCATCATGTCTTAGTTGTCTGGGAGATCTCTGATGTCCACCATGTCTTGGCTGTCTAGGAGATCTTTGCTGTCCACCATATATTGGTTGGTTTTTCTTTACTTGCTCCTTGATTCCTTTCTTTTGCCAAATGTAATTGCCTTTGTTGCCTTTGTTTGCTTGTTTTTCTATACCTTTGGATTGACTTGGAGTGGCAATATGAGTTTCATCAGTGCAAGAGGGACTAGTTGGAATTGTTTCATCAGTGTGGCTGGAGCTAGCTTCATCCATTTTTCCCTTTTTCTTGAGATCTTCCTTGGTTTGAATAGGATAGACATTTTCTTAGGCTTTGACATAGTTCATGCTTTCAAGAACCATCTTGTCAATAGTCCTTTTATCAGTGAGAGGGGTATATGTGTTCATAGTAGGATTATTAGCTCCAATCCCTGATTTGTCACTTGGGTGTCTTTGGTTGTAGCTAAAGTGGGTCAAGTCTTTTCCAGAACTATTCCAGGATTCAAACTTCTTTCTAAGGGATTCATTTTCCTTTTCAAGGTTGTTGTTGATTTGGTTGGTTTCCAGAAGTTTCGAATTCATAGCTGTCAGCTCTTCATTAGCTTTTTCAAGCATAAGGTTTTGAACTTTCAGTCCTTGGTTGGCTCTTTCAAGGCTATCAATGGTTTTACTTTGGGATAGATTATCAGTGAGCAATGAAGCAAAGCCAGTTTGGTGTCTTTTTATTTGAATTAGAAGGGTACTAACTAACTGTTTAAATTCTTCATTATTTAAAGAGTTGAACTGAGGTACCTGTTTTAGTTCTTCAGCAACAGCTAAGGCTTCAAGGTCTTCTTCATTGTCTGAATCTTCATCATCTCCTGCCATCAAGCATATCATTGCTTCTTCTCCTTCACTTTCAGAGTCACTGAACTCACATTCCTCATCACTGAACTTAGATGAGTCAGCAATCAGTACTTGCTCTTTGTTCTTCTCATTCTTCTTCTTTGTGCAGTTGTAGCAGTTACACCTTAAACTGTGAATGATCTCTTTGGAGTATGAAAACTTCATAGCTGTCTGATTTTCCCTGGGTTTCCTTGGTTCAGGGCAATCAGATGAGTAATGTCCAAGCTTCTTACAGTTGAAGCATTCAACTTTCTTTTTAGGGTTTTCTTGTTCAGAAGTGGATGGGCTATAGCTTCTTTCAAATGACTTCTTATGTGCTCTCAGGGTATTTCTGACAGCCATGGATATGAGACTTGGTAGGTCTCCTTGAGAGAGGTTGTTTGAGGGAAGGTTTACTTTTTGGAGGGAAAGAAGAACCATGGAGTCAATGTCTTGTTGGGTGATTGGTTTTTGAGTGGTTTCTTGGGCAGCTAAGGCAAGGGTTTGTGAAATGGAAGGAACTTGTTGAAGTTTTATCATTCCTTCTAGTTCATAAGCTTCAAGCTTTCCAAAGTATTGTTCAACAGTTATGGTGCTCCATTCTGAGCCTTCTCTTATTGGTAAAGCTACCTTCTCATATTATTGAGGAAGGTTGGAGTATATTTTGAGCCACAGATCTTGGTTCTCAAAAGTTTTACCATGATCAGCAATGGATCTTACCAAGTCTTCAAACCTTGGTTTTGCAGCACTTACTTTCTCACCAGGGTAGAATTTAAAATTGTCAAGTTGTCTAAGAAGGTTGTATAGGTTTTGGGTTCTAACACTGGAGTGTTTCGGAATTTGGTATGGATGAGTTCCTGCGGCCTTTGCAGTTGGCTCTTTTGCAATTTCTTGTGCTAGAGAGTCATTAACACTCTTTTGGAGTATGTTTTTGACTTTCAAATTAGCACTAACCAGTTGTCTTTCTGAATCAGTCCAGAATTCTGGGGATTTATTTTTGCTAGGTCCACCATTTGAATCTAGGGTGACAGGGCAAATGACTTCATTTTCTAGCACAAACCAGTTCCAGATGTTGTTTGCATCAAGGTAGGTTTTGATTTTTGAAGCATATATTTCAAAGGATCTACAGTCATCAATGTGGGGAATGTCTTTCTCATTATTTCTCCTTGGTTGAGGCATGGTGGGTTGGTAATTGATCCTTCACAAGTTGTTAGACTTTTGAGTGTGAAGACAAGCTTTGATACCAATTGAAAGGTCCTGTTTACTTTAATAAGATTGAAAGGTTAGACAGTTAAGCTTTGACAGCTGAGGTGAGATCTTAGCTGTCAGATATTAACTGGATTTAAAAGCAAGTGTTAAATGTGCATCGGAATAATAAGTGTTGAAATAATGTAAAGACAAGTGAATAGTGTATGTGTGTGTAGATGTGTGTGTGTGTTGTGTGATAATACCAAATGAACACAAGGAATTTTAAGGTGGTTCACAGTTCACTCCTCCTACGTCCACCCTTACTGTCAACCTTAACAAGTGAGATCAATCCACTTAAATCTAGTTCTCGTTAAGATTTACAAAGGATTGGATAGGCAAGTTCCTTGAACTTCCTCTTCCTAATAAGTACGGTCTATTAGGGATTATGCTCTATACTAAGCAAGTTACAATACCCACTTAAAGTCAGTCTTAAATGGTTTTACAAATCAGTTTATACACCTGAGGTCAGTTACAAGTGTCTTAATGTTGTTTTGATTGTTGGTTGCAGGTTGAGAAGGGTTGGAGGTAAGGTTGTAGAAGTTGTGTGTAAAGGGGCAATATCTTCTGTCTTGGAGGACTCCTTTTATAGGCTTGAATATAGCCGTTGAAGGGGACAAGGAGACAAGGTAGTAAATGCATGTTGGAGTTGCATTTAGAGCCTTTGTTGACTGGATAATAACATAGCCGGAATCTGCAACCATGGATGAGATCTTTATGGAGATGAGCTGGCAGCATCAGTTGAGTGAAATTTGGGCAATGCACATCTTGATTATCACATAAGTACATCACTTCTGTTTGTTTGAAGATCATAGCTGTCAGAGGGATGAAGCCTTTGCTGTTTGAGAACCTTAGCTGTCAGAGCTAAGTTCTTGATCTAGATGGTTTAGGCAATATGAAATGCTCCATATGTAAATATATACATTAATGTATATGATTGGTTTTGAGTTAGATCATTGCAGATTGGTTGAATCATAGCTGTCTAGTTGATATATAAGATGTGTAGTTTGAGTTATGGGCTCAGCTGTCCAGAGTCATATGTTATCTTGGCTGTCAGATAGCATATGATATATTTCTTTGTCAAAACCTTTTATAACTATGTGTCTTACATAGATAGGTCCTAACAATATACATTCCCAAAATCACTTGCTATGGATTCAAATGTAACGACATTCTTCAAGTTTGGGGATTTGACTATTGTTGATATGATTTCTCAATTTTCATCATTTGATTCTATTGTTAAATTTATTTGTTCGAGGTGGGTCACTTGGAAAAGTGATAATATATCTATGTTTTATGTTTTACCTAGCAATCCTCATTATATGTTGGTTAATGAATAAGATTTTATGTGCATAATTATGTTGGTTTGTTAGAATATGCTTGATTGCATAGATATTCATGTGAATGAAAGTTGTGATTCTAGTATAAATGATGGGGAAGCTGAATCATCTAAGTTTGTTGGTCAGGGTTGTGTTGAATATGGTGATATTGAGTTTAGTATTAGTAGTAGTTGTTGTATTAGGAACCATGTTGCTATTAATTTTTTCCGTTATAAAGATAATGTTCTAAAAAGTACAGAATGGGCAACTTCAATTAAAAGGCTAGTCAGATATTTGAAGGGGGTTGTCGAGAGTTTAGAAATGCAATTTGTAAGTTTGCTAATAAGTTGGATTTGAATTTGAATATCTGAAAAATGATAGAAAACGTGTTACTACTCAGTGTAGACAAAAAGTGGACAAAGGTTGTACTTGGAGAATTCATGCATCAGTTGAAAAGGTTAATGGATTTCTTTAGATTAGGACGTATGTTGAATAATGTGGTTTTACCCATCTAAAATATATATATTTCTAAACTTATTTTCTGTTCGAAACCTTTGAAATTTAATGTATTTTCTAGTGTTTTATAAGTATAAGGATTTATGTGCAATTAGGCAGAAATGGAGTAGTTAATATGTGTTTTGAAAGATCAGGGACCAAAGTACAAAAGAGAAAACAAGAGGAACTAAGCTGAAAATAGGAAGGGAGCGAATGCACGATTTTGCCAGAAATTGTGGGCGAGCGCGCGGACCAGGTTGGGCGGTCCCTCCACTTAATCAGAGAGGAAAATTGTGACGAATTTGATTCTGTCACAAAATTTGAAGGCAGCTTTCGAAGGATTAGTGACGAAATTGTAGCGGATTAGTGACGAAATTGCAGCAGATTTGTGATAGAATAGTGACAGATTTGATGCTGAATCCGATTTTGACTTGAATTTTAGAAGATTTTGATCAGATTTGGATTACAATTAGGAATCTTTCCTTGCTCATAATGTATAAAGGACCCCTAGACTATGTTTTGTATCTCTTATGATCTCTTATTATCTCCTTTTATCTCTTATCATCCTCTCTATCTCTTCTTCTCTCTTCTCCTCTTGTAAATAGTAAATTAGGTTTTTATTTATTTTGAAGATTTAATAACAAGGTTTATTTATTTCAATGTTACTTCGAGACTAAATTATTTTATTTGTGAATTGAGGTAAGTAACAGTTGGATATTTATGTTATTGATTTAATTCTTCCTATCTATTTCTCATTCATGTTATTCTCAACATTATTCAAGATCATTATTAGATTTTAATTGTATGTTAATATACTTTTGATCTTTGAATCTATTTTTTTATAAATTGTTTCACTCACATGAATGATTTATAAATTGACCATTGTTGAGAGGATTAGATTTCATTGAGTACTTCACGGAATTCAATAAATCTAGATTTTTATATTCTTGTGTTTTTAATTGAATCTCTTGAATATTTATATTGACTTCACAGAATATATAAACAAGATAAAGATATTAGAGTGTTAATATTCTTATCGAATTCACGGAATATTAACATATTAACTTTAGATTTTTTTAAACGAACCAAGAAGAGATTGAATTCCTTTTAGATGATTTAAAAAGTATAAAGAGACAATGTTTATGATACCCAATTCATGAATCCCTTGATTCATTGTTATCTTTAATTGTTCCACTTTAGTCCATTTAGATTCAACATTTGCAAGTAAACATAATAATACATTGATAAACTATTGCACTTGCTAGATAATTTTAATAAGAGGGAGATTTCCACCATCATATGTTCTAAACCATACATGCATAAATATTGTTAATAATGGGTTTGGACAAGGGCGAAGATTGAATTCTGGTGTATTTGCAAGTGTTTTAATTGATAATGTTAGAGGCAATTCATCTATTAGGGCAAATGATGTTGTTAATGATCTTAAAAAGTATTATGGGCTTGGAGTGTCACACAAATCAGTTGGGGAGGCTATTGATAACACATTTCTTTATGCAACTTATAAAGGTATTATTTTGGCAGCAACATCAAAGGATGGGGATAATTGTATGAAACTTGTCTTTTACCTTAGTTATATGACATATAAATGGTATTAGTACCCTGTTATAAGACCATTTATAGGTCTTATAGAAATTATTATTTATGTTTTTTTATTTAAAATTATATTTATTGTTTAATTTCTTTTATAATTCTAGGTATTTTCCCTGTTGCTTTTGCAATCGTAGGCTTTGAGAATATAGATAATTGGACATGGTTTTTGAGAATCTGCAACCTCACATAAATGAACGGACAATGACATTTATTTCAGATCGACATAAAGGGATCATCAAAGCAGTTAATGATATTATGCCCTCTGTAGGTAGCACATTCATTTTATATGTTCCATTCGAGTAACAAATCGAGGGACAAACTGAAAGGATGTTCAGTAGATCTAGCTTCGCTCAAATAAGCTTCATAAAATTTCTTAGTGTTCATTAGCTCCAACGCATGATCTTTTCCAATTTTATTTGAGTGAAATGAAGAAAGAAGGTGGTACTAAGGTTTAAGAATTTATGCTATTGATTTATTATATATGTTGATTTCGATGAAATTTTTTAGAAATTTAACTTTTAGAAGTTCAAATCACTACGTTATTCAGAAATTTACCTTTTAGAAGTTTAAATTGTGATTGAATCTCACTAGAGGGCTCTATTGTCCGTCGGCCTTATTTTTAAAGTGCTTCTACTTGAGGTTTATGTTCAAATTAAACTGATGACTTCTGTTTTGAGACGTAACATTTAGTACATGAACTGGTAAAATCTTTGATGCTTCGATTTTCATAGTCGCACCAAAGATTGAAACATCACCTCCATAGATACTAATATTCAATAAAATTTATTACGTAAGATAGATACATATATATATAAGCTACCGATTTTATATAATATTTCCTTGTTGATACAATAAATTATTGTAGAATGGTTCTACTTTATCGAAAGAACCTTCTAAATTGTAGGATGTGGCTCGACATTCTGGGGTTGAGGCGTGCGCCTCACCTCGGCCGAGGCGGGCGCCTGGCGTGCCGAAGCAAGGGGCCTTGGATGGAAGTTTGAGGCGGGCGCTTGTGGAATGGCGAGGCGGGCGCCTCGCGTCCAGTAGATTGTGGCTTGGCGTAGCTCCTTTGAGGTGGGCGCCTGAGTTGCCTTGAGGCGGGCGCCTCAAGGCCAGCCGGGGGGTTTTGTTCTACGGGCTTTTGGTATTTTAGTCTTTTGTTCGAGCCAGGTTTTGTATCCTATAAATATAGAGATTGTAACCCTATATAAACATGAGACATAGCACATAATAATACAAAGGCAGAGATTCAAAACCCCAATCAATTTCTTCTCTTTCTCTTTCGATTTCTAATTGCTTGATTGCTTGTGTGTTCTTAGTAAATTGTTTTCTTTGCTTCCGCTGCATTGTACAACAAATGGTATCAGAGCCTGGTTGCGATGTCTGGGGGGAATTCTATCACCGTGAAGTCCGATGTTCAGAAGTTTGATGGGCATGGAAACTTTGCGTTATGGCAAAGGAGGGTGAAGGATTTTCTGATTCAAGCAGGCTTGGGAAAGGTTCTTCGATATCCGGATAAACTTGATGATATCGAAGAAGGTCAGAACCCTCTACCATCTTAAGCCCATACAGCCATTGCTTAAGATGCAATTTGTTCGAGATGGATTTCGACAAATACCTAGCCTCCGAAATCTCCCAAACCTTCGTCGATGAGGAATCACCGACGAAGGTTTGGGAGATTTCGGAGGCTAGGTATTTGTCAAAATCCATCTCGAACAAATTGCATCTTAAGCAATGGTTGTATGGGCTTAAGATGGTAGAGGGTTCTGACCTAGAATCTCATATACACACGTTTAATCAAATTCTCAACGATTTGGTTAGGGTGGAGGTAAAGTTCGAGGATGAGGACAAGGCTTTGATGCTGTTGAATTCGTTGCCCAATTCTTCAACATACGAAAACCTTGTTACTACATTGACGTGGGGAAAGGAGACTGTGGAATTGCAACTGGTCACAGAAGCTCTTCTAGCTTTTCATAAACGGAAGAAGTCCGTTGATGAACCTGCGAGAGAGGGGTTATTTGTGAAGGAAAATCAGGAACGTGGAAGATCCCAATTTCGGGATAACTCGCAGAGGCAGAATTCTCGCTCTCAGTCAAGGAAGAAGTACAAGGGGAATTGTTTCAAGTGTGGATAGAAGGGGCATAGGAGGCAGAATTGTCCGGAGAAGGGGAACGGTAAAGGCAAGGAAGGATCTTCAAAGTCAGTCAATGTGGTTGAAGATTGCTCGGAGGATGTGGATGGAGATATGCTCACTACTTCATCAGCTGTGGAGCACCCAACAGATGGTTGGATTTTGGATTTAGCATGTTCGTTTCATGTGACGGCAAATCGTGATTGGTTCGATACCTACAGGTCAGTTAATTCTGGTATAGTTACTATGGGTAATGGTGCTACATGTAAAATTGCTGGCATAGGAACTATAAAAATTAAGATGTATGATGGTGTGGTTAGAACGTTATGTGATGTTAGACATGTGCCAGATGTTTCTAAAAATCTGATTTCATTGGGTACCTTGGATGCTAATGGTATGAACTATAAAGCACAAGGTGGAGTATTGAAAGTGTTTAAGGGTGCTATGGTTGTGATGAAGGGTGAGAAGGGCTCCAAGAAAATTTACAGGTTACTAGGGAGCACGGTTGTAGGTGGAGTCACATCTATTGAGTTTGAGGTCGATACTGATGCCCTTCTATGGCATATGAGGCTTGGTCACATGGGTGAAAGGGGAATGCGGGAACATCATAAACGTAAGTTGTTGAAGGGTGTGAAAACATGTAAACTGGAGTTTTGTAAGTATTGTGTTCTTGGAAAGCAGAACAAGGTGCAATTCAAGATGGGTAAACACACGACAAAGGGTATTCTTGATTATTTTCATTTAGATGTGTGGAGGCCGGTTAGAACAGAGTCTAGAGGAGGATATTATTACTTCGTGACGTTTATTTTTGATTTTTCGAAGAAGGTTTGGGTTTACTTCATGAGGCACAAGTTAGAGACTTTTGAGAAGTTCAAGGTATGGAAAGCTGAAGTGGAAAACCAAACGGGGCAGAAAATCAAGTGTTTGAGGAGTGATAATGGGACAAAGTACACAAATAGCGAGTTCAAGAAGTTCTGTAGAGAGCATGGAATCAAGAGGCACTACACAGTACGCAAGACACCACAGCAAAATGGTGTGGCTGAGAGGATGAACAGAACTATTGCGGAGAGGGCTAGGTGTCTACGATTCAATACGGGGTTGGCGAAGAAGTTTTGGGCTGATGCGGTGAGTATTGCATGTTTCTTGATGTACAGATCACCTAGAGTCTCTTTGGATAACAGGTTTGCGGAGGAGGTATGGACGGGTAATGAGGTAGACTTCACCGATATCCGGGTGTTTGGGTGTCCATCCTATGTGCATATTCCTGGTGAAGAGCGGTCGAAGCTTGACCCAAAGTCAAAACAGTGTGTCTTTCTCGGGTATGAAACAGGTGTGAAAGGATACAAGCTTTGGGATCCCAAGTCAAGCAAGGTGGTGATTAGTAGGGATGTAGTCTTTGATGAAAAGGCTATGTTGAAGTGTACTCATGATGATAAGGAGAAGGTGCCAGAAAGCAAGGAGGGCGAGAAGCAGGTTATTGAGGTGGAGCTACGTGAGGATAATGCGATGTGCGGATTTCACTCTTCCGGAGTCAGAGGCAACTACACAAGAAGTGGCTAGTACTTCAGTTGGGAGACCTAAGAGAGTAATCAAGCCACCGATCAGGTATGGGTTTGAAGACATGGCTTCATATGTTCTTGTTCTTAGTAGTGGAGACCCGAGTACTTTTAAGGAGGCTATAAACAGTCCGAAAAAGGACAAGTGGGTAACTGCTATGGCGAAGGAGATGGAGTCACTGTACAAGAATGATACATGGGATTTGGTGGAGCTTCCTAAAGGGAAGCGTGCTATTGGTTGCAAGTGGGTTTTCAAGCGCAAGGAGGCAGTATCAGAAAAAGAGGGGGAAAAGTTCAAGGCTCGTTTGGTAGCAAAGGGGTATTCGCAGCAAGAGGGGGTGGATTATAATGAGATTTTTTCGCCCGTTGTGAGACTTACTTCCATTCGGATTGTGTTGGGTCTTGTAGCGCACTATGATTTGGTGTTGGAGCAGATGGATGTGAAAACTGCGTTTCTACATGGTGAGTTGGATGAGAATATTTTCATGGAGCAACCACATGGGTTCACGGAGCTTGGGCAGGAGCGTTTGGTTTGTAGATTGAAGAAGTCACTTTATGGGCTGAAGTAGTCTCCGAGGAAGTGGTATACGAGGTTTGACTCCTACATGGCACGTATTGGCTACAAGCGTTATGAGTATGATTGTTGCGTGTATGTGAAGAGCCTTGTTGATGGTTCTTTTATTTTTCTGTTACTGTATGTGGATGACATGCTTATCGCGGGTAGAAGTAAGAACGAGGTCAATCACTTGAAGGCCTTGTTGAGTACAGAGTTTGACATGAAGGATTTGGGGGAAGCCAAGAAGATTCTTGGGATGGAGATTCGCCGAGATAGGAAATCTAGGAGATTGTGGTTGTCTCAAGCCGGCTATGTGGAGAAGATGTTGGAGAGGTACAATATTGAAATTACCCGGATCCGAGAGGCAGCGTAATTGCGCCCTGGCATCTGGCATTTCGTTACGTTAGAGGAGGTGTCTCGCTGTGTTTTGCTTTGTAGAGTCGCCACACCGTTTTTATTAAGCCCAAAACATTGAAAAAGGGCATGAGTTTAAAAATAAACTGTTTTTTATGTGTTGATATTTTTGAGTTCGGCGGTCAAATGACTCCTCGGGAAGAGAATATTAGAATCTTAGAGCTCACCCGAGTCACCTCGTAAAAATGAGTCTTTCGGTACCCCTAATATTCTTTAACTGTTGTGTGTGTGTCTGTATGTGCTTTTAAAAATGCATGATGTATCGGATGTCTATATTGTACACTGCTTTATTGAAATGTATTGAAATAGTAATGGAAGGAAGCCTTACCAATGTTGATTCGTGTCTGTCTTCCACTGGAGAATAGTGTTTTGAGGATGGAATAGTGTTTCGGGACGAATCGGGATTGCTTCGGGATGTGCCGGTTGTCTGCGGACAGAGTTTCGGCGTGCGTTGGGATCGCAGGGATCACTTGGGCAGAGGTTCGGCGTGCGTTGAGATAGCAATGGTCACTCGGGCAGAGGTTCGGCGTGCGTTGAATTTGTTGGTTGGATTCGGGCAGAGTTTTGGCGTGCGTTCGAGTTGTCGGTTTGACTCGGAAAGAGCTGGGATGCCTCGAGAAAGACCAGGCAAGGCCTCGGAGTACCACGAGGGGCCTCAGAGTACCTCGAGAGTGCCTCGGGGCAGCGCGAGAGCGCTCGAAGAGGCTTTGGAGCACCACAAAGGAGCTCGAAAGGCCTCGGAATGATCCGAAAGGTGCCGAGAGTGCCTCGAGAGGACTTAGAGGGGTGCCAGAAGGCTGGGGGGAGAGGAGAGAAGAGGGAGGTGTGTAAATTTCGAGAGAGGGAGCCCTCTATTTATAGTGTTGGAAAAGTTGCAAGAAGGTCCGTACGGACCTTCTAGGTAATCCAGATTTTTAGTTTTCCTCGATTTGAGGGAATAAGTGGACTTTAAGAGGATTCTGAAATTATGATGTCTGGTGACAAGAAGGTCCGTACGGACCAATTTGTCATGCAATAAGGTCCGTACGGACCTATCATGTATTTCAGTAATGATGCATTCCGGGATTTGAGGGAATAACATGGACTTTAAGGGGATTCAGTAATCATTGAAGCAAAGAGGTCCGTACGGACCACTTATGCTTTTCCAATTTCTGAAAATTTCCTAAAAGGTCCTTTTGTGCTTCTTTGTCCCAGAAAGGTCCCTCCCTTGGTTTGGTTGGGGGGTTTTTGATGGTTTTGAGTGCCACGGGTCTTCGAGACTGCGTTTGTGAGTCTGCGATGTTTTCCTGTGTGCTCGGAAAAGGGTGATCCAGATTGGGGTACTTAAAAAAGCCCCTCGACGATGTCACTTACGGAGGAAGTGGGGTCGTCGATATGATAAGGGTCCTAATCTGGATCGCGTGTTGGGAGAGGAAGTGATCGTGTAGGTCGGTGTGTGAGGACATGGCGGTGTCCTGTTTTGTGACCGTTTAGGTCAGTTGGCTGGACCCTGTGATAGGATTCCTATGTAACCCTAGCGGGAATCAAGCCTGATCATAGTTCGTGTGTGGGGTGAGTGTTGTTGTGCACGAGGACGTGAGATGTCCTCTTACTGAAACTCCGTGTGAGGATGTGATGGTATCATGTGAGTGACCGCATAGGTCGGTTGTGAGGACGTGGTGGCGTCCTGGGTGACCGCATAGGTCGATGGTAAGGACGTGGTGGCGTCCCGGGGTGACCGTATAGGTCAATGGTTGGACCCTCTGATAGGATTCCTACGTATCCCTAGCGGGAATCAAGCCTGATCGCAGTTCAGAGGTCGTGAAATTGTGAGTGTATGCAGGCGTGGTGGTGCCCTGGGGTGTCATGTGACCGCCGAGGTCGACTGTGAGGATGTGGTGGCGTCCTGGGGTGACCGCATAGGTCATTGGTAAGGACGTGGTGGCGTCCTGGGGTGACCACATAGGTCAGTGGTAAGGACATGGTGGCGTCCTGGGGTGACCTCATAGGTCAGTGGTAAGGACGTGGTGGCGTCCTGGGTGTGCAATCTTACTAGAAGATGGGTAATCTTACGAGGTCGATTGTGAGGACGTGGTGGCGTCCTGAGATGGAAATTTTACAATTTTCTGAATTGGGTGGTTTAAAGCCTTCCGAGCTGGAGGTATGAGGACTTGATTCGTCTTCTGTCTGCGGTTGTGTCATGTTTGAGGACTTGATTCGTCTTCTGACTGTGGTTGTGTCATGTATGAGGACTTGATTCGCCTTCTGACTGCGGTTGTGTCATGTATGAGGACTTGATTCTTCTTCTGACTGTGGTTGTGTCATGTATGAGGACTTGATTTGTCTTCTGACTGCGGTTGTGTCATGTAAGAGGACTTGATTCATCTTCTGATTCGTCTTCTGACTGCGGTTGTGTCATGTATGAGGACTTGATTCGTCTTCTGACTGCGGTTATGTCATGTATGAAGACTTGATTCGTCTTCTGACTGCGGTTTGCGGAGGCGTGGCTGCCTTGTGCCTCGATTGTGAGAGGTGTGAATGCCTTGCGTTTTATCTGCTGGGGGAAAGGTTGGACTTACGCTGACTGCCGATGTTCATCTGCTGGGGATATGCGGCCTTGTAGGGGCTTTATCTGCTGAGAAGGTGACTTCGGGCTTGCTTTGATGGCTGGTGGTTGATTCACCGTCTGGCATTTTGGAGGCGTTTTGTGCCTTAAGAATTTGTGCTTGGAGGTGCTGGCTCCTTTTCGCGCTTGCTTTACCGTTTAGTGGGCGAGGTCCGGGCTTACGATGATGGCCGGTGGTTGAGTTGCCGTTTAGTGGGCAAAGTCCGGGCTTACGATGACGGCCAGTGTTGGTTTTGCTGGGTTAAGGACCAAACTGCATTGAATCTGTTGAAATAGGCTTTTGGACAGCCAGTGGCAAAGATTATAAGGGCAAAGAAGTAATTTGGCCCCATGTTGCAAAGAGGTTCGTATGGATTACCTCTCTCTGCAAAGAGGTCCGTACGAACCAATGCTGATTTTCACAGTTCCCTGATTTTGACCAGGTAGAAAACCGAGGCACCCCTTCATTCTTCTTCTTCCAATTTCGTGTACTAGCGAGAGAGAGAGGGAGAAAACTCCATTGTTGTCCCAAAATTCCTAGAAAATCTTCCACACTTAGCTTGAATTGCTTGTAATGGCGGAAGGATCAAGGAGAGGACGTCGTCAACTAAGCCAAGAGATGATCGAGCAAAGGATGGAGCTTCAAAGGAATAGCATTTCCTTCATGCCTTCTTCGAAGAACCCGGATGTGTTGTATCCGAATCCGGAGATGCACACTAGGCTAGCTAGGAACGTCGGGGAGGTAAGAAATCAATTTCGTCTTGATTCCTTGCTTGTATTTTTGAATGCTAGAACTAGGTTTTAGTTTTTCGCATATTTGGGGCTTTTGTTATTTGTCATGCTTTTTGTGAAATTCGTGATGAATTGTTGAAATTAAGCATGTAAAAATTGTGGGTATGTGATTTTTGTGCAAAAATGTGTAGATTAGCTCTTATTTGTAAAAATAAAGTGCCTCTCTTTGAAAATGCATGCTTTGGTGTTTTGTACCTTATGCTATTTTCGTATGTACATTGTGAGAAAAATTGCTAGGTGGGGACAAATTTTGTGAAAAATGTGACATGTGCCGTGTTTTGTGACGGGTTTTGTCTGAAAGTATGTACCGTGTAGGGACGGACTTTTCTGAAAGTGTGTTATGTAGTGTGTGCCGTGTTTTTGGTGACGGACTTTGTGGGGAAAATGTTTGCAATATGTGCCGTGTTTTGTGACGGGTTATTTTGAAGGCAGGAAGGGCTTAATCCCTCTGTTGAGAAAATTTGTACAGTGTGTGCCGTGTTTTGTGACGGGTTACAAGGGGAAAATTATGTGCAATGCATGCCGTGTTTTGTGACGGGTTACATGTGAAAATTATGTGCAATGTTGGGATGGACCCATATATATATATTTTTTTGTTTTGCGTTAAGTACTATGACTGACGTACCTTTGCTGTGTTTACCTGCAGGATGTGGGGCTTTTGTCTGGGAAAGCCAAGAAGATGAAGTCTCGAGGGTCGCTCGAGGCAGTAGTGGAGCTGTGGCAGCAGTTGCCGGACATCTCTATGGGAGGCAGGCCGAGCCCTAAGAGATTGGTGTATGCTTCCGGCTTGGGCGTGTTCGTGGAAAACTTGGCCGGGATTTCTGATACGAGGAAGAACAAGAGTATCTTCCTAGGCTTGTCCGAGTATTGGTGGGACACCACCCACACCTTCCATCTGAGCTGGGGCGAGGTGACAGTGACGCCCACCGATTTTGCTGCTATCACCGGGCTTTCCTTCAAAGGAGGGCCAAGGCTGGAGGGATAGGATAGCCGAGGATGTGCCGGGCCGAGTCGCCGGGCTTCGCTCCTCTTCCTCGCAGGGGCCTGGGCATGCTGTACAGCGATGTGGAGATGCGGATTACGGCCAGTATTGGGGCCTATTGCCGTGGTACCGGTATGGTGACGGCGGTGCAGCTGGCACGCTCCTTCCTGTGGTTTGCCCTTTCCGAGACTCTGTTCTCGAATCACGCGACTACGGTTCCCTTTGCTCTGCTGGAGAGTTTGATTGACTTGGAGAGGGTCTGTGATATAGCTTGGGGCGAGGCGGGCCTGGCGGAGCTTTATTTCTCTTTGGACCGGTTTAGCCGATGCGTGGCTAGTTCTTTGGGCTGTTTTGACTTTGCTTTAGAGGTATGAGTTTATTGCTGTTTTTGATTTAGCAATTTGTCATTTCTCCGCTTTCCTTTGCACTGAGCCTTTTCTGCCTTTGTCACAGGTGTGGTTCTACGAGATCTTCCATTGTTTCCCATGGGATCGAGATCCTGAGGCCATAGCGGCCTATCCTGCTATGTTGGGCTGGGCCCGTCCGGCGAGGAAGAGGAGGACCAGTAGGGGGAAGCTCACCATTGCCTACGGGGACGTGCAGGAGCATCTGGGGAGAGATAGCCCGGCGGAGTTTTATCTGTACCCCTGGGCTCGGTACGGGGCTGACGAGTTTGAGGGGGCTACCATGGTGACGGCGCAGTGGAAGATGTTGCGGGGCCTGACCTGCGACATCATGTACTTGGGAGAGAGGGTCTTCTGGCAGCATGGCCCGGGTATGCTCCCCTTGGCTCCGAGGGACCCGCCTTTTGGGATGATGGATTCCCGTGAGATGGACATGCTGGAGTTTGTGAGATATCTAGGCGGCGTGAGTGCCGATGAGTTTGTTTTGTTTGGAGAGGAGTATGGGACCTTTGTGAGGAGGAAGTTGAGGACGCCACATGTGTTGGCGAGGGAGAGGGAGGCTGGCCCGCCAGGTCCCCCAGAGGTTCCGGTGCCTGGGCCTGATTTCACATATGTTTGCGGGGATTCCTTGAGGCGGAGGGTGTCAGTACCCGTCCCTGAGCAGGCTCCAACTGCCTACCGGGTTGACCCTGATATGCCGGTAAGTGTGCTTACTCTTTTCCATCTTGGCATCTTTTCTGTATTTTTCTCTTTTTGTATGCCTGTATCTCTTTGGCTGAGCGTTTCTTTGGCTGTTTGTTTGTGTAGGTCCCGGGGAGAGCCTATGACATGCTGACCCGCCGTTATGTGGCGATGCGATCTTTTGCGAAGAAGATGGCGGGGAAGCTGTCTTGCCGGTCTTCGAGACGTGTGCCGGCGTACGAGCCGATGCCTTCGAGGCATTCTGTGGATGTTCCTCCACCGAGGGTTGAGCCGGGGCAGCAGTTGGAGGGACCCTCTAGGGGGCGGCATAGCATGGATGCAGGGACATCTTCGGGAGTCCAGAGGCCGCCGGTCTTTCACCAGTTCTGGCCTTCGCATGAGGCACCGGGGGAGAGTTCGTCAGAGCCTACCTTCTTTGACCCTTTTGTCGGGTTTGACCTTTCCGAGTACTTTAAGTACCCACCCCAGGAGGGGGTTCAGTATTCTGACGACGAGGGTGTGGCTGGCGAGTTTGTCGGGGTGCCCGATTTCTCACTTGAGGATGTTGGTGATGATGATGATGCTGAAGAGTCGGATTAGGGCTCATTTACTTTCCCTCTTTCCATATCTTCTTTTTTTTTTTGTTTAGCAACAGACATTATGTGTACCTGTAATAAAACATTCGCATTTGTATCGCAAAGTATTTTATTCTAAGATGTAATGCAATATTTTGCGATTCCCAGGAGTTGTCCTTGGAATTGTTGCTATTTTATTTTATTTGTGCATGCCACGTGAGCTGGGAGTGCATTTGTGGGCAGTGTATGCTTGCCGGGAATGGCTTTGGCCAGTGTTTGGGCAGTTTGGAGCAAGGTCCTGCTGGGAACAGTGGTTGTTGGCCTGTTTGCTGGGAAAGTGGGGCCAGGTTGCAACAAGGTCCGTACGGACCAACTTGGTGTGCAAAGAGGTCCGTACGGATCACCTTTGCTTTTGGGAAGGGATAAAGGCTTTCCGGATGTCTGGACTTTCCCCATTCCCCATTTGCAGCCATTTTCGAGCTTTCTTCCCCATTTTCTCTAGGAACCTCCATTTTTGCCATGGATTCTTCGTATGTTCCAAGAATTTTGCTGAGGCTTTCGCAGGAGCGGCAAGCGTACTTCCTTGAGCGACTGAAAATGTGGATGCGACACCGTATGAGGCATCAGAGGCGGGCTTTCGAGGTAAGGTTTCGACTTTGCTCGGTTTGGTCCCTTAAGGAGTTAGTTCCTGATTGGGAGTTATTGCGGGCTGCCATGAACTTTTGGGATGTTAGGAGGCATGTGTATTGCTTCTCCTACAATGAGATGATGCCCACCTTCGAGGATTTTCGGGGTTTGATTGGAGGACCGGAGGTGGAGGCCATCTCGCTTCCTTTGATTGGCGGTGCTTCCGTGAGCGTGAAGGTTGCATGCTTTCTTCGGACTTCGTTGGGAGAAGTGCAGGGCATGTTCCTTGATTCAGGTCATATTGACATTTCTGCGCTGCTGGAGTGGTTTATGATTGATGACGAGAGTGATGTCTCTTGGGATGCATTTGCCTTATGCGTGATAGCGACGCTTTTCATGGTCAGCTCCCTTGGGGTATGTGACGGTGCTTTGCTGGATGTGGTAGGGCACTGTAGAGCTGGAGAGGATATTGTCCCGTTGGTGCTGGGGGAGACTCTTCATGGTATTGACCGTCTGGCGAGTGGGGATCGGTTCATGAGAGGGGGAAGCCCTGTTTTGCTCACCTTGTGGCTGCGGGAGAGGCTTCAGGCTATGCGTGAGGCTCCGGCATCGTTCAGCCTGTGGACATTTGCTCAGCGTCCTCTTGTGTTAGATATAGACCAGTCTGCCTGGGAGAGATGGATGGCATAGCTTGGTACGCATCAGATCCGTTGGTGGGTTCTGCACTGGGGGATTGAGACTAGGAGGGCCTTCCAAGAAGGGTCCTATGTGATCTGAGTTCCAGGTTTGTCTTGGTCCTCCTTCTGTATTCCGTCGCTTGTTTCTCGGCAGTTTGGGATGAAGCAGGAGCCTTTGTTGGGCTGGGATGACCTTGCTACTGCGGAGGTAGCTCCTCTCTGTATGGCAGCTCCGAGTGCTCTTTTGTATTTTCTGAGGGTATGGAAGTATTCCGCTTTCCCTCCTGTGGTGCTCCTTAGACGTCGGGAGAGTGTCGTATTGACTACCCGCATTTCTGGCCGGTATGAGCAACGTGTCATGGGAGCGGTCCCAAGTGGCTTTGGGGAGTAGGCGTGGAGCGATTCTGGGGCCCAATTGCCGTAGTAGCTATTGCCTTATGAGTGCCGAAGCCTGGTCTGGCCCTCATGATGTTACGGGAGACACTTTGTTTGACTACGAGACCAGAGTTGACCGACTGACAGAGAGGTCCTCTTTTGCAGACTTGCAGGGAGGAGATCCGAGCCGAAGCACGGGCGAATGAAGCCTTGCGAGCTGCTGGTTTGTCTGACTCTACGGGGAGGACCCCTAATCTCGGACTGAGAGACGCGGAGTTGGCTCGTGTGGAGCGAAAGAAGACTCGCCGGGGACGAGGGAAGAAAGGGAAGAATGGCGAGGGGATAAGCGCAGATGGCGCGGAATGACCTCCTAGGTATCCATTCATTGCATTGCAAACACATTATTTGTTAAATGTATTAGGCTGTCTTTTAGCATGTTGTGAACTTGAGAGTAGACCGTGCTTGAACTCATCAAGAAATGTTGTAACCGTTAGTGATTTGTGATTTACTTTTAAAGCTTTGTTGAGACGCAAGATCTCTTGTTTGCTTTTGTTTCTTTTGTGAACCATGGCGGCGTCCATCTTTGGACGTTTCTGTTGCATTTGCGGACTGAAGCAGCCTGGGCCTTGACGGCAATCCCCTTTGCTTGGGCTTTGTGTTTGGCTGAGAGGTTGGATGATCCCCTGACAAGTCGTTTTGACAGTCTTTTCCGTAGCTTCCTTGCCTCTTGGCGCTCGGGCTCTTTGACCTCTTTTTTTGTAGCTTCGCTTCGAGCTTCTTTTTTTTTTTTTTTTTTTGAGAGACTTTGCTCGAGCTCTTTTCTCTTTTTTTTGAAGCGCGTGAGGGCGAAGACAAGCCCCCGGCTTGGAAGTTGACACGGGTCACTGCTTGATGTTGAGTGACCTTCGGATGTCCTTTGATTTTGCCGCCTTCGTTTGATGGTGGGGGCATGATCTTGGAAAGTGTGTAGCTTGATGGAGGTCTTGATTGACATTCAAACTTTTGACTTTTTGTGTGTTTTTAGACCGGACCAATTAAGGTTGCCTACGTTCCCTGACTAGAGGGCTCGTGTCTCGTGTAGTTCGACACTACATGGAGTGCCAAGAGATGCACAGCTTTGTTCTTCTTTAGGCGAAGTATCTCGCGAAGTTTGCTTCCGTTGATCGGATTCATGAAGGTATTGCCGTCTAGGTCTGTCTGCCTTCATGGCACCTCCGGAGAAGATCTTTGAACCACGAAAGGGCCGATCCATGTTGGTTCCCATTTTCCCAAAGGGGTTGGTTCGAGTGGGAGGCTTTTCTTTGAGTACTGTGTCGCCTTCCCCGATGTCTCGGGACTTAACCTTCTTGTCAAAAGCTCTAGCCATTCTGCTTTGATAGGCTCGAACGTGTTCCATGGCCTTTAGTCGTCGCTCGTCTAGCAGAGCCAATTCATCGTGTCGGCTTCGGAGCCATTCGACTTCGTTGACGTCATTTTCCAGCAGCACGCGGAGTGAGGGAATTTCCAGTTCAAAGGGGAGGACTGCTTCCATCCCGTATGTCAGGGCGAATGGGGTTTCTCCCATGGCTGTTCTGACTGATGTTCGGTAGCCCCAAAGTGCAAAGTGCAGCTTCTCGGGCCAATCTCATCCTTGAATGGTCATTTTTCGGATGATCCGTTCGAGGGTTTTGTTTGCTGCTTCTACGGTGCCGTTTGTTTGTGGCCGGTAAGGGGAAGACTTGTGGCGTGTGATCTTGAATTCGGCCAGCAGACTGTCGCATTCTCCTTCGAAGTGGGAGTCGTTGTCTGATATGACCTCGTTCGGGATGCCGTATCGACAGATGATGTTTTCCTTGAGGAAGTGTGCAACTTTCTTGGATGTGAGCACTTTGTAGGACTTGGCTTCGACCCATTTGGTGAAGTAGTCGACGGCTACCAAGATGAACTCGTGGCCGTTGCTGCCCGGCGGAGCGATTTTTCCGATGACGTCAATTCCCCAAGTGGCAAAAGGCCATGGCGTAGTCATGCAGTAGAGATCGTGGGGAGGTAGATGATTGAGGTTGGAGAACCGTTGACACTTGTCGCAGCTTCGGACAAAGTGAATAATGTCTGCCTCCATGGAGATTCAGTAGTAGCCCATCTGGAGAATGATTTACACTAGGGCTCGGGCGTTCATGTGGGGACCGCAAGCCCCATTGTGGACTTCGTTCATTAGATCATTTGCTTCTTCCTGGCTGATGCAGCGTAGGAGTGGTCCTTGGTAGCGTTTCTTGTATAGCATGTCCCCAAGGATGACAAAGTGAGAGGCGAGGTGTTTTAGGGCCATGATGCTCCTGACTTTGACTCCTTCCCTTCGTTGACCTTCCTCGTTCATGAAGGCAGTTTCCCCGTTTTTGAGGTATTGGAAGATCTGATTGTGATGGAAATGGCTTCGGACTTGCGTCTCTTTGGCTCTTCAGCAATCTCGCAAATCGCTGTGATTAAAACCTTCTCGGCAGCTTGGGCCCGGTTTTTCTCTCGTTTGACAACATGCTTAAATGTTTGCTTGATGCATTTATTCAATTAATGTGTTTGCTTCTTTGTATGGATGAGTTGTTATTAACTGTTTTGATTAGTTAGCTCATCATTTGTTAAAGATGCAATGAAAGGATATTCTAGAAAGGTCGGACATTTTATTGAAAGCGCAAAGACTGTACATTGTTGATTATGGACTCACGATCTTCCGGGGTAGAGCCATCAGATGACTCGAAAGACATGAATTCACAGACAACACGACTCGAAGCTAGGCTATAGGCGACGAGGGATTGGACCAGGCTTCATTACTCTTGGCAGGCTGTAGCTCTAGAGGGAGTGGTGATGGATTTGGTGGCCAATCTTCACTTGGCACGGATCCCGGAGGATAGCTTGCATGTGGTTCGATTTCAAACCAGATTGCGGAGGTTTTTGATTGCTCCTCTGATGCTGTCCCTCCATTGGTGTTGCTACCAGATTTTGGGGGTCCTGGACAGTAGAAGTCATTGAGGGCTACTTCCAGGAGGGCGAAGCATTCGCTGATTCGGAGTTGATTCTTGCTGATGTTGATCATTTTCATAGAATCCGCCTCTTTATCTGGGATCTTTGCTTGGACGAAATTTACAATGTCAGACTCGAGGGGGCGTGCTATCTCTCCCTCCCTGATTAGGCTTTGGAGGAGGTTGTGCCACTGTTCATCTAGGTCAGACACCGGGATGTTGAATTGGACTATGCTGTGATGGCTATCCCCGTGAGATCCGAGAGTGTCGGCAAGAGGGTTGTCCTGTACCAGTGGGTCGGTGATGAGCCAGTTTGCAAGAGGGTTTTTGGCGAAGTAGGGGTCTACTCCTCGGTTAATCTCCATCTAGGCGTCCATCTCTTGATCCTCTCTTAAGCATTCTTCGCAGTCGCATATGTCCGAGTTGTCGTCTTGACCCATATCGATTTCTAGCTCATCGCGGCTTAGAGCGTGGATGTAGGGATCCACTTCGTAGCGGGACAGGATTGGAGACTCATCTGGAGAAGAGTATTCGGTCATGTCAGGACCTTCTTCTAGTTCGTAGCTTGCTGGCCAAGCGCTTGTCATTGTGCTGCTGCCGTGGATTACCTCGAGCATTCCCTTGGCGTTGATGAATTTCATGCATTGGTGAAGAGTAGATGACACTGCCATCATCTGATGTATCCACGGTCATCCCAGCAGGGCAGAGAAGGTTGGTTTGATTTCCACGACTTGGAACTCTACCGACTCCAGTTGTGCATCGAATTGGATCCTCAAATTGATGACTCCTACGATTGGTCGTGGAGTGGAGTCGTAGGCTCGGATTATCCGGGGCGAAGGCCTTATCAGGGAACAATCGATACGGAGTCGTTTCAATGTGCTCAGGGCGATGTTGTTGACTGCGGAGCCGTTATCAATCAAGACGTTCGGGAGGAAGAACATCTCTATTTTGATTAGGATGAGGAGGGCCTCATTGTGTCTGTTTTCACATATCGGCAAGTCATCGTCTGTGAAGGCTAGACCGCTTCGCGTGCTGCCATTTGACTCAGTCTCCTCGGTGGAGCGTTCGATCCATTCATTAGTATGCCTTGGTCGGGGCAAAGATCGTAGGGAGACAGTTGCCCTTGAGCGTTCTTGTCTGGATTCCCGGTCACGGGACCATTTGACTCTGGTTTCACGTTCCCAGTCATAGCGGGATAGCATGCTGACGGTTTCAGAAATTGCAGGGGGCCTGTTCTCGCCTGGAGTTTCGTCGAAGGCTATCGAGTTCACCCTGTCGTTTCGGGGGAATGGATTTCCGATGGTATTGGGGCCACGAGGGCGTTCCAACTTTCCTTCTTCGATTAGCCCCTGGACCACCTGCTTTAGCACGAAGCAATTGCCGGTGGTGTGGCCGGGGTAGTTGTGGAAGGCGCAGTGCTTGCTCATATCCATGTTGGGCTTGGGAGTCTTTGGTTGGAAATTCTCGAGAGGCTTGAGGAGATTTTGTTTTACCAATGCTTCAAATACTTGGCCCAGAGGCATTTCGAGGTTGTCAAAATGCTGGAACTGCGGGAAGCGAGGGGGATTGTAGTTCCTCAGGGGTGCCTGATCGCGATTTACTTGAGCTCCGTTCTGGATGTAGTGTACCGTTCCGGCTGCTTCTTTTCCTTTGTTCGGGACAGGTGCTGAAGCTGACAAGTTTGTCCGATAGCGGTAAGACGAAGCAGGGGCTGCTGTTGTCTTCTGAAGGCTCAGAGTCTTCTCAAACTTAGTTCCGGCATTGACCATGGCACGGAGATCCGGATAGAAGTGATGGCTAATCAAGGCCCTCAGAGATGGCTTGAGGCAAGAATGGAAGATGTCCATCTGTTCTTCTTTGGAAAGTGGATCCATTATCTCACTAAGCTTCCAGTTCCATCTTTTGTAGAACTCGCCTACTGGCTCGTCATCCTTTTGTTCGGTGGCTTGCAGATCGTGGCGGTTTGTCTCCCACTCTAGATTGGCACGGTACTTCACCAGGAAGATCTCGCTTATTTGGTCCTATGTGGAGCGGTTTTCTGCCTTTACATTGAGGAACCACATTAGCGCTGTGGATTTGAGAGAATGCTGAAAGTGATCCGCCATCTGTTGAGGGGTTGCCCCTTTGGCTCTCATTCCCAAGACATAGGTGTCAATGTGGGTTTTTGGGCATTCTGTTCCGTCAAACTTTTCCATTTCCGGCATCTTGAATTTCGGAGGAAGCGGGACCACCTTGTTTGGATCAGTGGGCAGGAGGGAGTCCTTCCAAGAACTGGCTAGCTTGCCTTGCATGTCCTTCATTTGCTCGATCAGCCAAGCCATGTGGGGATCGACAGGTTGAGGCGGGTTGCCGTTTTCGGGGATGGAAATCGAAGATGGAGGTGGATTGGTTGATGGGATCGCCATTCGGGAGTCTTGGGGAGGTAGTTGAGTGTATACCAACCCATACCCTGGGGTGTTGAAGTGAAGGGCGTGATTGCCAGGTCCGCTAGGGCTTGTGTTTGGGAATTGGGGAAATGTTTCATTAGCCCCAAGTGGCAGACTAGCGGGTGGCAGGCTTGAGATGTCGGGATATCCGCTTGGGATGCCTGTCCCCGGTAAGCATGGGGATTTTTGGTTATGGCTGCGAGGCTCGTATAGAGGCAGAGGATTGTATCCTGGGGGATATCGAGATGCATTGGGATCTGGCAAAGCAGGCACGTATGTGTGCTGTTGATACTGAGCTTGGTGTGCAGAGCCGGGAAGCTGACTGTACTGAGGCGGGCATGTCGGAGCTGCTTAACTGACGCCTGAGTGGAGCTTTGAGCGAGAGCTGCTTTGCGTTGCTGGGATCTCATAGCTTGGCGGAGGCGGGACCTGCTGATAGCTTTGAGAAATCGGGGGAGCCGATATTTCTTCGTCTTCAATGAGAACGAAGGTTCCATCGGGTTGGGGAACTGCAACGGTTCCTCGAAGACGCAGGGTGTCTACGATCCAGGCTTGCTGCTCTTCTTGGCGCTTCTTGATAGTTTCGAAGGCTCGCAGCACCTCCTCCATTGTCGGAAGGTTCCTTAGTGGCGGGGTTCCGTTTCCCTCACTGTTATCTGTTGATCCCGTCATAGGGAGTAGCGAAACGGTGCGGGACCGTTGAACTGAAAGAGGCATCGGACCTTGTGACCTCGGGAGCATCGAAAAGGCGGCTCCCGGTATTATCAACCACTCTCGGTTCGGCGGAGGAGGGTGATGGGCAAGGTTTAGACACGGGAAGGTCGTTCGGGATAAGAGGGGGAAAGCTCACGTGACATGCGATTTCCGTTTCTTTGTTTTTCTTTTTTTTTATTTTTTTGTTGTTTTAATTTACTGAAAACGTGTTTTCTCAGAGTCCTAGGTAGGTTGGAAAAGATTGCTCTTCTTTTTCGCAACTATGCTAGATCCTGGGTCAGTGGAGACCGTCTGTGCGGCTATAAGCCCCTCGTTTTGCACCTGTATTTCGACATCCCAGGGTGGACAGCCCCGGGTTAGGCTCCTATAGGGCAAGTGGTTTCCACCGGCCTAAAAGAAAAATCGAACCTAAGGACCGAGCCTGTCATGTTCGTTTTAATGCGTTAGCCATGTGAATAGTGAGCCGAGCCGGCACCTGAGTCAAGATCGGGTCAAGAGTTCGGCATGACCTCTCTTTACCTTGCTTGCTCAAGGGATCTGTGACGTTAGGCATTGGCTGGGTCATATCGTCATGGCTGACGTATTAAAGGCTTGATGACGTGGTGTTATGTGGGCATGGATGTATATCCGGGACGGAACATCGTCTGGGTGTAGCTTTGGAAATCAAGATCGGGTCAAGATTTTAGCATGACCTTTCATCGCTTTGCTTGCGCAAGGGATCTTGAGTTCCGAGCTTCGACTCAGCAGTGTGAGTAGCGTGCGGTGTACCGAGGCAGCAGTGTGAGTAGCGTGCGGTCTCTAAAATTCTTTTTCTGAGTAAAACAGAAGTTTTTTGAAGAATTTTAAATATATGTACACAGATGTATATTGATGCATTTTTTTGTATTTTTATTTTTTTATAAAATAAAAGTGAAGCACATGCACACACACACAACAGCTAAAGAAAGGGGTAAAATGAATGTTTGACCCTCATCATTATTTTAAAAAATCTTTTGTTTTGTTTAAAAGTTTTAGAAACAAAATATCCCCAGCGGAGTCGCCAACTGAATTACACGGATCCGAGAGGCAGCGCAATCGCGCCCCGGCATCTGGCATTTCGTTGCGTTGGAGGAGGTGTCTCGCTGTGTTTTGCTTTGTAGAGTCGCCACGCCGTTTTTATTAAGCCCAAAACGTTGAAAAAGGGCATCATTTTAAAAATAAACTGTTTTTTGTGTGATGAGATTTTTGAGTTCGGAGGTCAGATGACTCCTCGGGAAGAGAATATTAGAATCTTAGAGCTCACTCGATTCGCCTCGTAAAAACGAGTCTTTCGGTACCCCTAATATTCTTTAACTGTTGTGTGTGTGTGTATGTGCTTTTAAAAATGCATGATGTATTGAATGTCTACATTGTACACTGCTTTATTGAAATGTATTGAAATAGTAATGGAAGGAAGCCTTACCAATGTTGGTTCGTATCTGTCCTCCGCTGGGGAATAGTGTTTTGAGGATGGAATAGTGTTTCGGGACGGACCGGGATTGCTTCGGGATGTGCCGGTTGTCTGCGAACAGAGTTTCGGCGTGCGTTGGGATCGCAGGGATCACTCGGGCAGAGGTTCGGCGCGCGTTAGATTTGTTGGTTGGATTCGGGCAGAGTTTCGGCGTGCGTTCGAGTTGCCGGTTTGACTCGGAAAGAGCCGGGACGCCTCAGGAAAGACCAGGCAAGGCCTCGAAGTACCACGAGGGGCCTCAGAGTACCTCGAGAGTGCCTCGGGGCAGTGCGGGAGCGTCGCGGGAGCGCTCGGAGAGGCTTTGGAGCACCACAAGGAAGCTCGGAAGGCCTCGGAATGATCCGAACGGGGCCGGGAGTGCCTCGAGAGGACTTAGAGGGGTGCCAGAAGGCTGGGGGAGAGGAGAGAAGAGGGAGGTGTGTAAATTTCGAGAGGGGGAGCCCTCTATTTATAGTGTTGGAAAGGTTGCAAGATGGTCCGTACGGACCTTCTAGGTAATCCAGATTTTTAGTTTTCCTCGATTTGAGGAAATAAGTGGACTTTAAGAGAATTCTGAAATTATGATGTCTGGTGACAAGAAGGTCCGTACGGACCAATTTGTCATGCAATAAGGTCCGTACGGACCTATCATGTATTTCAGTAATGATGCATTCCGGGATTTGAGGGAATAACTTGGACTTTAAGGGGATTCAGTAATCATTGAAGCAAAGAGGTCCGTATGGACCACTTATGCTTTTCCATTTTCTGAAAAATTCCCAAAGGTCCTTTTGTGCTTCTTTGTCCCAGAAAGGTCCCTCCCTTGGTTTGATTGAGGGTTGTTGAGGGTTTTGAGTTCCACGGGTCTTCGAGACTGCGTTTGTGAGTGTGCGGTGTTTTCCCGTGTGTTCGAAAGAGGGTGATCCAGATTGGGGTACTTACAAATATGCGGGATGAAAAACCTGTGAAGACACCATTGGCGAGTCATTTTAATTTATCTGCCTCAGATTCCCCGAGTTCGACCGAAGATATTCAGAGTATGTCAAAGGTTCCCTATGCAAGCGCAGTGGGATGTCTCATGTATACTATGGTTTGCACGAGGCCAGATTTGGTGCAAGCTATTAGTGTGGTTAGCAAATATATGGCGAATCCGGGTAAACAGCATTGGGAAGTAGTCAAGTGGATTCTCAGATATTTGAAAGGCACTATGGATTATGGCATCATGTTTGTAGGTAAGAGTGAGGATCTTTCTGTTGTGGGATATGTGGATTCAGATTATGCGGGTGACTTGGATCGGAGGAGGTCGACTACGGGTTATGCGTTTACTCTTGGTGGTGGACCCATATGTTGGAGATCTATGATTCAGTCGATTATTGCATTGTCTACAACGGAAGCGGAGTACATGGCAGCGGTTGAAGCTGCAAAGGAAGCCTTATTGCTTCGGGGTTTGGTCAACGAATTGGGCATTCAGCAAGGTGGAGTGAAGTTGCTTTGTGACAGTCAAAGCGCGATTTTCTTGGCAAAGAATCATATTTATCATCAACGGACGAAGCATATTGATGTTCGGTTTCACAAGATTCGGGAGTTGATTGATATGGGTGAGGTTGTGCTAGAGAAGGTTCACACTACGGAGAATGCTGCGGACATGTTGACAAAGCTGGTTACCACTGACAAGTTCAAGCACTGTTTGGACTTGTTGCACATTTCTAGCTGTTAGAGATGGGGAGGTTCGAGCTGGTTCCTTGTATCTTCGGTTGGATTGGGTGAATGCTCGCCAAGGTGGAGATTGTAGGATGTGGCTCGACATTCTGGGGTTGAGGCGTGCGCCTCACCTCGGCCAAGGCGGGCGCCTGGCGTGCCGAAGTAAGGGGCCTTGGATGGAAGTTTGAGGCGGGCGCTTATGGAATGGCGAGGCGGGCGCCTCGCGTCCTGTAGGTTGTGGCTTGCCGTAGCTCCTTTGAGGCGGCCGCCTGAGTTGCCTTGAGGCGGGCGCCTCAAGGCCAGCGGGGGGGTTTTGTTCTACGGGCTTTTGGTATTTTAGTCTTTTGTTCGGGCTAGGTTTTGTATCCTATAAATATAGAGATTGTAACCCTATGTAAACATGAGACATAGCACATAATAATACAAAGGCAGAGATTCAAAACCCCAATCAATTTCTTCTCTTTCTCTTTCGATTTCTCATTGCTTGATTACTTGTGTGTTCTTGGTAAATTGTTTTCTTTGCTTCCGCTGCATTGTACAACACAAATCCATTAGCAGAACTAGAAATAGTTAATAATCTGACCAGTTCATCTAATTTCAGCTATAGTTAGTTAAACTCATAATCTTGCAAATATTTATCTTACATGTCATCTCGTGCTAAGATGACTAAATGATAGTGTGTGATTTATAAACTTAAGGACTAAATTTCAACGGCAACGTTGAAGGACCATTTCCATGTAGTGGTTGTAGAATGGTTCTTCTTTTACAAAAACAAAACAAAGTCTTACAAACCATCCATCAGCAAGGCTACAGTCGCAAAAGATTTACCTATAAATACGCAACAATCCTCTTGCTAAATATTGTATCTCGAACAAAAAACAATTCTATTTCCTAACATATCAGATACAAAATGGGTCTTAAACTTGTTGTAACCATTCTCATGTTTGCATTGGCCTTCTCGTTAGCTGTTGCCTCCGATCCTAGTCCTCTTCAGGACTTCTGTGTAGCTACTGATGACCCTAACGGAGCTCGTACGTACTATCTCTTCTTCTCTCCCTCTCTAGCTTTTCATTATTTTTGTTATATATATCGAACTCTCTCCGTCCCATGAAAAGTCTAATTTGACAAATCAATGTTTTTATAGTTTTTGTAGATTAATTATACACGCTTTAGATGTTGCTTGCACATTTTTACAGTTACACCAGAAATAAATGTTTCTTAGTAATAGGTATGTATTATTAGGAGAAATTGAAAAGAAAAGTGAGTATATTTTTTTACTCCCTTTTTGTCGCTAAATGAATGTCCAAATTTAATAAATTTTTGTCCCAAAATGAATGTCTTTTTTGTAAAAAACTTTATCCCTGAACGCTTTTTCGCCTAAAAATATTTGCTAATCATTTTATTATTGTAAAACTAAATGTTTAGAAAGTGAATAACAAGAATATTTACGCATCTTTTCCATTAAAATGTATAAAAAGCACATTTTTTTTCATAATCTCCCTTGAAATGATCAAATTTGGACACTCATTTCATTTAAGGACGGATATTTAAGGATGGAGGCAGTAATTGAGTTTTGAGATGGCAAGAGTACTAGTTGATTTATTAACATGCATGACATAACTTGCAGTTTTCGTGAATGGGAGGTTCTGCAAAGATCCAAAGGATGTCGTTGCCGAGGATTTCTATTTTTCAGGTCTCAATATCCCGGGAAACACAACAAACCGAGTTCGGTCAAATGTTACTGCAGTAAATGTTGCTCAGATAGCAGGATTGAACACCTTTGGTATCTCCCTAGTTCGTATTGACTATGAACCATATGGACAAAACGCACCCCATACACATCCAAGGGCTAGTGAGATACTTTTTGTTGTCGAAGGCACCTTGTACGTTGGATTTGTTACATCTAACACCGAAAATCGTCTCATCACTAAAATCTTGAATGTGGGAGATGTATTCGTGTTCCCTCAAGGACTCATTCACTTTCAGTTTAATGTGGGACATACAAATGCGGTAGCTTTCGCAGGTCTAAGTAGCCAAAATCCAGGGGTGATTACAATTGCAGATGCTGTTTTCGGAGCAAATCCACCAATTTCTGATGATGTTCTCACTAGAGCTTTCCAGTTGGAAAAGAACACGGTTGACTATCTCCAAGGGCAATTCATGAAAAACTAAACAGAGAAATGCGCCATCAAGCTGGCAATTTAAGTCTATTGGAAGAACCGATAAATGTTTTTGTTTTTGTTTTTGTTTTTGTTTACAATAAGCAGATACGATAAATTTCTGCTCGTCTCTGTAATACAATAATAAATGGGTTAATTATGCCAGTATCCTCTCTCTCTCTCTCTCTCTCTCTCTCTCTCTCTCTCTCTCTCTTTTCCAGCAAAGTTGGATTATGTTACTTATGCTAATCATTTAGAAACCCTTGCGGGTTGAACTTTTCTTGGCAGAATAACCATTGGTGCAAAAATTGTTAATATCTAAGCATGATATACATTGTAGGTGCCCTCTCTATCACCTTAAGATTTTAGAGGAGTTGGTTACTTAACATGGTATCACCTTAAGGTTTAAGAGGAGTTGGTTACTTAACAAAAATTGCACTATTACTCTAAAATGGTGCAAGTTTTACATCAAATATTTATCATCATCTCCAACCATCATGCTTCAAATCCCGCACCAAAAAAGCATAATCTTAGAATATTCATTATTTTTTTCTTTAATATGTTTTTTATTAATTAGTACATTATAATTTCCACTATATTAAATTAATTAATAAGGCATTAAATAATAATATTAGACTAGACCTCACAAAATGTGAGACATTGCTTTTACCAATGGACCACTCATTTAGAAATTAGAAATAATGTTTGTTTTGTATTTTTTTAATTAAAATGTTTTTTTTTGTCCCATAATGTCGTATGTATTATTGGGAGAAATAGAAAAGAAAAGTGAGTATATTTTTTTACTCCCTTTTTGTCGCTAAATGAATGTCCAAATTTAAGAAAAGTGAGTATATTTTTTTACTCCCTCGACGAAGTTATTAGTTTTTTTTAACTGATTTAGGTCACGTGACTAACCTCATTTAAAAGCAAAAAACTTGTAAAAAACTCGTTTTTTCATAACTTATGAAAAAACGTGT
Organism: Adenophora triphylla var. japonica; assembly: GCA_022495995.1. Lineage (NCBI taxonomy): Eukaryota > Viridiplantae > Streptophyta > Magnoliopsida > Asterales > Campanulaceae > Adenophora > Adenophora triphylla. The sequence goes on along the minus strand of JAFEMH010000044.1, from coordinate 68,667 downwards.
TTTCCCATTCCACAATCGGACTACACCGCCGCCGGGAAGTTGATGACAGCCCCTGCTCGGTCTTTCTTCACCCAACTCCTCCAATTCACCCAACAGAAGAACATCCCCAATTCCAAATCCTTACATGAAAATACTGAGCTAAATCTTCAAACATTCTGCAATAGGGTTAAACAAGGCATTTCATATGCAGGTAATTAAACATGCATAATTTAATCGACGAGGCGTAAACATAACATCAATGACTTACTTGATATATTCCCCAATCTCGTCGCAGTTAAGAAGAACATACGTTTCGACCGCGGCAAACTCTTTAGCGGTTAACGTACGCGTACCAACCCGTTTGCCGAGCAACCGACCAGGGGATGAAAATACAGAGATGATTCCCTTAGACGGAAAACCACCATCGTAATTGCGGCCAACCCTAGTCAATCTCATATCAACATCAGGAGGAAAATATGTTCCGACAAAGGCAACAATCTCATCTATGATAACAAATTCTCCAAATTGAGGCCTCGACCATGGCCCTATTGCTCATCTTCCTTTTCAATTGGCCTAGATACCTAAAAGTCATTCGTAGGTTAAAACATAAATAATGTTAAAGAAGGTATATTGTTAACGCTCAAATTATTTAGAAATAGAATAAATTCAATTACCTCTCAAATGGATACATCCATCTGTATTGAACTGGACCACCGACTCTAGCTTCGTATGCCAAGTGGACCGGTAAATGCTCCATAGAATCAAAGAATGAAGGAGGAAATATCTTCTCAAGTTTGCACAAAGTCACTACGATGCTCTCCTCAAGCTTTTTCATGTGATCAACACGCAGTGTGGTCGATGTTAACGCTCGGAAAACTCACTTAACTCTGTTAACGCCACCGAGATATTGTCGTGCAAGAGACCCCCGAGAGCAATCGGAAGTAGCCTATCAAGCAAAACGTGGCAATCGTGACTCTTCAAACCCTGCACTTTCCCCTCCTCTACATTGACACAGTTACCAATGTTAGACGCGTAACCATCCGGAAGCCTTAAATCCTTGAGCCATTTCAGGAGGAGGAGCTTCTTTTCCTTTGTAAGCACGTATTGAGCCATCGGTCTAACTGGTTTACCATTGACGTATACCAAGTCTAAGGCCGGCCGCTTACAGATTTCCTTAAGGTCCTTTCGAGCTTTTTCGTTGTCTTTAGTTGTTCTCTTGAAATCCATCAACGTGTTAAAAACATTATCGAATACATTCTTCTCAATGTGCATCACGTCAAGGTTATGTCGAATGAGATTTGTTTTCCAGTATGGCAGCTCCCAAAATATACTCCTCTTGATCCAGTTATGGGTAGTCCCAAACCCTTGTATTTTGGTCTTCGAAAACTTTTTCCCCCACCGAGGATCGGGCAATCTAGATACCTCCTCATAGACCGTGTCACCACTTAAACGAATCGGGGCCTCATCATGGTCAATCTTGTTCTTTTTAAACGCATTCTTCTGGGTCCTGAATGGGTGGTCCTCCGGAAGAAATTGTCTATGGCAATCGAACCAACATGGTTTTCCAGAGTGCGTGAGCGTGAAAGACTTTGTGTCACTCATACAATACGGACAGGCCAACTTCCCGTGGGTGCTCCAACCCGATAACATCCCATATGCAGGGAAGTCATTAACTGTCCACATCAACGCAGCCTTCATGCTGAAATTCTCTCGCTTGAAAGCATCCCACGTTTCGACCCCATCCTCCCAAAGCTACTTCAATTCGTCCATCAAAGGTCGGAGATAGACGTCAATGTTCCTCCTGTGGCTGTTTGGGCCGGGGATGAATAACGACAAGAATATGTAGGGATCACTCATACACAACCAGTGGCGGAAGATTGTAGACAGTGGCTATAACCGGCCAACAAGAGTAAGATTTTGCCCAGTGACCAAACGGATTGAAACCATCGAGAGCAGTATGCATAACCGTATATTTCTTGCTTCAGACGCAAAAGTCGGATAAGTCTCATCAAAGTGTTTCCATGCCTCCCCATCACCGGGATGAATCAACACACCCTCTTCACGCAAACTTTCCTTATGCCAACGCATGGCCTCTCGCAAGAGATTTAGACGCGTAGAGGCATTGCGCCTTGGAATCAATCGGCATGTAACGCAACCGCTATGTGGTCTGTTTTTCTTGTGTTTTGAACTCCCTCCGATTTGGCTTATATCTACTTTGTCCGCAAATTGAACACTCTGCTCTTCTGTGAATCTTCCTTGTAGAATAGCATGCATCATTCTTACACGCATCAATCTTTTCATAACATAGCCCAATCCGCCCAACCAACTTCTTTGTCTCATAAAAGTTTGTAACCATCTTATTCTCTTTCGGCAACATCCGCTTAATTTCATTCATGATACGATTATAAATGCATCGGCTAATATTGCAATCGGCCTTTATGTTAAGGAGCTCACCACACCTCCAACACACCGATCTCACAACCTGGATAGACCTTCTCTTTGCAGAGTCCATAGCATCAATAAATTTCTTGGCTGCAGGGGTTGGTTCTTGCCGTTGGTTCTCGACCAATCGAAGGAAGGACCGGCCGCATCCCTAACCATATCTTCCATATTCAAAGGTGGTTCTTCATTGTCTGAATAATAGGTTCGGGTTCGGGAGGTACATGAATATTCTCGGGGGATTATTCGCAACATTTGTGCGCAATCTCGGCTCACCATGACGGGTCCACCGTTTGTACCCAACTTCAAACCCGTTACGCAAAAGATGTTTCGAGTCTCGATCAAGCTTAGATACTTGACATTACAACACTTGTCGCATGGACACCTAATCTTACCATCCTTATCCATGTGACCGGTTTTATTTAATTGAGCAAATTCAACAAACCCCTTCAACCCTCTATAAAACTCAGGATTGATACCGCGTTGATTCGGCAACTTCCGCTTATACATCCAACTACGATCATCGTTAACGAGACATCACTCCTGCATTGCAATCCATATATTATACGTACACTCAATTTAATCGACGGATGAAACAAAATCGGGATGTTAATAATTATTGGATTTCATAATATATTAACAGTTTAGAAGTAATTAACGTATTATCATTCCCTAAATTTGAATTACAAACTTAAAAGCAACACAGATCTTCTTAAAATAAATATAAAGCTTCTAACTCATATTTAACAATATATTAATGTGTCTTCTTAAAGTGTCTAGGAACTCGTTCCCGCTCCCGAACTCGAATCTCTACTCTTCCTCCGCCTCGGTCCCCGGGAGGTCTTTGGTCTAGGTATGTTGAAAAAGTCAGTCGGACCTCGTCCTGGCTCAGGTATCGTGTGAGCAGGTGGATCAATCAGTCTGGTAGCTCTCGATCTTGCTCTTTCTGCCTCAAGGCCTCCCTGCGAGCTATCACTTCGGGATCATTTCTCAAAGCAGCTCTCCGAATATCCCGTCTCTCATAATCTGCTGCAATGTCACCAGTGATTTCATCAGGGTTGCTCTTGGCCTCCATGCCTCTTAATGTCCGGCTGGAAGAATATTCTGCCCCAAAACACTCTCGGCGTCGAGCCTCTATCATCAGCTGTACAGGACCTTGCTGCTCCTCGTACCATGTCAGATACTCGGTGGTCAGAAATGTGCTACCTCTAGTCTGACGGAGTAGTGGTCGTATCGGAAGAAAGTGTTGGTGTAATGCCCTAGGCTTTAGTTATGTTTAACTGAAAACCCTTATGTATCATCTTTATCGTTTATGTTTATTATTTGATTATTATATAGTTTGCATATTTATTGTAATAATCTCCGTCCCTAATTATTAAGAGAATAATTAGTATAATTGTCAATGGATAATCATGTGATGATTATATGCATAAGAGATGCACATTGAAATTATGGGTACTTGTTAGAGAACAAGTGACTGGACATGACCCGCATGAGATTTATGACATGGTCAAGTGTCATAAGTAAATCTCATAAGGTTACTTCATTTAGTCCCTAGACCTGAGATTATCATGACCTTACATATGTTGAAAAATCATGTTTGATTTTAGTCAAACGATATCTTAACACGATATCTATAAAGACTATCATTAGCATGATCGGATTCATGATGGGAAGGATGATAAGTCAAGAAGGAATTTGTCCCTCGGAAGAGAGATGTTATGCTTGGGCCCCTCGATGAGTGATAATGATGAAAGTGTATGGCCGTACCCCAATATGATTGGAATTATCATTATACTCAAGAATCGAGAAAGCATTGAACAATAACAAGTTGACAAGGACCATGACTTGTGTTCAATATAACATCGTGAGACAAAGGGATAAATGGAAGTACACCATTGGAAACGTGAACTCTTACGTTACATTATTTGGGTAGACATAATGGCTTGCTAGAGTCCGCTTATGTCTTATGAGGTTCGATATGATCGAACTCATTGCCAACATAATGTAATCCTATTGGGTCACACACAACTAGAATGAATTGGTTAAACCGGAGGAAGAATAGTTGAGAGTTTCTGGCTATATATATCGCGCGACATATTAAGCCAATGGCTTAATATACCGCGCGACATAATAGGCCGCACGCGGTTTGATACTGTCTCTCCTAATACGATTAGGAGAGGTATTCCTACTATTGTAGTATAAATACAAGGGTTCCGTCAGACCTAAAAGGTCACCAAATTTTCTCAAGCAAAATTCATAATTAAATACTCTCAATATTCTTCAAGGTTTAGATCTAGCAATCATCAAGAAGTTGTTCTTGAATTCATTCAAAGGTGTGGATACCGAAAGAGGGTCTTCGCTCGTTCATCGATCAAGGCCTAGAGTTCAAGCAAGTTGAAGAACGAAGTTTGTGATTCGATATCACATAATCAAATCGTTCGATAGCTCAAGACCGGAAAGCGTTTCAAGGTTGGTTTAATTCTATCTCATAGGTATTCAAATTAATTGTATAGAACGGATCCTAGGGCTTCTTGGGTTTTATGTTTTTAATGCTTAATTCCGCTGCGCATGGACCCGTAAAACCCAACAGTGGTATCAGAGCCCCGTTCGTATGGTTAAGTTTGAATTAACATGCTAGATTTAAGATATAAATTGTTTATATGCTTATTGCATGTTTTGTATGCGATAGAATTTTTAATTGTTTATGTGAAACAATGTGAAAATGCAAGTTTTCGAATATACTTGAATTAAATCTGTAAAAGGGATGTTTTACGTGATTTAATTATATGTAATCTGTATTGGTTCGAATCTGGAAATTCCCGTAACCTCGGCTACTTTGGTCGCGCGACATATTGAGCCATGTGGAATTCAGGTTAAGCGCTTTGTTAGGTCGCGCGACATATCAAGCCTCCGGGCCGATGTTGTCACGCGACATAATAAGCCAAAACCGGGCGTAATCGCTTTGTTCAATTTTTTACGCTATTCGTGATTGTGTTTACAATCTGATATGTTGATATGAAAATCTGGATGTTATAAAATTGAGTTTATAAGTCCGCGATAGATTGATTCATTGATATACATGATTAATTGATTAAAATATGATTTTAATAATTATTGCAATGTATATGAAAATCTGGATGTTATAAAATTGAGTTTATAAGTCCATGCTAGATTGATTCACTAATATGCATGATTAATTGATTAAAATATGATTTTAATAATTATTGCAATGCATGTTTTATTTGTTCTTACATGTTAAGAATATTTTTTTTTATTAGATGTTTAGTTGAAACATTGAATTGTGATTTTCTAAAATGTTTAGTTGAAACATTGCATTATAGTTTCCTAATATGTTTAGATTTAGACATTGTAAATTTTGGATCTTATGATTGTTTATGGAAACAAGTCATAAATACGCGAAATTTAAAAGGAAAATAATTGTTTATAAAAGGTAGTGATTATGTTGCCAAATCAGAGTTGATTTCTAATTATGCATGTCTAGGAGAGTTCTGTCAAAGGAAGAGTTGGTACTTAAGAAGTCCTTGTGGCTCACCTATCTTCCTGGGAACTTACCTGGTGCATGATTATGACTATCTTTGTTGATATGCTTATAATCTACCTTAAAGAACCTTCATTTAACTTTTAAGTTCTTTTATGCCAATTCATGATTAAACACTTGAGACCACTCGGATAGTTTTGTGTGGGCTTGCCATAGCAAGGTACTTTGATTCTATTCCGTTTGCGAGCAAGATGAGGAAATGGTGGTTCCTATACGTTTAATATGAATGAACTTAATTGGGTTATCAAAATGGTTTTGGACCCAAGGTATAAGATGAGATTAAAATATGCTTAGACATATGATGTCTTAAATAAATCTCATAAAAGATCCTAAGAGTCATATACGATATGATTGATGTTTTCTACCTAATTAGTTTAATCTTGAGCGGTGCGCCATAGCGTACTTGAGATTAAATTAAAGATGGATCTTAGTCCTAAGAGTCATATACGATATGATTGATGTTTTTCTACCTAATTAGTTTAATCTTGAGCGGTGCGCCATAGCGTACTTGAGATTAAATTAAAGTTGTATCTTAGCCCATTAAATGCATATTATGCTTAATAGCATTGGAAGGTGTATGATTTAGTGGGAGTATTTGTAAAATACATTATTTGCTCTTAAATGATAAATGTGTTGATATTGATATGTGTTCATATAATTTGTATATTTTGTTGTAGAAATAGCATTACATAATGATAATTGCGATTCGTCCTTATGAAGGACAAAGTTCGAAAGGAACAATACATAATGTGTATGTTCTTGACGAATCCGTTCCTACTGAACCCATTGCAAATGTTGCAAAGGGCAAATAAGGAAGCAACATTAGAAACATAGTGATGATTCTGACAATATTGCTTGCCTTGTATTTGCCACCATGGTTGAAGGCTCTTATGAAGAACCTTGAGCACATGATAACTATTCTTTTTGTTATAGCATAACGCAAAAAGGAAATGTTCCAAGTGCAAGCTAGGCAAAAGATATATGTTGTGGTGAAAGCTCTTAATTCATATGATGAAAGAAGGAGCAATCCGCAAATTGTGTTAATGGTTTACACAATAAAAGGGTTCATAAAGGAAGGAAAAAGTAGGTAAAGCAAAGGTTGCCAAACCTAGGACAAAAGTTGTCAAAACCGAAGAGGCTAAACCCAAATTGTCTCAAAAGGATGCAGTTTGCTACCAATGCAATAAGATTGGTCATTAGAAGCAAAGATGCAAGGCTTATTAGGAAGGCCTAAAAGGTGAAGAAGGGCAATATGATTGCTACTACTTCAAGTATCTATATGATAGATATTTTCCTTTCGACTTCTTGTTCTTGGGTATATGATACCGGATTGGATCTCACATTTGTTTAAATGTGCAAGGAACAAAGAATAGAAAGCTACTCAAATAAGGTAAATTAAACCTAAGCATGGGAATGGAGCAAGAGTTGCAACATTAGCCATAAGGGACTTATGAAGTCACTTTGCCTTGTGAAGTAGTACTTGTTTTGAACAAGTATGACTACGTTCCGGATTTGAGTAGGAGTATTATTTATGTTTCTTAAATGGATGATGAAGGATATAATTTTCTTATTTTCAATAAGAAGTTTTGTATTTATTTAATAATATGCCTTATTGTAATGCATATGTCATTAAATAATCTTCATATCCTTGAAGATGAGAAACAAAATAACATTGAAGATATCTATAATATAAATGGGAAATCTAAACCGAACAATATGAACAACGCGTTCATATGGCATTGCCGGCTTGGTCAAATAAATAAGAAACATATATCTAAACTCCATTAACATGGACTTTTAGACTCATATGACCATGAATCATTTGAGGATTTTGGATCTTATTTATTGGGATTATCGACCAAACCACCCTACACTAAAGTAGTGGGAGGGCTAGTGACTTATTAGTCATTATACATAAGATGTATGTGAACTATTAAGCAGCATTGCTAGGGGAGGATTTTGGTATTTCATCATATTTCACTAAAGACTTATCTAGATATGATTATGTCTATCTGATGAAGTTCGAAGGTGAATCGTTTGAGATGTTTTGAACATTTCAAAGATGAAGTACAAAACAACTTGGTAAAACTGTTAAGTACTTCGATTAGATCGAGGTGATGAATATTTGAGCCAAGAGTTTGACAATCATCTCAAAACTATGAAATTGTTTCAAAGTTGACTCCAACCGGAATACCACATTGTATGGTGTGTCTGAAAGGAGGAATTGAATCTTGTAGGACATGGTTCGTTCGATGATGTGTCAATTAGACTTTCCTATTTCCTATTTCCTTTTGAGGATATGCATTAGAAATAATGCGGTTACACTGAATCGAGTCCCTACTAAATCGGTTCCTAAGGCCCCACATGAGATGTGGCATGGAAGAAAACTTAGTTTGTCTTTCATGAAGATTTGGGGTTGCGAATCTTATGTAAAGAGACTTGTCTCTTATAAGTTAGCACCAAATCTAACAAGGTTATTTTCGGATATTGATTTTACAATCACAAAGAGAACAAAATGTTTGTTGCTCTACACGATTTGTTTCTTGAGAAATAGTTTCTCAATAAAGAATCTAGTGGGAGTAAAATTAATCTTGAAAGAAGTTCAAGAACCCGAAAATAATATGGAACCAAGAGTAGAGACAGTAACCAAGTTCACAAAGGAGTTGTGAAACCGGTTCAAGATGCACAAGTCCATCGTAGATTGATAGGTTACGATCCGAACTCAAGAAATAGTGATTTCTCGTTGCGGAAAGTGATGAAGTGGAAGTCATTAAGAATGACGATCCTACTTGCTATCAAGAAGCGATGTCCTCTCCTAATTTGGATAAATGGTTAGGAACCATGGAATCCAAGTTACAATCCATGTTTAACAATCAAGTTTAATTGAAACTTGATTGGGCTACCTAAAAGTGTAAAAACTAAAGGGTGCAAGTAGGTCTTCAAAGACCAACATGGATGTGAAGGTGTATACTTTCATGACTAAGGATTGTAGCAAAGGGACTTAGGTTAATTGATAGTATTGACTATGTTGAAACTTTTTCCGCCTGATTACAATGTCGATGTACGTTAGAATTTCAATTGCCATAATCGCATATTGTGACTATGTGATATGACAAATGGATGTCAAACGACTTTCTTTAAATGGAAAGATTATTAAGGATGTGTAAAGTACACAACCCGAATAGTTTGTCGATCCAAGAAACTCTAATAAAGTATGCATGTTGCAAGGATCCATGAGATGGATTGAAGCAAGCTTCAAGGAATTGGAATCTTTGTTTTGATGTATTGGTCAAAGAGTTTGACTTTATCAAGTACAAAGATGAACCTTGTGTATGCATGAAATTCAGTGGGAGCATGGTATTATTTCTATTGTTTATTACAATAATATCTTACTCATTGGAAAAACAAGTTCCGACACTTAAGACTGTTAAGTCTTGGTCATGGAAAGGTTTCTCAATGAAAGATATGGGTAAAGCCGCTTACATCCTTGGCACCAAGATCTATAGAGATAGATCTAGAAGGATAAATTGGTTTGAGTCAAAGTGTTCACATTGACAAGGTTCTTAGAAGAGTCTAAGAAAAGTGGCTTGTCAATGGGTCATAGTATTTTCTCTTAAGCAATACTCATTGTCTTATGACAATTGATGAGAAAAAGGGAAGTCTTATGACAATTGATGAGCAAAAGGGAATGAATGAAGTTCCATATGCTTCGGCATTTGGATCTGTCATGTATGCCATAATTTGTACTAGACCCAACGTCTCATATGCTTTGAGCATGATGAGTCGATACCAATTTGATCCTGTGATGAGAACCATTGGATGGCAGTCAAGATGATCCTTAAGTACTTAAGAAGAACTAAGGATACGTTCTTGGGATTTGAAAGATTGGAAGTTAATCTTGTTGTAAGGGTTACATAGGTGCTAGCTTCCAAACTAACAAAGTTATTTTAAAATCGCAATTAGGATTTGTGTTTGTGCTTATTAGAGGTGCAGTTTTAATTGGAAGAGTTCCAAGCAGAAATTGTAGCCGATTCTACTACTAAGGCCATACTTTAGCAACATATGATGTAGCTGAAAGAGGCAGTTTGGATCAAAAGTTCATTTAGTATTTTGGAAACACTTCAAGTGTTTTTCCAAGTATCACTAATCCGTGGAACTTTGTTGTGATAATTATGGTGTCATTTGTGCAAACAATGGAACCAAAATCACAACGGTGATCCAAACACTCACTTAGACGTTCTTCGAGGAATTCATAAAGAATGAGAAGACGTTAAGATATAAAATATACAAAGTATCAACCGATGATGACATAAGGGATTCACTTACAAAGACCCTTGCATAGGCAGAAGCATGATGGGCATGTTAGATCCATGAGTATTCGATACATAAATGGAGCCTAGTGCAAGTGGGAGACTGTTGGTGTAATGCCCTAGGCTTTAGTTATGTTTAACTGAAAACCGTTATGTATCATCTTTATCGTTTATGTTTATTATTTGATTATTATATAGTTTGCATATTTATTGTAATAATCTCCGTCCCTAATTATTAAGAGAATAATTAGTATAATTGTCAATGGATAATCATGTGATGATTATATGCATAAGAGATGCACATTGAAATTATGGGTACTTGTTAGAGAACAAGTGACTGGACATGACCCGCATGAGATTTATGACATGGTCAAGTGTCATAAGTAAATCTCATAAGGTTACTTCATTTAGTCCCTAGACTCCGAGATTATCATGACCTTACATATGATGAAAAATCATGTTTGATTTTAGTCAAACGATATCTTAACACGATATCTATAAAGACTATCATTGGCATGATCGGATTCATGATGGGAAGGATGATAAGTCAAGAAGGAATTTGTCCCTCGGAAGAGAGATGTTATGCTTGGGCCCCTCGATGAGTGATAATGATGAAAGTGTATGGCCGTACCCCAATATGATTGGAATTATCATTATACTCAAGAATCGAGAAAGCATTGAACAATAACAAGTTGACAAGGACCATGACTTGTGTTCAATATAACATTGTGAGACAAAGGGATAAATGGAAGTACACCATTGGAAACGTGAACTCTTACATTACATTATTTGGGTAGACATAATGGCTTGCTAGAGTCCGCTTATGTCTTATGAGGTTCGATATGATCGAACTCATTGCCAACATAATGTAATCCTATTGGGTCACACACAACTAGAATGAATTGGTTAAACCGGAGGAAGAATAGTTGAGAGTTTCTGTATCTGGCTATATATATCGCGCGACATATTAAGCCAATGGCTTAATATACCGCGCGACATAATAGGCCGCACGCGGTTTGACGGCTGTCTCTCCTAATACGATTAGGAGAGGTATTCCTACTATTGTAGTATAAATACAAGGGTTACATCGGACCTAAAAGGTCACCGAAATTTTTCAAGCAAAATTCATAATTAAATACTCTCAATATTCTTCAAGGTTTAGATCTAGCAATCATCAAGAAGTTGTTCTTGAATTCATTCAAAGGTGTGGATACCGAAAGAGGGTCTTCGCTCGTTCATCGATCAAGGCCTAGAGTTCAAGCAAGTTGAAGAACGAAGTTTGTGATTCGATATCACATAATCAAATCGTTCGATAGCTCAAGACCAGAAAGCGTTTCAAGGTTGGTTTAATTCTATCTCATAGGTATTCAAATTAATTGTATAGAACGGATCCTAGGGCTTCTTGGGTTTTATGTTTTTAATGCTTAATTCCGCTGCGCATGGACCCGTAAAACCCAACAGAAAGCCCTCTAGAAATGCTATGCCAAAGAAATGTGTAGTCTGAGGCTCAGTCATAATCATCGGCATTGTATTAGTCGTCAACTGCTCTCTCAAAGTCCGAATGGTCTGCTGCGGGTATCCGTACTGTCTGCTCACTAGAGATGGAATGCAAAAGGATGATACATGTAGTCCCGGAAGTCGGACAATAACTGACCCGTCCTGAATATCTCTCACACGATGCAATCCCATGCCGGAATCCAATAGTACAGGTTTGCGATCTCATATCGGGCCAAGGCCAACCTCCTATGCCAACTCTCGCAGCGGCATCCCTCAATATCCTGCTGTCCGGTCACCCAAGGTAATGCCGTCGCCCTGCAGCGGTGGCGAGATCAAGCGAAATCTCTCATACGGCCACAATGATAGTAATCTGGGCCGCTGAACCCATGTACTCGGATCCTCACGGCTAATCTATCAATGCCGTGGTATGTCTCCGCTAGCAGCAGTGGAATGATGTCCATCGCTCCTGTCCGGATTGAATATGCCGGATGTCAAACTCCTCGATCACCTCTCAGCTGATGATCTCTAACGGCGTAGGCTGGACACACTCCGATGTAGCCGCGAAGTAGTGCGCGGGGTATTTAATGAGCAACATGAATATATCTAAGGAAGTGGATAGATCAAACTGATCAGAGGCTGGTCCGACTCAATACGGCTATATGAGTCAAGTCTATGAATCTATCGTCAACGACAATGCCCGATACCCGGTCTGCGATAATCCCAAGAATTCGAGATAGTTGCTCCGTAGCGATCGTCTGTCTCGAGGAAATGCCACAGTCCTCGGCTCGGCCACACCCGATCGGTGCTCGAAAATCCTCCATCGTTGGCATCAGATCGTTGTACGATAGGGTGAACACATGTCGCTCCGAATCCCAAAAGCACGAAGTAGCTCGGAGCAGATCCCAATCAATCTTCCAATCTTTTAGAGACCAGATGCATGGGTATAGGGTATAGGGTATAGGGTATAGGGTATAGGGTATATGGTATAGGGTATAGGGTATAGTGTATAGGGTATAGTGTATAGTGTATAGGGTATAGGGTATAGGGTATAGGGTATAGGGTATAGGATATAGGGTATAGGGTATAGGGTATAGGGGTCTAGGGTATAGGGTATAGGGTATAGGGTATAGGGTATATAGGGTATAGGGTATAGGGTATAGGGTATATAGTGTATAGTATATAGGGTATTAGGTTTAGGGTTTATAATTTATTTATTTTTTCAAAAATAATATTTATTGACTCATATTTATTTTTTTGAGAGTAATTTAAAATAACTTTCATATTTTATATAAATAAAAATAATGGCATTATAAAATTAAAATTAATAAATATTTATGATTTATTTATTTTTTCAAAAATATCATAAATATTTATGATATTTTAATGTTTTTTAGTTTGTTATTCTGTTAATTAGTTCTAAAAATAAACAAAAATTACATTTTATTATCAGCAACGGAATATTTCCGTCGCTGATAAATAAAAAAATATTAAATTATCAGCGGCGGAAATATTCCGTCGGTGTTTAATAAAAAAAAAACATTTAATTTCACCGTCGGAAATATTCCGTCGGTGTAATATTTCAAAAAGAAAAATAAAAAATATTTTAATTTCACCGTCGGAATATTTCCGACGCTGATAAATAAAAAAATAAAAAAATGATATATTTTCACCGGCGGAATAATTCCGTCGCTGATAAAGATTTAGCGGCGGAATATTCCGTCGGTAAATCAACCGCCAAATTAGCGGCGGAAATAAACGAATATTCGAGGAATATTCGTTTTAGCGGCGGAATTTAGCGGCGGAATTAAATTCCGTCGCTAAATTTGACGCCAAAATAATTCCGACGCTAAAGTCTATATTCCGCCGCTATTTAGCGACGGAATATGTCCGTCGCTGTTAATTCCGTCGCTAAATGACCTTTTTCTGGTAGTGCGTGGAGACTGTTTCAACCCATAGATGGACCGATGAAGACGGAAAACGTGGTCCGGGAAGTCTGGATGGGAAAAACTGGGAGGTTGGGCCATATAGACTTCCTCTCGCATAATACAATTCAATAAGGCATTTCTAATGTCAAGTTGCTGAATGGGCCAAGACCGTGAGTAAGCAAGACTGAGAAGAGTCTGAATCGTTGGTGGTTTGACGACCGAACTAAATGTCTCATTATAATCAATCCCCTTTTGCTGTGTGAACCCTTGAGCAATCAGTCGGGCTTTATGTCGATCAACTAAACCGTCTGCCCGTCGCATGCTTTAAAAACCCACTTGCTACCCACTAGGTTCATAGATGGAAGACGCGGAACAAGGGTCCATGTACCTGTTTTGTACATAGCTTGCAGTTCTTCTTTCATAGTCATGTTCCAATGATCATGAGGGGGAGCTTGTTTGAGAGTGCGGGGTTCAAATTCCAGTGAGTCTGGACTAATTGCCGAGAGTGCTGATGGAAGGGAGTATACGGTGGGATGAACATCCACATTATCACTAGAAGCAATCAACCAAGGAAGGAAGAAGCTGCGCCTGAGGCGCCCGCCTCACCAAATACCATGCGCCCGCCTCACATTGCTGCAAACAAACCAGGAGTCTCGGACCTTGAGGCGCACGCCTCAAGAAATCCCAAGCGGCCGCCTCAAGGCCCAATGTCTCGGCCTCACATTCTGGAAGCCAGGAGCACGCCTGGCCCAACCTCAGGCGCCCGCCTCGGGCACAGTTGCACCTCTGCTCAGTTTTGGAAACAAGTCAAAGTTTCCTAATCTATCTTTCCTACTTGTATTAAGAATATATTATCAATCTCATAGATTAGGAAAATATATTATTCTCCATGTATAGTTGGGATTTACAATCCTTGTACAATTAGGATTCTCTCAATGTAACTATAAATATTTGTTCAATGTGAATAAACAAAGCTAAGGCTTTCAAATTAACATGGTATCAGAGCAAGAAAGATCTATAGTCTAACCCCCCCCCCTTTTTTCAGCAGCCCCAACCCATTCTTCCCCATGGCCGGCAGCCCCTCCTCCACCATCCCCAACCCCGCTCAACCCGATCAACCTCTCCTCCTAGTCAATCAATCCTACTGTCGTTCCCTTACTCCTCTAACCTATCTTACATGGGCTTCCCAAATCACCTCTATTCTCTTTGGCCTCGACCTTCTAAAGTTTGTCGATGGCACCCACCCCAAACCCGAGGATACCATTACCACCGCCAATCATGCCGTCGCGAAAACCGACGATGAACTGGCCAAAACCGCCACCACTACATCTATACCCAATCCGGTCGCCATTACATAGTCTCGCCAAGATCGCCTCATCCTTGGGGCTCTCATAGGTACCTTAGATCCTACCGTAGCTCCTCTAGTCCACCAAGCCACCACCTCCCATGAAGCTTGGACCACCCTTAAAACTACATATGCTAACCCCTCCCGTGGCCACATTCTTCAAATAAAGGACAACCTTGCCAATCTCACCAAAAACCAACTCTCCATCTCGGAATACATGAATGCCGTCAAATCTTACACCGACAAACTCGCCATCCTAGGCAAACCTATGGATTCCGAAGACATAACCTATACCATCCTCAAAGGTCTAGATTATGAAACATTCAAACCTATTAAAGACTCTACCCGAGCCCGTGATAACCCCATCTCCTTTGAAGCCCTCCATGAAAAACTCATCCAACATGAACTCACCATCAAACAATCCACCCCCAAAAACCCCCTCCCCACCACCGCCTTCACAGCCCAAGCCCACCGATCATCAAGCCGCATCAACACCTACCACCCGTCCCACTCCTCGCCATCCTCTTCCCCCCCCATACACCCTCTCGCCTTCCATTCAAAGGTAAGTGCCAATACTGTCACAACATTGGCCATGTCACCTCCCAATGTCGCAAATTCAAACGTGAACACCCCACCGTCAACATCCCCCCTCGCCCAAACCAAAACCAATTCCCTACTCAACAACATCCCCAAGCCCACACTGCCGCCTACAACAACCCCTCCTCCCCCCTCCCTCTTGGCTCATAGATAGCGGTGCCACCAATCACATCACCAATGACCTCTCCAACCTAGCCCTAGACACACCCTAAAATGGCAATGAAGACGTTATCATCGGCGATGGTTCTACTCTTCCGATCTCTCACATAGGTTCCTTCTCTCTCCCCATATCCTCCTCTCTTCTTAAATTCAATAGTGTCTTGCATGTCCCTCTCATTACTCGTAATATTCTTTTCGTGTCTCAATTTTGTCGTGACAATAATGCCATCATTGAATTCTCACATTCTTCTTTTCTTATCAAGGACAAAGCCACGAGTCAAACACTCATCCATGGAAACCTTGAGGATGGCGTCTACCTTTGGCACCCTCCGCCCATTCAAGCTCATTCAAGCT
>JAFEMH010000044.1:7500-47500 GCA_022495995.1 Adenophora triphylla var. japonica | reverse complement strand
ATAGGGTATAGGGTATAGGGTATAGGATATAGGGTATAGGGTATAGGGTGTAGGGTGTAGTGTATAGTGTATAGTGTATAGTGTATAGTGTATAGGGTATAGGGTATAGGGTATAGGGTATAGTATATAGTGTATAGGGTATAGGGTATTGTGTATAGTGTATAGGGTATAGGGTATAGGGTATAGTGTATAGGGTATAGTGTATAGTGTAAAGGGTATAGGGTATAGGGTATAGGGTATAGGGTATAGGGTATAGGGTATAGGGTATAGTGTATAGGGTATAGGGTATAGTGTATAGGGTATAGTGTATAGTGTATAGGGTATAGGGTATAGGGTATAGGGTATAGGGTATAGGGTATAGTGTATAGTGTATAGGATATATGGTATAGGGTATAGGGTGTAGGGCATAGTGTATAGTGTATAGTGTATAGTGTATAGGGTATAGTGTATAGGGTATAGTGTATAGGGTATAGGGTATAGGGTATATGGTATAGTGTATAGGGTATAGGGTATCGGGTATAGTGTATAGGGTATACGGTATAGGGTATCGGGTATAGGGTATAGGGTATAGGGTATCGGGTATAGGGTATAGGGTATATGGTATGGTGTATAGGGTATAGGGTATATGGTATAGTGTATATATAGGGTATAGTGTATTTATTGACTCATATTTATTTTTTTAGTGTAATTTAAAATAATTTTCATGTTTTATATAATTATAAAGAATGATATTTATTAAATTAAAATTAATAAATATTTATGTGATATTTATTTTTTCAAAAATAATATTTATTGACTCATATTTATTTTTATGAGAGTAATTTAAAATAACTTTCATATTTTACATAAAAAAAATAATGATATTTATTAAATTAAAATTAATAAATATTTATGATTTATTTATTTTTTCAAAAATATCATAAATATTTATGATATTTTAATGTTTTTTAGTTTGTTATTTTGTTATTTAGTTCTAAAAATAAACAAAAAATTCATTTTATTATCAGCAACGGAATATTTCCGTCGCTGATAAATAAAAAAATATTAACTTATCTGCGGCGGAAATATTCCATCGGTGTTTAATCAAAAAAAAACATTTAATTTCACCGTCGGAATATTTCCGACGCTGATAAATTAAAAAAAAATTAATTATTCAGCGGCGGAAATATTCCGTCGGTGTAATATTCCAAAAAAAAAAATAAAAAATATTTTAATTTCACCGTCGGAATATTTCCGACGCTGTTAAATAAAAAAAATAAAAAATGATATATTTCCACCGGCGGAATAATTCCGTCGCTGATAATGATTTAGCGGCGGAATATTCCGTCGGTAAATCAACCGCGAAAATAGTGGCGGTAATTAAACGAATATTCGAGGAATATTCGTTTTAGCGGCGGAAATTAGCGGCGGAATTAAATTTCGTCGCTAAATTTGACGCCAAAATAATTCCGACGCTAAAGCTTATATTCCGCCGCTATTTAGCAACGGAATAAGTCCGTCGCTGATTATTCCGTCGCTAAAACACCTGTTTCTGATAGTGTTCCCTATGTTGAGCCCTCTTGTCAAGATGATATGAAAATGAAATGCATTTGAAGTTGGTTTTTGTGCTTCAATAGAGAGAATCAAGGAAATTGGGAAAATATTTGCTTGGGAATCATGGGATATCATTGACCCTTGGAATTTGTAAATATGTTTTAGTTTCAAAAAAAAAAAAAAACTGAGAAGAGAAAATCTGCAAAACAAAAGTGTTGAAAGTGTCCAGTACATCTCTGATAGTTATGTTATATGCTCCTTTGTTATTCATTTGAATAAGGAGTAGTCTTAAGAGATGTGAAGTTGGTATGATATTCCCTCCATTGCATTCGTATGTTCTAATTTTCATTCATGGGAGGTCATTTGGTGATATTGAGGTGTAGTACTTTTGGTGTTGAGATTGGGCTGAGAAAGTTTTTGTCTGGTCCAAGTGCATTATGAAAGATTTGGAGATGTGAATTGTTGTGAATAAAAACGGAAAGGATCGTGTGGTGTTTTTGATATTTGGAGTTTATTGTTTTCATATCTTCTTGACTTGTACAACTAAAAACACATCCTTCCATCATACCTTTTCCCCATGGCCCCATTACAACCCTTCAAGGTCCCTAAGTGCATAAGTTCAAATTTTTGATGTGGAGACCTTGGCATATTATCAAGCCTATGGTAATGGTGCATTATGTTTTGATATGGAGTGCTTATACACTTGCCTGCAAACGCTTAGAGCGAATGAGTGAATTCTATATATTTCCATGTCGTGAGGTGTTAATTTAGTTGCAATGGCATTCCATACATTTTTAAGGCTAATGGGAAGGTATTATTGAAAAAAAAATCAAGTCAAATACATGTTCCTTGTTCTAGAAAGAAATTGGCTTAATCTCCTATGTGCATATTAAGTTTTGGAAAAAAATTAGAGACGGAGATTTGCAAGCCAAGAGTGGTAGGAACATTTTTTTGGTTAGGATTGTGGGTTATGTTTGAGTCATACTTGGGGGCAAGCATGATTTAGGTGTGGGGGAATTTGATACATCTTTATTTGTACATATTTTAATGTCATATTTCCTCTCATTTAAGATTATGTAATTCATGTATTTGACTAATTTTCGTTATATTTTGGATGCAGGGGATGAAATGTCGGATCTGAGCAAAAAGGAGGCTAAAAATGGAATTTTTGGTGCAAAGTATTTACCAATATTTTTTGGAACTGAAATCATTGAATATAGAAGGCCATAAAGCACAAAAGGAGTCAGCCATTCATTTGTTCCTTTTAATGAAGTAATCAGTTATGGAATGGAAAAGACCATGGAAGAGATAGTCCTACAAAAAGGACGTTACTTTCTCCTCTTCAGGGATTGGCAACAAAGAGGAAAAAAAAAATCCTTCCAGCAGCAGCACTATTTTCATCTTTTCCCACAATAAAAAAATATTTTCTCTTTGTAATTTTTAGTAGTTTTCCAGCAAGTTTATGTCTCTTAGCAATTGGCAAGAACAACAATTATGAAGATTATGAAGCAAACCATGTGTAGCTAAGTCTTTCTTTCCAATTCAAGGGATTTTATATTAAATTATGTTTTTTGTGAGGCTTGGGTTTATTAAATCTTGCTATTGTTCAAGTATTTGTGATTTCATTTCATATTTTATGGTAATTGTGAATTAGATGAATTGACAACTTATCTATTTTGCAATCTCTTAAAACTAATTTAGAGCATTAGGCCAAGATTGTTGTGCTATCATAATAGTCTTAGTCTAAATGAAATTACATTCTTGATTAGAGTAATAGTAGCTATCTCTATTGCTTTGATCTTGTTCGGCTATTTCCATGGAACTTAATGCTATTGTTGTTAATATGGATCCCTAGTGTGCCCAATTAAATAATGATAAGATTAATCGAATGCTAGGTACGGTCAATACATTAGGGAATCCCAACTTGTCTTGGCTATCCGGATGAGTTTATAGTCGAGTACATGAAGAGCAAGATTATCTTGTGAAGCCCATGATCAAAGACATAATTGAATCATCCCCTTGAATTGGAAATTCTTCTCATATTGTTATTTCTCTAGTTCTTAGTTTTGACCTTATTTGTGAAAACTCCGTCTCACTTTGTTTTACTTTTATTTCTAGTTAATTTAGTTGTTAAAATTTAGTACTTAGATAAATCAATTCAACAAAGCCCCTTTTTTTGTTTCTCGTTACGTTTCGTTATCTCAAAAGAAATATTTCCCGTCCCCGTGGATACGAACTCTACTTGCTACTATACTTGGTTTGGGAGTAGGAAAATTTTAATTTGGGCGTTTAACGACACACCAGTATCTTCGGTTGGGTTGGGTGAATGCTCGCCATGGTGGAGATTGTAGGATGTGGCTCGACATTCTGGGGTTGAGGCGTGCGCCTCACCTCGGCCAAGGCGGGCGCCTGGCATGCCGAAGTAAGGGGCCTTGGATGGAAGTTTGAGGCGGGCGCTTGTGGAATGGCGAGGCGGGCGCCTCGCGTCCTGTAGGTTGTGGCTTGCCGTAGCTCCTTTGAGGCGCCCGCCTGAGTTGCCTTGACGCGGGCGCCTCAAGGCCAGCCGGGGGGTTTTGTTCTACGGGCTTTTGGTATTTTAGTCTTTTGTTCGGGCTAGGTTTTGTATCCTATAAATATAGAGATTGTAACCCTATGTAAACATGAGACATAGCACATAATAATACAAAGGCAGAGATTCAAAACCCCAATCAATTTCTTCTCTTTCTCTTTCGATTTCTCATTGCTTGATTGCTTGTGTGTTCTTGGTAAATTGTTTTCTTTGCTTCCGCTGCATTGTACAACACAAATCCATTAGCAGAACTAGAAATAGTTAATAATCTGACCAGTTCATCTAATTTCAGCTATAGTTAGTAAAACTCATAATCTTGCAAATATTTATCTTACATGTCATCTCGTGCTAAGATGACTAAATGATAGTGAGTGATTTATAAACTTAAAGACTAAATTTCAACGGCAACGTTGAAGGACCATTTCCATGTAGTGGTTGTAGAATGGTTCTTCTTTTACAAAAACAAAACAAAGTCTTACAAACCATCCATCAGCAAGGCTACAGTCGCGAAATATTTACCTATAAATAAGCAACAATCCTCTTGCTAAATATTGTATCTCGCACAAAAAACAATTCTATTTCCTAACATATCAGATACAAAATGGGTCTTAAACTTGTTGTAACCATTCTCATGTTTGCATTGGCCTTCTCGTTAGCTGTTGCCTCCGATCCTAGTCCTCTTCAGGACTTCTGTGTAGCTACTGATGACCCTAACGGAGCTCGTACGTACTATCTCTTCCTCTCTCCCTCTCTAGCTAACGTCCCAAGAAAAGTCTAATTTGACAAATCAATGTTTTTATAGTTTTTGTGGATTAATTATACACGCTTTAGATGTTGCTTGCACATTTTTATAGTTACACCAGAAATAAATGTTTCTTAGTAATAGGTATATGTATTATTAGGAGAAATTGAAAAGAAAAGTGAGTATATTTTTTTACTCCCTTTTTGTCGCTAAATGAATGTCCAAATTTAAGAAATTTTTGTCCCAAAATGAATGTCTTTTTTGTAAAAAACTTTATCCCTGAACGCTTTTTGTAAAAAACTTTTTCGCCTAAAAATATTTGCTAATCATTTTATTATTGTAAAACTAAATGTTTAGAAAGTGAATAACAAGAATATTTACGCATCTTTTCCATTAAAATGTATAAAAAGCACATTTTTGTTCATAATCTCCCTTGAAATGATCAAATTTGGACACTCGTTTCATTTAAGGACGGATATTTAAGGATGGAGGCAGTAATTGAGTTTTGAGATGGCAAGAGTACTAGTTGATTTATTAACATGCATGACATAACTTGCAGTTTTCGTGAATGGGAGGTTCTGCAAAGATCCAAAGGATGTCGTTGCCGAGGATTTCTATTTTTCAGGTCTCAATATCCCGGGAAACACAACAAACCGAGTTCGGTCAAATGTTACTGCAGTAAATGTTGCTCAGATAGCAGGATTGAACACCTTTGGTATCTCCCTAGTTCGTATTGACTATGAACCATATGGACAAAACGCACCCCATACACATCCAAGGGCTAGTGAGATACTTTTTGTTGTCGAAGGCACCTTGTACGTTGGATTTGTTACATCTAACACCGAAAATCGTCTCATCACTAAAATCTTGAATGTGGGAGATGTATTCGTGTTCCCTCAAGGACTCATTCACTTTCAGTTTAATGTGGGACATACAAATGCGGTAGCTTTCGCAGGTCTAAGTAGCCAAAATCCAGGGGTGATTACAATTGCAGATGCTGTTTTCGGAGCAAATCCACCAATTTCTGATGATGTTCTCACTAGAGCTTTCCAGTTGGAAAAGAACACGGTTGACTATCTCCAAGCGCAATTCATGAAAAACCCATAAATTTAAGCTAGCAATTTAAGTCTGTATTGGAAGAACCCATAAATGTTTTTGTTTTTGTTTTTGTTTACAATAAGCAGATACGATAAATTTCTGCTCGTCTCTGTAATACAATAATAAATTGGTTAATTATGCCAGTATCCTCTCTCTCTCTCTCTCTCTCTCTCTCTCTCTCTCTCTCTCTCTCTTTTCCAGCAAAGTTGGATTATGTTACTTATGCTAATCATTTAGAAACCCTTGCGGGTTGAACTTTTCTTGGCAGAATAACCATTGGTGCAAAAATTGTTAATCTCTAAGCATGATATACATTGTAGGTGCCCTCTCTATCACCTCAGAGCTCATGGTTTGGCAAGGTCTAGGGTTCAAATCTCCCAGCTTGCATTTATCCTAAAAATAATTATAAAGGGTACGTATTGGCCCAATTGCACCCCTATAACTCCACGTATGCACGTGAGGGGGAGTGTTAATATCTAAGCCTGATATACATTGTAGGTGTCCTCTCTATCACCTTAAGGTTTTAGAGGAGTTGGTTACTTAACAAAAATTGCACTATTACTCTAAAATGGTGCAAGTTTTACATCAAATATTTATCATCATCTCCAACCATCATGCTTCAAATCCCGCACCAAAAAAGCATAATCTTAGAATATTCATTATTTTTTTCTTTAATATGTTTTTTATTAATTAGTACATTATAATTTCCACTATATTAAATTAATTAATAAGGCATTAAATAATAATATTAGACTAGACCTCACAAAATGTGAGACATTGCTTTTACCACTGGACCACTCATTTAGAAATTAGAAATAATGTTTGTTTTGTATTTTTTTAATTAAAATGTTTTTTTTTTAGTCCCATAATGTCGTATGTATTATTGGGAGAAATAGAAAAGAAAAGTGAGTATATTTTTTTTACTCCCTTTTTGTCGCTAAATGAAAGTCCAAATTCAAGAAAAGTGAGTATATTTTTTTACTCCCTCGACGAAGTCTTTAGTTTTTTTTTAACTGATTTAGGTCACGTGACTAACCTCATTTAAAAGCAAAAAACTTGTAAAAAACGCGTTTTTTCATAACTTATGAAAAAACGTGTTTTCCCATTCCACAATCGGACTACACCGCCGCCGGGAAGTTGATGACAGCACCTGCTCGGTCTTTCTTCACCCAACTACTCCAATTCACCCAACAGAAGAACATCCCCAATTCCAAATCCTTACATGCCCAAATAATCAAAACTGGCTCCTCCACCTGCCCCTACATCGCCAACAGCCTAGTCAACTTCTACGCCAAAACCCAACTCTTATTCGAAGCCCAACAGGTTTTCGAAGAAATTGAAAACAAAGACATCCTTTCCTGGAATTGCCTCATCAATGGCTACTCTCAATTGGGCAGTCTTCAGAGCTCGCTCTCTGTCATGGATCTGTTCAAGCGTTTGAGGGCTGACTCTGTCTTTCCCAATGTTCATACTTTTGCCGGTTTCTTTACAGCTGCGTCGATTTTGTCGAACCCATATGGGGGGAAGCAAGGTCATGGTTTGGCTGTTAAGTTGGATATGTGGTCGGATGTGTTTGTATAATTTGTTGTCTCTGTTGCCTATTTTCTTAATAGAAATTGAGTACCAGTTAACATATGATCAAGTGTCAGTTGGTGTATAATAGAATGCCAGTTAGTGTATAATAAAGTGCCAGTAAGTGTGTAATTGAGTGTCAATTCATTTGTCGAGTGTCAGTGCCAGTCCATGTGTTTTTGAATGCCAGTCCATGTGTTTTTGAATGCCAGTGCTTGTGTTTTTGAGAGCCAGCAAAAATGATTACCAGTGTTTTTGAGTCCCAGTGTATGTATTTTTGAGTGCCAGTGCATGTGTTTTTTAATGCCAGTGCATGTGTTTTTGAATGCCAGTGCTTGTGTTTTTGGGAGCCAGCAAAACTGTTAGTGTATCAAAGTGTCAGTGTTAGTGTAACAGAGTGCCATTGTGTAGAGTGCCAGTTCATGTATATGAAAGTGCCCGTGTAAAAAGTGCCAGTACCAGTTTAACAAAGTGCCAGTGCCATTTTACACTGGCACTTTGTTAAACTGGTACTGGCACTTTTTTCACTGGCACTTTGTTACACATGCACTGGCACTTTATCACACTGGCACTTTGTTAAACTGAAACTGGCACAAACGGGGAAACACAAAACACGTTTTTTCTAAGTGCCAGAAAAAACGCGTTTTTTATAAGACCAACTCTATTTAAAAAACTTAACGAACCAAACCTAAAGATTAACATGACCCTAACTTCATTATGTTTGGGTCAACAAATAAATATAAAATAATTAAAATCAAATCTTCAATTTAACACAAAAAACAAAAACAAAAACAAGAGCTCATCACTACCATCATTACCACCACAATAAAAACAACAACGTAACCAATAAAACCAACAAAAACCGCCACAAAACCATCATAAATTACAACATATCCTATTCAGATGTAAGAAAAGAGAAAGGGGAGACGACGCAAGGAGAAGGGAGGCTGGAGAAGGCGTCGATAATGGTGGATCTTGGCGACCAAGATTTGGCCGGAATCGAGTGAGAAAGGGGGTTGGAGGTCGACATATGGTTCTCGACGGCTTGAAACAGACAAAGGGTCAGGAGGAGAAATTGAGGCCATAAATGAAGATGTTAATGGTGGTGCCATGTGAGAGGGAGGCGACGGTGGGGACAAATGAAGAGAGAGTCCGACGGAGGACAAGAATTTGAAATTTGTGAGGGTTGGGAAGAGAGGGGCTCGATTGATGCGGTAGATGGAGTGGGTGAGAGGGTAAGACAGTGCGCGGAGAGAGAGAGAGGCTGTGGGGCGGAGAAGAAAGGTTGAAGAAGAGCATGAGGGTTTATTGACCCAAACATAACGAAGTTAGGGTCATGTTAATTTTTAGGTTTGTGTTAGGACCTAACTCTGATCAATGTCCTAATTAGTTGGTTTTGATAAAGGAATATATATATAGAACAGGGTTTATATCAAAAGAGGAAATCTGTTATATTCATCTTTTAGTTTATCTGACAGCTATGAGTATGACAGTCATGATTCTATCTTATTCATTGGTTACATTCAATCAATAACATGAATCATATTTCCTCTCTTATCTATCAAGATCATAAAGTGCATCTCAGTCCTTATTAGAGAACATCTCTGATAGCTAAGCCTTGTATGATCTGACAGCTATGACTTCATTCCTCTGATAGCCATCACTTTGTCTCAATCTCTGCTACCACAATCTCAACCAAAGTGGAACCTGGATCTTCACAGCTGTCAAGTTCACCATTGAAGACCAATGAAGACCACTGAAGACCTTCTGGAAGCTCTAAGTTCAAGCCACAGCTCAAGCCAGCTCATGAAGACCTGCAAGTGGACAAGTGGGGCAAAGACCAGTCAAGGCTCATTAATGTAGCTGCAACAGTCATATTCCAACGGCTACATTGAAGGGTATAAATAGAGGAGTTCATCCTCTACACAAACTACTCTTGAAAAATACTCTTTTTCACAATCCAAAACCTTTCCCTTTCACCCACACACACACCTCCTGTAATCCACACACACACTCACCAATCCCTACCCTTTAAACCCTGTTCCAAACCAAAACCCTCACCCCAAAACCTCTGCTTCAACAACAAACATCCCTTAGTGTGTTAATTCACAAATTCCAAAATCCTAAGACTGTACTTTAGGTGTAAAATTAGTTTGTAAACACTCAAGACTGTACTTTGAGTGTATTAGTTGTTTTGTAAAATCTTGAGACTGTACTTCAAGTTGTAAAAACACTTAAGACTGTACTTTAAGTGTATCCCTAGTTGACTGTACTAATTAGGAAGAGGAAGTTCAAGGAACTTGCCTAAATCAATCATTTGTAATTTTTGTTGATTAAAGATTATAATAAAATTGATCTCACTTGTCAAGATTGACAGTGGGGGTGGATGTAGGAGGAGTGAACTCTGAACCACTTTAAATTCTCTGTGTTATTACATTTTTGCAATCACATTCACACACTTGCATTATTTCTTTGTGTTCTTTGTCCTATCATTACTTCAAGCCTCTCTTATTCCGCTGCACAATTCAACAATCATCTGACAGCTAAGCCAAACCATAGCTGTCTGATGATCTGCATATCAATAAAGGGCCTTTCAGTTTGGTTTGTTAAGTTTTAACTAAGGATAGTCACGTGACTGCACGTGATCTAAATCAGTTAAACAACTAACGACTTCATCAGGGGAGTGAGAGCATTGGGAAAATTACGAAATTGGTTGAGGACATTGTACCAAAAATTATATAAGTGAGCATATTGGAAAATAGTGAAAACTTAGGTGAGTAAATGAGCAGTTTGGCCGAGATAAATCAGTGTGCCATTTTGGAAATATGAAGTCTCGTTGGACTTGCTCTTAGAAGTTGGATAGAAATATTGATAAAGTTTAAGGTTTCATATCAAAATCAATTGACATGAAGTAGCTCAGGATCTTTATATAGTGAATGCTTAGCTAGTTAATTCCCGATTTGGAATAATTGCTGGTTTAGGCTTGGCTGGTGCCTTGCATTTACTTGGAACTAAAGTTGGGTTTAGGCTTGGCTGGTGCCTTGCATTTACTTGGAATAGTTGAACTAAAGCTGTGTTTTCATGTTTGTCATCTTTTGGATTTTTGATGAATTTTTAATTTTATATTTTGAAATCAGGATTGGATGAATTATTAGAATTGTTATTTTGACAATTATTAACATCTATTTTTTACAAGACTGACCAGCTGAGGAAAATTCAACCGGATGGTCACATTCCTCTCTCTTACCATTTGGGTCTTCTTGGAATGCCTGGCTTCACTGCCTATGCTGGTTTTTATGAGGTTTGTGCTCCTAGTAAAGGGGATTATGTGTTTGTCTCGGCTGCCTCGGGAGCTGTTGGACAGCTTGTTGGACAACTTGCCAAGTTACACGGATGCTATGTCGTTGGAAGTGCGTATCTAAAGTACAACGGGTAATATTGCTAAAAAATAACAATTGATGATGTCAAAATCGTTAAATCAGTCGAAATCCAAGCGATCGTTTGCTCCGGCGATTGCTTAACCTGAAAATAAGACAAAACACGTAAACTAAGTCGGGGCTTCACCGGCGAAGGCCCTCCGGCGTGAGAATAAGTTCACGATTTGTGGTGAGAGAAACCAAATTGACAGAGTTTTGGAATATCAAAAGTAACGTACCAAATAATGTGATATATGGCTTATATTTATAGGGATGAATTGACAGAATCCATGTCAAATTGAGACTGTAAAGAGATAAGATATAATCCTAGGAGGATTATATCTGCTAGAGAGTCCTTGTTTGATCTGAATTGTAGGAGGTGGTTATAATTCTGATAAGATTGTAACTGCTGAATTCTTGTTTGACTAGGATTGTTGTAACTGCTTGCCGGTAAGCCAAGGAGAGTAAATTCCTTATCTCGTCATTTGTAGGTAGACAGAGATGCATGAATTTGTCTCCTCGTCATATAAAGCTCCGTCGACACGAAGGAATGCCGAGATGCATGATTTTGTCTCCTCGTCATATGACGATATGCCGAGGAGAATGATTTTGGTTCCTCGACATGTGAAGATATGCCGAGGTGCGAACTTTCTCACCTCTTCATTCATGATCTTCTCGGTCCATGATGAGCCAGGGAAATAATAAGTAATATAGAGAGCCCGTTGATAACGTCAAGGCCGAGGAAGGCACCTCGTCCTCTATGGAGGCGATCTCGGCATACGAGGGAGGTCTCCTCGGCCCTCATAGTTGGGGCACATTTTGCTTGCTCGTTGGGCCTAGATTGGCCTTATTGATGAAGAGATACGAGACCGAGGAATCCCAATGGTGCCTTCTCGTAACTTTGAGATGGATTATGTTTATGGCCCAATCCACTTGGGCCTGACCCGGACAAGCCCATGTTCGTATCTCAGTTTATACTGTTCAACAATGATGGTTAAAACTGAAACTTAAGCAAAGTACAAGGATTCAAAATATCGATAGGCCTTTAAAAAATAGCCAAAATCTAGGGAGAAACGCGTTTCTCCATAAGTTATGGAGAAACGGGTCCCAACTTGTCGCGCGACAATGAACTGGATATCCAGAACCTTATGAAAGTGATATCCAGAAACCTTCAAATGAATATCCAGAAACCTTCAAAATGTTTCTGGATATTCATTTGATGATTTCTGGATATACATTTGAAAGGTTTACGGATATCCGAAAACCTTCAATAGCAATTTTTGGATATGCCCTAACACATTTACGGATATGCACCTAGGTTTACGGATATGCACCTAACAGTTTTTGGATATACATTTCACATACTTCTGGATATGCACCTAACAGTTTCTGGATATCAAACCCAAAGCTTCTGGATATCCAGAAACTTTGGTCTTGGCCTTGGGTTTTTTTTTTTTTTTGAATATCAAATGCAAATCTTCTGGCTATTAAAAACACATTTCTCCATAGTTATGAAGAAACGCGTTTCTCAGCAGACCTACTCTAAAAAATAACTATGGCATATATCAAGTAACTGAACTTATATATCGAACGTACGTAGTTGATTTTGTTAAATATTATCTAGTATGCAAGCTGTTTCAATCTTTGGTGTGAACTGAAGCATCAAAGATGTTATACCAGTTCATGTACTTGAAAGTTACATCTCAACAGATCACAAAAAAGAAATCATTTCTGAACAAAAACCTCGAGTTTAACAAGGTAAAAAATGAAATGGTTTCTTAATTAGCACGTAATTGGTTTTATAATTTTTATTCTTTCATAGCTATTTTTGTTTACCTAAAGAGCATTATTTAACAGATGGCTGCATATTATATATGTAGACGTTGAAAATAACTATTGTTCCTAGTATTTAACTAACTTCTATCTTACTCAAATTTATACAAAACTAAGAAGATTAAGTTGATGTAGATTAAGCTTCAACGTCTACATATATAATATGACGATTAAGTTTTCTTATACAAAAACAAATTATAATGACAATCAATTTAAATCAGTCCCTTAACTTTTCTTATTCTCAAATCAGTTTCTTAGCTTTTCTTATTCTCAAATCAGTCCCTTAACTTTTCTTATTTTCAAATCAGTCCCTTAACTTTTATTAATCTTATATCAGTACTTGATATTTCATAGTTATACTTTGCTCCCCTAAACTTCTTTTATACTCAAATCAGTTCTCACAAACTTCCACCACCAATAACCACCAGCAACCACCAAATCTGTAAAAATAAAAATTACCATACTGAGTTTCCAAAATTTTGAATCTGTACAAAATCACCAAAAAAATCAAAATCTCAAGCAAACCAAAATCAAACCGAAATCCGAGTTTCAAAAATTTAGTCAAAATCGAAATCAAAACTCCCAAATCTGGGTTTACAAAATCTCAAGCAAAACCAAAATCAAACCGACAGGCCATAGCCTGTAGAGGAGAAAGAGAAGAGACGGAGAGAGATATGACCTGGAAGGTGAAGGAGACATCGGAGGACGTTGAAGGTATTGGATGTACGGCTGGGTGTAGATCTAGAGGGATGGTGGCCATGGCGTGAGGAAGGAGAATCGGGGAGGCGGTAGAGGAAGGAGAAGAAGATGAAGAAAAAATAGATAATTAGGGTTTGAGAGGGGGGAAAGGAGGGAGCTGAAAGGGGGAATGGTGGTTGTGGTGGAATGGTGGGTGATAGGCAGCAGCGAAGAACTAGATGAGGGAGGCCCTGGATGAGAGAAAATGGGGAGGCTGTTTGTTGTGAAAGGAGAGAAATAGAGAGAGAAATATAGAAATAGGGTTAAAAATGAGAGAAATAAAGGAAAGGGAAGTGGTTTTGTTTGGAAGTATTATGGACCATTGGATTGAATCTATTGAATGGTTAGATGTTGCTTTAGCTCATGATCCGCATGAATTTTTGGGATCCAATCAAATAATGCCACATCACATACTTATATTTGTTTCACACTATACTATATGCTAACTAAAATATTTATGCCTAATATCAAGAATAATAATATTTATTAATGAATTATTAATTATATAACCGATTAATTAATTAATATTACTATTAATATTAATTATATAAACAGTAATAATATGAATAATAGTACTAATAATAACTAGTAATTTTTATTCTAGGAAAAAATATTTTAGACTTTTTTTATAAATGAAATTTACAAAAAGTTATCTAAAATATTTACATGCTTTTATTTGATTTTACCCCAAATTTTAGTTACAGTAGTATGCCTAATATCAAGAATAATAATATTATCATATAATTAATAATAATATTTAATAATAATACTAATAATGATGCTATTGTTAATTATTCAATTATAAAATTGAATATATTAATAGTTATTATTACATAATTAATAATAATACTTAATAATACTATTAATAAAAACTAGTAATAATACATAATATCAAAAATAATAATGTTATTAATAAATAATAATACTTGAACATACCAAAAGTGTCGAGCGGGGCCAAGCGAGTTAAGCCCAATCCTCAATCAATTATTGTCACCACGTTCTCAGTTGGCTAGGCCCAATTATTACAAAGCCCAAGGCCCATCTTCATGAACAGTCGACTTAAGTTCATTGTCCGACCTACAAGGTCCTGACCTAGCTTGGTCCGACTCTACGATCCAGATTCTATTTCGGGTACGGTCCAGCCCTACCCTACCCGTCGAATCGACCTAATCCCAACAGGCGACCTCGACCTGTCGAGCAAGCGTCAACCTATTGGGTCCAGGCGCACGCACCACTCTTTCAATAACTGGTTCCCTACAAATCAGGAGCCACTCACGGACACGATCTACAGACACGTAACTGTCCCACATATTGCGGGATTCATGCAGTCCTACCAAATACCACTTTCATCAAACCACTATAAATACATGACAACCACAACGGTTCTAAGGTAACTGCAATTTTCTCATTTGAATATCTCTGTTCATTTACAATATTTGCTCTCCGAAATACCATACTTACTCTCACGCCCGAAGGTCTAAGCCGGAGACCATTCCGGCTAGTCGTGGGTTCTGATTTCAGGTCAAGGAGCCAGGTGATTAATCTTGCCACGTGGAAGGAGATTGATAACGGCACGATTCTTGCTGCATCAGTTTGGTTCCATTGCCGGGAATCGTGTATACTTGACCTCGAAAGCTTTTTCAACTGGTAAACATGGTAACTTCGGATGGACACGTTTTTGAAGCCTCACTCGAGCACAACGAAGGAAACAACGGCGCTAACACGGACGCCGGCGCCGGGAACCGCAATGCTTATCTGCCTCCCCCCCCCTCCACCTCGTCATCACCAAAGGGCGACTCGATATAATAGCGTTGCTGACGGCGAGGCTTGCACGATGGTAGAAGAGACAAGCGGCCTATGGACGGGCGAGGAGCGCCATCTCCTCCAAAGCGTCAAACGGGGGTGAATGGCGGGGGGAGACAGGGCGGGTCCCTCGGCCCAATCCCCTAAGCAAAGAGGAGATCTTTGTTAGAGCGAGCTCAAATTCTAGCAGAGTTAATAGCAATGGAGGAGGCAGGGCTAGTGATAAGTGACTATTATATAGTCAATTATCCTAGTTTTTATATACTTTTACATAAATAAATCATCATTTTTCATTTAGTTTTTAATACTTTTTACTTACTTTTGCTATTTTATTAGATTTTACGTTTTTGGTATGTTTTATACATTTTTAGACAGGTTTTAGGGTCATTTTATATCTAAAGGATACTTGGGATAATTGGTCCGAAAGGATGGAGGAACACCAAGCAAAATAAACACTCAAAGCTAAAAACCAGTGGGAGCGGCCGTGCGTGCGGCAAGTGCAGGAGCGGCCGTGCATCATGGCCATGGCCCGGCCCGGCAGCCCCAAAATCCATGGAGTGGCCGAGCACTGAAGAGCCCTGGCCGTGCCAACCTCGGAGAGGCCGTGCAGCTATATTAGGAGCAGCCGTGCAAGTCTCCAAATTCAAATTCAAAACTGGCACCAAAGAGTACACGGCCGTGCAAAATCCTTGACACGGCCGTGCAAGTCGTGACTGCAGATGTAAAGGAACCTTTTGATGGCACCCAATTGAAGAGTCTCCTCCCGTTTATAAATAGGACCCTTGTAATCAGTCTTAGAAACTGATTCTTAGAGAGAAATCACTGATATTATATAGATAGAAAGTACAAACACTTGTGACAACAATTTTTCAAAGGAATTTGAAGATCAAAGTCATTGTTTTGTTCTTGGAGTTACTTTGGAGAAAAAGTAATAAAAGTGAAGCATTATTCTTAGCACTTGCCTTCTACATTCATAAGTATTTCTTACTCAATTCTTTATTATTGCTTATACTTTATAAATGGCTCGTGAGTAATCCCCCTTATTCTTGGGGTTGGAAACTCAAAAGCATACTTAATCATCATCTTAAAATGTTTAGTCTTGTCTTCTTCCTTCATCTAAACAATTTCTTTATATTATTCTCTAAATGCCTTACATTTTGGAGATGTCCAATTTGTATGATTGATCCAATTGAGAGAAGTACCTAGCGGAGAATCTCGATTGACGGAACCATATAAAGAAACTAGGTTTCATTGATCACGAGAGTAGTTCAATGGCCTAGGGATGTTCCTTTAATGGAAAGTATGTTGACTCTCGTCCTTAATGGATTCTTACTAATTATGGTCAACTAGAGATAAGCCGGAACGCCCGTTTGTGATAGGGCGGGAATAACGTAAACGGAAATCTCAAACAGTTAGGACATAATTAGTGAAGAATACAAACGCTACTGTCTTAGCCCGAAGTAGCGTAGGCTTAACATACCATCCTTGCTTTTTATGAAAACCTTTTATCTCTAAGACAATGACGATTTGATGAATAAGATTATGTGTATGATTTCCAATCCCGAGAATGCTTCGTTTTATATAAGAATTTAATTAAAGTACTTTTTGTTTATGTTCTCTCTGTCTTTCTAAAAAGCAAATTTTATCTCCCCCCAATCTTTTCTATTACTTTCTAAAGACAAAAATATTTCTTAGTAAACCCTGTCTCTGTGGGATCGACCCGTACTTGCACCCGCTATATTACAATAGCCCGTGCGCTTGCGAAATTAAATAAACCGTTAGGTTTCGACCGGACAAGTTTTTGGCGCCGTTGCTGGGGACAACGGTTTACTTTTATTTTTGTCTTTACTACATAATTTTTAGTTTTTGTTTTATTTTTACTATTTTGCTTTCTCTTCCCATAAATTGTTGCGTTTAATTTCTCTTCAAGTGTTTTTCTTATAGTTTATGAAACGGACTCGGACATACGTTGACAACTTTGATCCGGAACCCGAAAGAAGCTTTCACGAGAGATTAAGAAGGTTTAGAGAAACTTTGAAGAAACATATGGAAGGAGAACAGCAAACACCCGCTAGGACCCTACGGGACTTTGTTAACCCAAGTACCTCGGGAACTAGATCCCCTATTGTTGTGCCGAATGCCGAAGCGGCACACTTTGAGTTAAAGCCGCAACTTTTGCTTATGGTTATGAATAACCAATATAGCGGCACCGCTTTTGAAGATCCTCATCTCCACATCCAAACATTTCTTGAATATTGTGATACCACACGTATTCAGAATGTTACCCCGGAAGCAATTCGGATGCGCCTTTTTCCTTTTTCACTAAAGGATAAGGCGAAACAGTGGTTAATTTCAGTCCCACCCAACTCTTTTACAACTTGGGACCAAATTCAAGAAGCATTCCTTGGACGTTTCTTCCCTCCGAGCAAGACCGCTCAAATTAGGACGAAGATTACAAATTTTAGCCAAACAGGAAGCGAATCACTGTATGACGCTTGGGAGCGATTCAAAGAGCTCCTAAGGATGTGCCCTCACCACGGGCTTGAAAAGTGGTTAATTGTGCACAATTTTTATAATGGTCTCACATATAGAATAAGGGAGACAATTGATGCCGCCGCAGGAGGTGCACTAATGAATAAGACGGTGGACGAAGCATATGACTTGATAGAGAACATAGCCCTGAAT
Organism: Adenophora triphylla var. japonica; assembly: GCA_022495995.1. NCBI lineage: Eukaryota > Viridiplantae > Streptophyta > Magnoliopsida > Asterales > Campanulaceae > Adenophora > Adenophora triphylla. The sequence goes on along the minus strand of JAFEMH010000044.1, from coordinate 29,511 downwards.
CACTATCAATGGTTCAATGAGAAGGAACAACCGCAGGGGATTCCAGGTAAGTACAATATTGATGTCATTACTACCTTGTCTTCTAAAGTTGATATGCTTCTTAAAAAGTTTGAAAACTTTAATGTAAATCCCGTGGCCAACATTAATGTTGTTTGTGAACTATGTGGGTCAAACTCACATAGTACAGAATGTTGTGAATTGCTTGACACTACTTCTAGTGATCAAGTAAACTTTGTTAATTCTTATGGGGAAAAGGGTGGTATGTATTCAAACACATACAATCCCGAGTGGAGAAATCACCCAAATTTTTCCTGTAAGAATAACAATATTTTAAACCCACAACCTTCTACACAACCACCGGGATTCACACAAAAGAATTTCAATGGCAATTCTAGTGCTTTCCCTCCCCCTAAGTCTAAATGGGATCTTATTATGGATTTTATGATTGAAAATAAAAACGAACAAGAGAAGACCAATAATGAGTTAAGGGAATACATTAAGTCGTTGAATGCTAGGTTTGATAATTTAGCCGCCCACAATAGAATGCTTGAAAATCAACAAGCTCAACAAGCCGGTACCTCGCATAGACCACAAGGGAGTTTTCCGGGTCAATCGCAAAGGCCCGAAGAGCATGTTAGTGCGGTAGAAACTAGGAGTGGAAAAGAAATTGTAGATCCCCTTCCTAAGAAAAATATCAAACCGAGTAAGGAGAACATTAGTCCAACCCCACCGCTGGTTGAGACTAATGAAGATGTTGAAAATGGGACAGAATCCCCTAAGATTTCTAGAAATTTTGACCCTCCAATACCATACCCCCAAAGGTTGGTAAGAGCCAAACTTGATAAACAATTTGCAAAATTTTTAGAAGTCTTAAAGTCTATTTACATCAACTTACCTTTTACCGATGCCCTTCAACAAATGCCGTCCTATGCTAAGTTCTTAAAGGATATTCTTGCAAATAAGAGGAAACTTGAGGAGCATAAGACTGTTGCTTTGACAGAAGAAGTAAGTGCCATTTTACAAAGAGAACTTCCTCCTAAATTAAAAGATCCCGGCACTTTCTCTATTCCTTGCAAAATAGGTAAATATAATGTTGATAATGCTTTGTTAGATCTTGGGGCAAGTGTGAGCCTCATTCCACTTTCGATAGGTAAGAAACTAGGTGTGGGGGAAATGAAACCCACCACTATTTCTCTCCAACTAGCGGATCGCTCCATTAAATACCCAATGGGTATTATGGAAGATGTCCCTTATCAAATCGGGAAATTGATCATCCCGGTAGACTTTGTAGTCCTTGAGATGGAGGAAGATCACCAAATTCCAATAATTCTAGGAAGACCTTTTCTTGCCACTGCTGGTGCAGTAATAGATGTAAAGAATGGCACTCTTTCTCTAAACATTGGAAATAAGAAGGTCGAATTTAAAAACATAAATCTCAAGAAGTCGTGCCATGAAGTCAACACTCCTGAAAATGATAGCAAAAAGGGTGAGAAATCACAATCCAAGGACTCAAAAATATTAATTAAAAAGCCCTTAGATCATAGTGGTGAAAAAAATGTGCACCCTAAAAAGCATAATAAGGTTCAAAAATCAAAGGGTAGGGGGCCTAAGAAAAAAGGCATACCGGGACGTCGCATGTGCATCAATTATAAGAGCTCAATCACGCCGAAGGATAAGGAATGGCGAGTTGTTAAGGATAAGAGACCATTACAATACCACTCACCGTCCATTGTTACTGATAGAAAGGGGTCGAGCTTATGACCTTTGTTAGGACCTAACTTTGATCAATGTCTTAGTTAGTTGGTTTTGATAAAGGAATATATATATAGAACAGGGTTTATATCAAAAGATGTTATCTGTCATAATTCTTCACTTTGACAGCTATGAGTCTGACAGCTATGATTCTTTCTTATACAATGTTTACAATCAATCAAAAACATGAATCATAGTCACTCTCTAAGTCATCAAGATCATCAAGTGCATCTCAGTCCTTATTATAGATCCTCTCTGATAGCTAAGCATTGCCATGATCGGCGGCTATGACTTCGGTCCTCGACGACCATCTCCTGCCTCACACCATGTTACCACAAACTCAACCATGTTAGATCCTGCATCTTCACACGGCTATCAAGTCCATCAATGAAAACCAATGAAGACCACTTTGAAGACCTTCTAGAAGCTCTCGGTTCAAGCTCATGACTCAAGACGGCTCATGAAGACCTGCATGTGGACAAGTGGGACAAAGACCAGTCAAAGCTCATTAATGTAGCTGCAACAGTCATATTCCAACGGCTACATTGAAGGGTATAAATAGAGGATCTCTTCCTCTAACAAAACCACTGAAAAATACTCATTTTCCCAGTCAAAAACCCTTTCCAAACACCCACACACACCTCCTGTAATCCACACACACACACCAATCCTCACCTTTAAAACCCTGTTCCAAACCAAAACCTTCACCCCTAAACCTCTTCACCAACAAAAACAACCCCAGTGTGTTAATTCACAAACCCTAAAAACCTAAGACGTACTTTAGGTGTAGAATAAGTTTGTAATCACTCAAGACTGTACTTTGAGTGTATTAGTTATTTTGTAAAATCTTGAGACTGTACTTCAAGTTGTAAAAGCACTTAAGACTGTACTTTAAGTGTATCCCTAGTTGACTGTACTAATTAGGAAGAGGAAGTTCAAGGAACTTGCCTAAATCAATCATTTGTAATTTTTGTTGATTAAAGATTATAATAAAATTGATCTCACTTGTCAAGTTTGACAGTGAGGGTGGATGTAGGAGGAGTGAACTACGAACCACTTTAAATTCTCCGTGTTATTACATTTTTGCAATCACATTCACACACTTGCATTATCTCTTTGTGTTTGTTGTCCTACCATTATTTCAAATCACTTTTATTCCATTGCACAAATCAAATTATCATCGACGGCTAAGCCAATACCATAGCTTGTCGATCATCTACATACCAAGCAAGGGCCTTTCAATTGGTATCGAGCTTGTCTTCACACTTAAAAGTCTAACAACTTGTGAAGGATTCTCTTCAAACCCACCATGCCTCAACCAAGAAGAAATAATGAGAAAGACATCCCACACATTGATGATTGTGGATCCTTTGAGATCTATGCATCAAAGATAAAAACTTATCTTGATGCAAACGACATTTAGGCTCGGTATGTTCTAGAAAATGAAGTGTCATACCCAACTCAAGTACGTACCGATGGAGGACCAAGTAAAATCAAATCCCGAAACTTGGTCGAAGCCGAAAAGCAATTGGTAAGTGCAAACTTGAAAGTCAAGAACATTCTTCAAAAGAGTGTAAATGACTCTCTAGCCCAAGAAATTGCTAAGGAACCAAATGCCGAACTGCATGGGCTCTTATTCAAACCAAGTTCACTAAACACTCCGGTGTTAGGACACAAAACTTGTACAACTTGCTTAGGCAATTAGACAATTTCAAGTTCTACCCTGGAGAAAAGGTGAGTCTTTGCTCGGCCAAGGTTTGAGAACCTTGTTAGATCAATGCGATCATGGAAAAACATTTGAACAACAAGATCTACGCCTCAAGATTTACTCAAATCTCCCTCAAGAATATGAGAAAGGTAGCATTACCTATTAGAGAATGATACGAATGGAGCACCATGACGGTTGAGCAATATTTTGGAAAGCTTGAAGCTTATGAGCTGGAAGGTATGATAAAAATTCCATCAGTCCCTCCATTTCACAAACCTTAGCTTTAAGCGCACAAGAACGTCAACAAGCCAATCATTCACCATGACATTGAGACCATTGTCAACAATGCTCTTCAAAAGATAAACATCGGCTCCAAATCTGTCGAAACAGATCTCCCAAGAAGACATTCCAAGCCTCATTTCCATGGTACATCGAAATGCCATGAAATTTCAAAAGAAGTCTTTTGACAAGAAATTCAATCCCTCCACCTCTAATGCCCAACAAGACAGCTACAAGAAGACAATTGATTGCTTCAATTGTGGAAAGCAAGGACATTACTCATCCGATTGCCACTGAACCAAGGAAACCTAGGGACAATCGGACGGTAGAAAGATGACATACTCAAAGAGATCATTCACGGCTCTAAGTGCAACTACTACAATTGCTCCAAAAATAAACATGACAAAAACAAAGAGCAAGTCATGATTCTTGACTCATCAAAATTCGGTGATGAAGAGTATATGTCAAGTGATGACTACGAAATTGAAGGAGAAGAAGCCATGATATGCCTTATGGGTGAAGATGATGAAGAATCGACAATGAGGAAGAGATGGAAGCACTTGCTGCTGGCGATGAACTAAAAGAGGTACATGATTTTAACTCTTTAAATATTGATGGTTTTAAATAATTAGTTTGCACTCTTTTAAGTCAAACCAAAAAACAAAAAACTAGCTTTGCTTCATTGGTCAATGAGAACCTTTCCCAATCGTCAACCATTGACAACCTCACAAAAACCATTTCTGAGCTTGAAAAAGCATGCCAAGGGCTAAGAGATCAATGCATCATGCTTGAAAAACAAAACATGGATCGGCAAATGAGACATCTAATAATCATGAAAATTGTCAAAAACTCATTAATCTTGAAAAAGAAAATGATGCTCTTAAAAAGAAAATAGATTCATGGAACATGTCAAGCAAAGCATTATCTCTTTTCACCTACACCCAAAGGCGTCCAAGTGACAAAACAGGGATTGGAGTGATGATCCTACACAAAAAGTGTACACTCCTCCCACTCGGTGAAAGGGCCATTGAAAAAATGGTTCTAGAAAACCCGAGCTCCGGCAAACTATCAAACTCAAACCTATCCCATTCAAACCAAAGGAAAAGAAAAGGAAATCTTGGGTGGCCCTAGTCAATCAAAGGAAGGACCAAATAAAGTTCACGGAAGCAAGTTTATTTGGGTTCAAAAAGGGGCCAATATAAAGGAAGAAGTCAAGGCTGCAAAAGGTGCTAGTCGGCCAAGCCCTGTCCCAGGCGACTAAGGTTGACGAGACGGCGAGGCATGACAGACAGCCAAGTTCCTCCAAACAACAAAGAACCCCAAGGCAACAAAGATTCTACAACAAGCATAAATACACCAAAAAACAAAAACCTCAATGGCTGTATTCAAATGGAAGAAGCCATGCTCATCAAAATGACTCTCCAAGGTCATCCCATTCAAATAATTTTCAGTTTCAACCCCAATACAGCAACCCAAACCACTACTTCAATCTTTCCCAATCCACTGTTCTTACACCTTACATGATGCAAATCATGTCATATTACCATACCCTAAACCAGTTCTTCAATAAGGGATCAATGAACAATGTTAGGGCTCCAAAGAAAAACTAATCCTTTGGACCCCGAAAAGAATAAAAAGGGTACCATAAATCTTATTTTTGTTTTGCGGTATCCAGGAAAGGTCTCTGGTACTTAGATAGTGGTTGTAGTAGACATATGACCTTCAATAAAGATTGGTTGCAACAATATTCCCTAAAAATGGTCCAAATGTAACCTTTGGTGACAATTCCCAAGCTAAGGTCAAAGGATCAGGGGAAATCTTGTTACAAAAGATATCATTTTTACAAATGTATCCTATGTAGAAGGTCTTAAACACAATTTGATCAGCATTAGTCAAATCTGTGACAAGGGATATCATGTTGTTTGTCTTTCAAAGACAAATGCACTGTTAAAGATAAAAACAATAAAGTCATCCTAACTGGATCAAGAAAAGGAAATCTCTATTGCTTGAGCTTAGAGATTGTGGAAACTTCAACTGCTCACCGCCTTACGTCTTTCAATCAATCTGATATGTCATGGCTATGGCACAAGAGATTGGCTCACCTCAATCACAAAACCATTTCCAAGCTTGCAAATTCCAATCTTGTCGAGAGGTCTACCAAAGATCCCATTCAAAAAGGATAAAGCATGCAAAGCATGCCAATGTGGGAAGCAAAATAAATCCTCATTCAAACCCAAGACCAAGTTGGACACCTCAAGACCTATTGAACCGCTTCATATGGATCTTTTTGGACCCATAAGAACTAGATCTTTAGGAGGAAAAAGATACTCCCTAGTTGTTGTTGATGATTTCACAAGATTCACTTGGATCATTCTTCTTGAATCCAAAAGTGACACCCTTAGGCTGTCTGATAAAGCTATTCAACAAAATTCAAAATCAAAAAGGGACATCCATCATCAAGATCGAGATCGACCATGGAAAGGAATTTGAGAACAACTGGAGTGGAAGAATATTGTGATTCAAAAGGCATAGATCACAATTTTTCAGCCCCAAGAACTCCACGACAAAATGGTGTTGCAGAAAGGAAAAACGAGAACAATGCGTGAGGCGGCAAGAACAATGCTTTGTCGAACATAATCTCCCAAAATATTTTTGGGGTGAAGTACATTACCACTTCTTTGTGTATGTTCAAAACAAAACCACCGATCAACAAATTTCACAAGAAGACTCCATATGAATTATGGAACAACAAAGTCCCTACCATTTCCTACTTTCACATGACTTTGGAAGTAGATGCTTCATCCACAATAATGGCAAGAACAATTTGGACAAATTTGACTCCAAAAGTGATGAAGGAATTTTTCTTGGATACTCTAACACAAGCAAAGCTTATAGAGTGTACAACAAAAGAAGACTTGTTGTGGAAGAATCTATTCATGTTGACTTTGATGAAAACAATGATCAAAGTATAAGCTGAATTATGTGATTTTGATGAAGGATTGGGAAATCTAGATAATCTCCACGAATCATCCCCCATTCTTGATTCAACTATTCTCGATCATGAACAAGATTCATCAAACCTTCCATACATGGTTCCAAGAAATTCATCTCGACGGCCATCCTATGCCGGACGGCCATCAACCATCCCACTCTCATCAACAACCAATCAAGCCAACAAAGTCAACAGAAATCTCTCCCACCTTCAATCCAATGGATGAGGAAGAAAATATTCAAATAAATAGTCATCCCTTGGTGATCTTCCTCAAAATCCTCCCTTAGGCCGACAACCAACCCTTAGGCGACGGCCAATCCTTAGCTTGACCATCCCAATTCCTCATCTAATCCATCTTCTAACCTCCTTCCATCTTCATCCAATAATCCTCCTTCTCCTCTCAAAACCAATGATGAAACCACAATTACCCATATCATTCCACCCAATAAAGATCTTTACATCCGCCTTCAAATTGATAAAACCCCAGTTCCAGACAACATCCCCTTTCTCATGAGTGCATCCATATCACAAGTGGAACCAAAGAAGATAAATTAAGCACTCCAAGATGCCGACTGGATTGAAGCCATGGAAGAAGAAGCTGGAGCGGTTTGAAAGAAACAAAGTATGGCAGCTTGTTCCTAAACCAAGAAATCAAACTGTGATTGGAACAAGATGGGTTTTTAGAAACAAGATGAATGCAGAAGGTATTGTAATTAGCAACAAGGCCAGACTGGTTGCTCAAGGTTATAGACAAGAAGAAGGCATTGACTATGATGAGACCTTTGCACCTGTTGCAAGACTTGAAGCTATAAGGCTATTTCTTGCCTATGCTTCATTCAAGAAGATGAAAGTATTTCGGATGGATGTCAAGAGTGCATTTCTAAATGGAGTTCTAAATGAAAAAGTGTTTGTATCTCAACCCCCTGGTTTTGAGCATCCAAAATTCCACGATCATGTATTCAAACCTGAACAAAGCATTGTATGGGCTTAAACAAGCACCTAGAGCTTGGTATGACACCCTATCTAGATATCTTCTTGGAAAAGGATTCACCAAAGGACATATTGATAACACCTTGTTTATCAAAAAATATGGAGATGATCAGATTGCTCATCCAAGTCTATGTTGATGACATAATCTTTGGCTCATCAAATGAGAACTTGTGCACCGAATTTGGAGATATCATGAAGGATCGGTTTGAGATGAGCATGATTGGTGAGCTCACATTCTTCCTAGGCCTTCAAGTCAAGCAAATGAAGGAAGGAATCTTCATCAACCAAGCCAAATACTCAAGGGAAATGATCAAAAAGTTTGACATGCAAATCGCATCCCCTGCTAAAACTCCCTTGTCAACCACAACCAAGCTTCATGCTTGATCAAGATGGTCAAAGTGTAAATCCAACACTTTACGGAAGCTACATAGGATCTCTCCTATATCGCGGCTTCAAGACCGGACATAATGTTTAGTGTATGTCTATGTGCTAGGTTTCAAGCCAATCCCAAAGAATCTCATCTCTCATTTGTCAAGAGAATTTTGAGATATGTCAAAGGAACCCCCGATTTTGGCCTATGGTATCCCACTTGAATCCCCATTCTCTCTAGTTGGATTCACTTGACTACGACTATGCGGGGTGCAATCTAGATAGAAAATCCACTAGTGGTGGATGCCGGTTTGTTGGATCAAGGATTATCTCATGGTCAAGCAAAAAGCAAACCTCGGTTGCAACCTCAGCTGCGAGGCTGAGTACATTGCTTTGCAGGCTTGTGTTGTTCACAAATTCTCTACCTTAAAAGTCAACTTCAAGACTTTGGAATTGAATTATCAAACATTCCCATCTTCTCGTGACAACTCAAGTACCATTGCTATGACAGAAAATCATCCAACATTCAAAAACCAAGCACATTGAAGTCGTGCATCATTTCATCGGAGATCATGTTGAAAAAGGGAATATCAACCTTGCAAAAGTTTGCACCGAGAACAATGTCTACGATATTCTCACAAAAGCCATGGATGAAAAAAGATTTGAACTATTGAGAGCCATGCTTGGGATGATTAATATGCCAAAATAAAAGGAGTGTTCTTTTCAAATAAAAGAGGATTACAAACAGAGTAATGCTATCACAATGTTGCCTGATAGCTATTACATCATACACATTCCTAACAAGCCATCCACCGACGCCTATCATTCCAAAAGCCTTGAAAACCAAAAAAAAAAAAAAAAACAACAAAAACTTACAACAAAAACATTCAAACAACCCTTCAAATTCTTCTCTCTCATCTCAACTTACCCAACAAAAACTTCTTCCAAACCAAACAAATCTCAGATCCACTCTTTTCTCTTCAATCCTTCTCCTCTGCTGTCGACATTCTTTGGAAATGTCACAGTCTCCCAGCATCCTCCACCAAAGACTCATTCCTTCAATTCTAGCCTCCCGAGTTGATTGCAAGGTTTGTTGGTACCTCTGCAACCACACCGGATGCCTCTCCAAGAAAGGATCAATGGAAGTGATCGAATATTGGAGAGAAGGACTTGCTCTTCTAGGCCACCACTCTTCAACTCGGATCATATGGCTGAAGCAATCCCTCCATTGGAGTAACAAAGCTAAATTCTCTGAAAAAGAACCATTCCCCGTGATTGCAAATGGTTGACCAACATTTGACTCCACCCTCTCCACAAAAGTAGGTGCTCTTGCAGGATCAAGCAACCTACAACCCGGTTGAACAGGTATGAGATGGTTGAAGAAGGAGATATATGCACTCTGCAAAGTTATCTCCTCTACCTTCCAACAAACCAACTCCTGGAGAAAGAGAATCCCTCGCTCACACAGGTGTATAAAGCTTATCTTGCTCAACCTTCTTTCTCGACAACTAAGCTTCTCTCCTTAGCCGTCCGAGCTCTGTCCCGCTTTACCAACTCCCCAAAGTGTGTATACCCTTTCTACCTTACTCCTTCCCTTACTTGACTCTCCTTGATCAACTTTGATTGTCTTCCCAAACAGTCTTATTCCTTCTCCCTCCTTCTTTGTCAATCTTTTCCCCGACAGCCTACCTCCTTCATTTCTATATCTTCATCAACTCTCACTCTCTTTTTCTTTCCCTTATCATTCACTCTATCTCGAACTTTCAACAATGTTGAAAGCCTCTCTATCTATCTCCATCTCATCACTCACCAAATCATCCTCACCATTTTTCCCAAAGACCAATTGTTTAGCCGTTTGAGCCATAACCTTTGGATTAAACTTTGAAGAAAATCTTCCCATTTTTGTTTGTAAATCAATGCGAATAATTTTCTTCAAGTTTTCATTGTTTTATAGGCAAATTTTCACCTAGCTATCTCGCATAAAGCAATCATCATTCAAACTAGCTTAAGCTGTCGAGATTTCTTTCAACACTAGGTTAAAGCATTCTTTAAGTGATTTGATCGTGTTAATTGCTCACAATTGTCACTTCCTTCGCCGCCTCTTCCACTTTGCAAATCTCCTTGAAAAAGAAAATGTTCTTCTTGTGTTTTGTGGGAATAAATGTCTCAACATGGGGAAGGGTAAAAACCACTTGTTCATATGAACAGTTACTTAACTTTGTAACCCCCAATGCTCATTAAAACCCACGTACCACTCATCATTTGTCTCTCTCTCTTTCGCAATCACCAAAATTCCTTTTTCCTTAAACCCTCGGTTTAAATTTCTTATCTTTCCCTCTCCAATCTACCATCGTATTTCTCCAACCCTAATTCTTTTTCAAAGCATCAATGGCGCACTCCTAAAGCAATGTACCCGGATGCTCATGGCTACTTCATCAAACCTAACTTCTATGACTCGAAGTTGGAATCCTCATCAAAGAACCGCTTGAGGTAAATGAATTACTTGATTTTATGGGAGCTAAACCCCCAATTTATGAAGAACTCGCAGAGAAATTTATTTGGTAGGAAGAAGAAACAATGAAGATAATTCAATAACCGCCACCATAGAAAATGTAGAGATAACTATCACTCAAGATATGGTTAGTGAGGTCTATGGAATCCCAAATAAAGAAGATCTTTGTGAAAAATATATGGGATAGAGGATCGAAAAGATTAAAGATCGTATATGAAAAATTTCTTGGTCTTAAAGTAACCGACTTCAAAGCTGTTTCAAGGAACAAAGCTATGGTGAAGAACAAAGATGATATCTTCAAGTCAACATTGATGGATGTGGTCAACAAAGCCATTGATGGCAAACAATCCTCATTTGACCAAATGGGATCAAATGAGTGGAAGCAGATGCTCAGCCTGATGACCAAGGATACAAATTGGTGCATTGTCCTTCTCCATAATTTCCAACTTGCTGTCTCATCCTCTACTCTCAAATTCAAAAAGCAAGGTGGAAGGATGAACAACTTCAGATTCATGAGTGGAATCCTTGAAGTTCTAATTCCAAAGCTCAAACCTGCTCTATCCAAGAAATGGTGAAGACGATAAAGCCGTCGAAACAAGATGCTTCAATGAAAGAACCTTTTCATTGAAACAAAAGAAGGGAATTGTTATGAAGGAATTTGGGGATATGAGCCTTGAGAGTTTCAAAGAAGCCCAAGAGAAAATGCTTGAAGAAACAAGAATAAAGCTTAATCATTGGACAGATTTGATAGCTTTGGCTACTAGTAGGAGAATGAAAAGAGGAGTAAAAACCAATGTCAAGAACTCGGAGTGCTCAAGAGAACCGTCGTATCTCCTAGCAAAAAGAGCAAAAGCAAGGATGATCCGATGGTGACGTGAAGGAACCATCTCTGACGGCCATGCTATGAATCTTTGAAGAAAGAGGTGATGTTGATGGCCATGAGGTTGACACTATGAATCAAGATGATGCTTTGGTGATGCTAACATAGATTCTCAAGAGCTTCGGGCAGCCCTTGCCCTATCCAAAACCCTTCACAAAGGAAAACAACATCGAGACGGCTATCCCCTCCCGGTCGAGACCGGCTACGGATCAAAGGTACAATCTTCCTTAACCATTCCTTCTAAATCATTACCAAAGAAAAGAAAACTTGAAAAGAAAGCCCCCAAATCAAAGAAAACCAAGATATCTACCCCTTCCATTTCCCCAAAATCCACACCCGGCTCGGGACATCAATCGGCCATTGAAGCTATCCTCAATCTCAAAGAACCCTTAGATAAGCAACCTTTAAGGGGGAACAACGTGAGAATATCCCCTCTACCCAACCTCAACGGTTAGCTAAAATCACGAGAGCAATTGAGGCTATTGAGTTGGATGGGAACCCAGATGCGAAAAGGCTTTGTTCTTTTGTATCTTAAGGACTTTACGAGTGAGGAAGAATCAGTAGTGGCCCTAGATGAACTCGGGCTTAGGTTAATACGAGAAAAGAAGTGGACCGGGTGAGTCATCTAGAAACCCCAAGGTGACGGCTATGAATGTAGATAGCCATCCCTTCCCTTCCATTCACGAGGCTGAACTGTGAATGATCCCCGCCCCAACCGTTGAAACCGAAAGGGGAATCTTGATAATACTTCTAAGGTCATTCAAAATCTCAAGAAGGTTGGAGTTGAGATTAATCCCATTCTGGTCTCAAAAGGAGACTCAATTGTGAATGCTTGCAAAGGTCTTGAGCTTGATGGAACTCGGGAAAATGAGGAAGCTATGATAGCTATCCTTGAGAAAAGGTTGGCAAAAAGTGAAGTAAGGGCGGCCTTGAATCTCCTCAAATCTCAATTCACTTCCAGGTCTCTAAATCAAAGTCTTGGCCAAACCTCCGAGCCAATCCCATTGTTTCAACCCAATCCTCTGCACCTTCCAAGCCACCTTCTCCAATTCACACGAAGATGAACCTTTTGAAGCTTCTCCACAAAGTCCAATACTTGGTGGACAAGGTCAAGACATATCCGACGATGATCCCATTCCTAACGGTCCTCACAGTTCTCCAAGTCATTCTATTCCTCCAAATCCAAATCAATCCTTCCTTCCCAAAGGGAACCTTGGATGCTTAGGCGTGGAATTGATTTCTCTATGTCTTCCATCAAAGCGGCAAGGACAAGGTTACCCCATGTAACTCACATCCCGAAATTGCAAATCCCTTCACCTATCCAAAATTAAGGAGCTGTCAAGGAATGGCTTGATTGTTGTAGCAAGAAACCTGACGGGGTTAGTGTTCTTTGCCTATGAAAAATGGCTGCCAAGAACCTCATCCACCTCCAACTTTGTTCATCAAATCCCATCCTTCCCAAAGTTCATCACTCCCAATACTCTTCTTGATTGGGAAATTCTTTTCACCAACTCATCTCTCCATCACTCAATTCTTGCTTGTATATGCCAAAGGGTTTAGTCTTCACCTGTGCATTGACCTTGCAAAAACACTTTTCCTTTCACTTTGTTTGAACAAAAGTGTGCCATTATGCTTTTATTAAGCAAAACTGTCAACATCTTTTCCCCAACTCTTAATCCAGGAATTGAGCCATACCTCTCACCCTTCATCACTGTAGATCCTATTAACTTCACCTCACCCAATGAAAACTCTCATTTCAAAAACTTGGTCTCTATTCCTGAGATCAAAGAATTCAGATCTTCCATAGCTGTCAGTCAAAGCGAGCCGAAGCTGTTATTGATCTATCATCAGACTCTGACAGCTATGATATTGATAGTGATAATGATGCTCCCTCAAGCCCTGATCAAGACTCTCCAACAATATTTCCATCCCCTACAGTTTCCAATCCTCCTCAGCAATTCACTCATGCTCAAGCATCAGTTCAGCCACAACCAGATCAACCCAGTGTGCCCATGCAGAGCAAGAAGACCAGGAACAAGAAGAAACATTTGTGGGGCACAATGAGAATCAGAAATGATCAAATACCCCTTAGAAGATCTCAACTGAAGTCAAAGGAAGACAAATTCTTCAAGTATGATGAAAGGATGTCCTGGGAGTGGAACAATGAGTTCTTCTACAGAGGAGTTGAGCCTGAAATGAGAAGAGAGTTAGAGGATGAAAGAAATCAGATTCTATCAGCCAGACAAGAAAGAGATGAATTCTATGATCAATTGGCTGATGAATAATTGTATTTGTTATGGAACAATTTTTTGTTAAAGACAATTTGTTTTGTTTGCCTCAGTTTGTATGACAGTATTTTGTGAACTCTTCTCATCTTGAGATTAATTCCAAGTATTCAATCTCAGTTTGATTACCTCTGCCTGATATGATTCCTTGGATTACTTCTTTTATTATTTCTCTTATCAAACTGTGAAAACTTGTTCTAAATAAATCTTCCTTTACCAAAAAGGGGGAAATTGTTAGGACCTAACTTTGATCAATGTCTTAGTTAGTTGGTTTTGATAAAGGAATATATATATAGAACAGGGTTTATATCAAAAGATGTTATCTGTCATAATTCTTCACTTTGACAGCTATGAGTCTGACAGCTATGATTCTTTCTTATACAATGTTTACAATCAATCAAAAACATGAATCATAGTCACTCTCTAAGTCATCAAGATCATCAAGTGCATCTCAGTCCTTATTAGAGATCCTCTCTGATAGCTAAGCATTGCCATGATCTCGACGGCTATGACTTCAGGTCCTCGGACGGCCATCTCCCCGCCTCACACCATGTTACCACAAACTCAACCATGTTAGATCCTGCATCTTCACGGCTATCAAGTCCATCAATAAAGACCAATGAAGACCACTGAAGACCTTCTAGAAGCTCTCGGTTCAAGCTCACACTCAAGACAGCTCATGAAGACCTGCATGTGGACAAGTGGGACAAAGACCACCAAAGCTCATAAATGTAGCCGCAACAGTCATATTCCAACGGCTACATTGAAGGGTATAAATAGAGGATCTCTTCCTCTAACAAAATCACTGAAAAATACTCATTTTCCCATCAAAACCCTTTCCAAACACCCACACACACCTTCGTAATCCACACACACACACACCAATCCTTACCTTTAAAACCCCGTTCCAAACCAAAACCTTCACCCCTAAACCTCTTCACCAACAAAAACAACCCCAAAGTGTGTTAATTCACAAACCCCAACCACCTAAGACTGTACTTTAGGTGTAGAATAAGTTTGTAATCACTCAAGACTGTACTTTGAGTGTATTAGTTATTTTGTAAAATCTTGAGACTGTACTTCAAGTTGTAAAAGCACTTAAGACTGTACTTTAAGTGTATCCCTAGTTGACTGTACTAATTAGGAAGAGGAAGTTCAAGGAACTTGCCTAAATCAATCATTTGTAATTTTTGTTGATTAAAGATTATAATAAAATTGATCTCACTTGTCAAGTTTGACAGTGAGGGTGGATGTAGGAGGAGTGAACTACGAACCACTTTAAATTCTCTCGTGTTATTACATTTTTGCAATCACATTCACACACTTGCATTATCTCCTTGTGTTTGTTGTCCTACCATTATTTCAAATCACTTTTATTCCGCTGCACAAATTAAATTATCATCTGACAGCTAAGCCAATACCATAGCTGTCTGATCATCTACATACCAAGCAAGGGCCTTTCATATAGTTTAGGAAACACAATCCTTGTATTAGATTAGGAAACACAATCTTTGTATTAGATTAGAAACCTTCTCCTTCTAGGATAGGAGATTACCTCCTCATTGTAATCCTATAAATATGTGTCTCTAGCATCATAATCAATTGAGTCTTTCAATACAATTCTTCTCTTCCATGTTTTGATTGACTTCGTCTAACTCTCTTTATCCTAATATGGTATCAGAGCATAGATCCATAGAAGAACTTCTCTGTGAAACCCTAGCGGCAAAACCCTAAGCTGCCCCACACCACCCTCAAATACAATCAACCTCGGCAAAACCCACCAAAATCCAAGTTTTTTTTCTCTCTCCCTCATGGTTCTTCTTGGCCGCCGCCCAAGACCTCACCCTCCTTCCCATGATCGAACCACTAAACGCCTTGGCCTTTATTCTTCTTCTTGTTTTTTTTTTATCCTAAATTCCTAAAGTTTCTTCTTTTTCTTTTCATTTTCTTAACTCTCTTCTTCTTCCAATTCTAATACTTCTCTCAAATTATTTTTTCAAATTATTTTCTCAAATTATTTTTCTCAAATTGACTCTCTTTCTCAAATTGGTCATCTCTTTGGCCACTTCAAAAATTTTCTTCTTCTTAAATTTTCTCTTATCTCAATGTAACGTTGAGTATTATTTCTCCCCTTCGAAAATTTTCTTCTTCTTAAAATTTTTCTCTAATCTCAATGTAACGTTGAGTATTATTTCTCCCATTCGAAAATTTTCTTCTTCTTAAATTTTTTCTCTTATCTCAATGTAATGTTGAGTATTATTTCTCCCCTTCGAAAATTCTCTTCTCCTTAAAATTTTTCACTTATCTCAATGTAACGTTGAGTATTATTTCTCCCCTTCAAAAATTTTCTTCTTCTTAAAATTTTTCTCTTATCTCAATGTAACGTTGAGTATTATTTCTCCCATTCGAAAATTTTCTTCTTCTTAAACTTTTCTCTTATCTCAATGTAACATTGATTATTATTTCTCCCCTTCGAAAATATTCTTCTTCTTAAAATTTTTCTCCTATCTCAATGTAACGTTGAGTATTATTTCTCCCCTTCGAAAACTTTCTTCTTCTTAGACTTTTGTCTTATCTCAATGTAACGTTGAGTTTTTTTTTTCTCTCCTCTTCACTCAACCTATCACCTCGGATGCAAGGAACCACAACTCATAAAAAAATGACGTACATGTCCGGGAACACATCCATCTTCAACCGCTTCATCAAACCCGGTTCATCTCATCACTCTCCAAGATTGGACTTATCCAAGGACCGTCCATCTTGCGGGGGCATATTAGGAATATAATATAATATCATTATATTATATTCAAGTATACTATATTGTAATATATAGTTTAGGAAACACAATTCTTGTATTAGATTAGGAAACACAATCTTTGTATTAGATTAGAAACCTTCTCATTCTAGGATAGGAGATTACCTCCTCATTGTAATCCTATAAATATGTATCTCTAGCATCATAATCAATTGAGTCTTTCAATACAATTCTTCTCTTCCATGTTTTGATTGACTTCGTCTAACCCTCATTATTCTAATATGGTATCAGAGTATAGATCCATAGAAGTATATATTGAATAGGGGAATATTGCAATGAGGTTTTAGTGGCGGCTGGTCATGGAGGAGGGGACGAAGGAGGGATGGGGTGAGTGACGAAGATGACAGGGAGGTTGTGGGGGATGAATCTTGTTAACTGTTGTTTGTTTTTGTTAACGTTTCTAACATTTTTGGATGAAGTTAAGGTGTTTCGGCAAAGTTAACACGTATTCTAAGTAGAGTGTTTAAAACTGATAAACATAAACAAGGATTGTTAAAAGCAAAGTTTCATCAAAGTATGGTGGTTAAAAATGTTGATTGGCCGAAAACATTAGATTTCAAGTCAAGTCTAAATCTCCTTCACAAAAGATGACAACTCGTTAGGCACAGGGTGTACTTATGATTTAGCTAGAAAAATATAAGAGTTCTAAGATAATTGATTTTCCAATAAAATGGTTGTCAAAATGAACATGCCTAGTAATAATTACACATAATTAGTATATACACAGAATAGAATATCGGTAGAGAAAACAAATCTTTTTAAAGAACCCATGTCTTGTCATCGAAGAGCCCTCCATTCTAAGGCTTCCAAACTATTTGTGACAGTTAGCCACCAAGTGTCAAGAAAGCATTACTTCAGTCTGTGAATTCTTGAAAATATAACTTTGTAAGGACTTCTGAGTATTCAGAAAAGCTGTATCAAATAACCCAAATTGATCGATTTAAAGATATATGCAATTCATTGTCTGTTTCTTTGTGTCCATATGAACAGAAGACTCAATAATAGGTAAAAAGATTCTTTGCGATTACGATCATAATTTAAGCTGCGCAAAAAAAGAAAAGAAACGCACATTGAGTAGGGTAATAAGCAAAATAATGAGAGCAGAAGTCCTAGGTTCTTTTTGTTTTGATTGGCTTTTTGCTCCATGATGGTTTGGTCTAGTATTCCATCACCTTTTATTTTCATATTTTAATAAAATTAGGGTCTTCTTGAAGCCCTTTTCGATTAAAAAATTACTTGACATGAGCTTCAATATGACATGGTATGCTGCAAAATAACGACAGAATATTTTGATAAACAATTTCCTTGATGCACTATATTCCTTCCATCCAAAGAAGTGGCTCTCATATGGGAAAAATTCGAATTTTTAGTTCTTCACACATGTTCCATTTGTTCGAAAAAATAGACTTCTATTTGAAAAAAAAATGAAGCACTAAATACTGTCCGATTCCCATAGGATGATCAATTGACTATACAGAGAATAATTCGGCAATATCAACCTTAAACTAGGAAATAGATCTCAGGTTTTTAGTAAGACGAAGGAAGTTATCTTCTTTGCATGGAATTGTTAGTCCCCCCATAGGATGATCAAAACCAAACTCTTCTTCCGCCTGGCTCAACAACCTCTGGAATGAAGGATGCTTTAAGTATGCAATTGGGACTATAAATCGTCTTTTATTGTATTCCCCAACATAAACAGCAAAGTGGCCTTTTGGCACATCATTAGCCACTGAAGTTGAAAGAATTCGTTGCAGAACCTGCTTTGCTTGATTAATTCCGGGTAGTTTGTGGATCCCCATTATCTTGAAGTAGTTTATGAACTTCTTTGAGATTCAAATTCAATTTAGAAAAAAAAAAGGATTTTTTTGTGGCTTGTCTACAACTTAACGTTGGTGAAGCATATATATACGCCTGAATATGATGAGTAAATCAAAATGATGAAGTTTCCAATGGAATAAATGGTGGTTTATCTTAGGATATATGTTTGGGCAGGTATGGTCTTGACTCCCCAACAATCACACTTAGATTCTTGAACATTGGCATAACGAGATGCTATTTTGGATCAAACAATGCTATATGGAATATTGTTATTTGATATTCCGTACTATACATTTTTTATGGCATGTTAAAGACAATATATATATATATATATATATATATATATATATATATATATATATATATATATATATTTATTGCTTTGCTTGGGAACATCATTGGATTCCTACTCAATGCCTTAGTTGAACTTGAGATCAGTTGTCTCTAGCTAAAGCAACAAACCAACGACTTCTTCGAAGAAGAATACTTTCGGTATTAACTTTGGAATATTTGAGTAAATAGAAAGCATCCATCGGTTTATTAAGCTTAGAAAATGTCATGAAGAATCAACATTGGAATATTTGAGTAAATATAGAATACATAATTTAATACCTTCCCAATATCTTATTATCAACTATTGATATTAACGACTTAGAAAATGTCTGCTTTCAGCAGTATATGCAGGCTTGGTAGAGAAGACTGTTTTAGCCTTTTGAACTTTCGAAGTGCTTTCTCCTTCTTTTATAAAAATAGAATCTCCATAGCCAATTCCTAATTTTTTTTTGGTTTTCCATTATCAAAACTTCTTCTAACTTAGCTTTACCGGTGTTCAGCCTTGTTAGAGTTTCTGTTTCTTTATCAAAATTTGTTTTATAATTTTCACACTCCATATCTTTCTTTTTGAGTAAAACATCTAACTTGGCTAAGGAGTCATTTTGAGAATCACTTTCTTTTGACATACTCTCAACCTCAGATTTTAGTTTGAGATTTTCTGCAGTTAGTTACTCATTTACCTGTTTAAATACCTTGAGTTGCTCCATGAGTTTGGTCCAATCAGTGTGAAGTTCAACGTAGGTACTGTGCAAGTCCTCATAGGTAGCACACTCTTCTTCCTACGGGATCATTGTTAGTTTCACCGGCGGTTAAAGAATTCAAGCAGTATACACATTGTTCTCGGTTGTGTATTAAGTTGCGTGGTAAGTTGTGCGATCGAAGTATTGCACATCTTCCATATCTCGAATCACTATCGACAATGTGATCCGAGATGGATGCCATACGAACATATTTGCAGTCTGTTCATCATTATCAAAATCACTCAAAGTCGCGAAAAGCTTATTCCACGCTTTTTAAGAGTGTTCGCACACTCATTTGCGTAATGACCGAAACCTTACAGGCCTTGCATTGAATTGAATCAATGGACCTTTTTCCTTCGGAAGTAGGCTTCTTTGTTACAATTCCCTTCTTTGATGATTCAACCGTGGAAGAAGTAGAGTGTGCTGAATTTTGAAACTTAGTAAAACGTTTCTTTTTCAACATGCTAATAAATTGTTGAGTAATCAAAGCACATTCATCATCTCCAAGGTTTGACTCATCAATATCTTTGGATAGTTGAACAAGATCCTAGGATACATTGAGAACACTTGCAAGAGCAATTGAATTTACTTTGCTAGCTTCTTGTACCCCAAGATTTAACTCAAAATTAGTCCGAATACCCAAGAGAGTATCAAGTTTAACAGCTGGACATCCCGAGTTTCCTCAATAACAGAGATTTTAATATTAAACTTTTAAGGGAGAGTTCTTAGTAGTTTACTTTCGAGTCTTGCATTGGATATAGTTTCACATAAAGAAAAGACTCGTTTTGAGATGTCCAAAATTTTGGCCGAGCATCTTTTTTATGGTTTCATTCTCTCCCATCCTTAAAGTTTCAAACTAGGTCATTAATGTTCTTAGTTTGGGTTTTCTAACATTAGCTGGTCCTTCACAGTGAAGTTGGAGAATGTCCCAAGCTGTTTTGGCAAAAGTTTGAGTAGAGAATAAACTATATATATGAGAATCCACATGGTCCTTGGCATTATAGTTTTCAAGAGCAATTTTCTCAAGTGTCCATGTTTTTATGGGCTTAGGTCCATAATTTCTCTCATCTTTACTATCCGGTGTAGCTGGGATAATTTCAATGATGGGAGGAGTGTAGTCATTAACAAAATTAACCCAAGCACGTTGATCAATATATTTAATGTGCATAATCATTTTGGCCTTCCAAATGGTATAGTTTGAACCATTTAGGGTAGGCGGTTTATTGTGGCTATGATTATGGTAACAATCCATTGTGGCTACTTTCAATTATCGATCTCAGTTGAGTCAAGAGAAAGCTCTGATACCAATTAAAAGAATTGTAGCTAGGACTGTAACCAATAATCCAAAGACTTGTGTATACAATTGTGCACACAAGTGTCAGCACAACAGAATAAATAACATTTTCCAGAAAACAACTTAATAAACATAATTTAAATATAGCGGAATATTATATACTTCAGCAAGAACTTCTTGCTGGAAACCTTTTCATAAAACTGCAACCTTGTTTAGAGAACAAGTTGCTCGGTAAACAAATAAAATGAAAAGAAAAACAATCTACGAAAGATCAAAATCGAGTTCTAATCTAAGATCTATCAAAACACCAAATCAATCTCGAAGTATCAATCTATGATCTTCAAGAGACAAGAATAGAACACTCAAGGAATTATCTCTCAATTGCTCCGTATTGATCTCGTGAAATTCATACCTCCAAATGGAGGCGGACGTCTTCTATTTATAAAGGACCAAGTAATCCTTCTTCAACAAGGATTCGATCTTCCAATCTCTTCCTGTAAATCCGGATTCTTTCCTTATCACCAAGAGTCCTTCCTTCCTTGAGTTTCCTACCTAAAATACATAAAAACATATCTAAACAAAAAGTCAAATGTTAGTCAACACCTAACTGTTGCAGGTTGATACCGGGCCGGTAGAAGGCAGCAACAGAAACAGAGGCAGGCAGCTGGAAAGCGAGGCTGGCGCCTCACGTTCGGCCAGGCGGGCGCCTGGGAGCCAGGCGGAAACTTCAGCAAACAGGCTGCGGCTGGGAACTTTCATTGGGCCTTAAATGTTTATGGGTTTAGGGTTATTTTTGTAATTTATCATTTATTAATTAGGGTTTCGGTTTAGGGTTTGGTAGAGTTCTAGAATGTTCTTAGAATTAGTATTTAAACATTGTAAGGGTTTTGTTTTGAGGCCGACTTTGATTATATGAAATAGAAAAGAAAAGCTTTGTCTTTTGAAATTGATTCTTGTCCTT
Source organism: Adenophora triphylla var. japonica (assembly GCA_022495995.1). Lineage (NCBI taxonomy): Eukaryota > Viridiplantae > Streptophyta > Magnoliopsida > Asterales > Campanulaceae > Adenophora > Adenophora triphylla. Next base: position 7,783 of record JAFEMH010000044.1, on the reverse strand, counting down.
TTCGTTCGGGCATTTAAATCTCTAGCCTCCGTTTGCATTATTTGGTATCAGAGCGCCTGGCGCGAATATCAATGGCTGAACGAGGACGCGTTGGTCGTGTTGGACGAGGTGGTCGATGGAGCAGCCGTGCAGCGGAGCCCCAAGAAGATGACCATTATCGCAAACGAAGTCATCGCAATATCGAGATAGATGAGATACGAAGACAGGTTTAAATACTCCAGAACTGCATGGATTGCGTGGTGCTTCCAGCGAAGAAGGGTTCAGATCCGGTTGTTCCAGCCGA
>JAFEMH010000044.1:0-2500 GCA_022495995.1 Adenophora triphylla var. japonica | reverse complement strand
GACAAAATGGTCAACACACTAGTTGTCCCGCGCGGGACATACGTGTCTCACGTGAGATAACCCCTCTGCAGGATGTGCAAAATCACTTTCCTTCTCCGTTTCAAACTCTTTTCTTGATAAATATCATCCAATCCGGGTATCCAATCATGAGAGGGTTCTGGAAGCTTCCTTGGGAGGAGTCCTAATCCACTTGAGTCTCCTAAACTTGGTGACCAAGTCATTCATCCACCTCTTAAACTCCTATAAATACCGGATGACTTTCAGTATTTCAGAGGCCCCGATCCCCGATCGAAAACACATAACACACATATTTTGTAGGTTTCTCTCCCCGAAAGATTCTCTACAAAATCACCCTTAAATCACCTAAAGTTTGTTTATCAACCTTGTTTCGATCAACAAACATCAAAGCCCGAATCAAGGATTAGAGGTGAAGCCCCGTTCGCATCAAGATCCGGAAAGTCAAGGATTGAGGCGAAGCTCTCGTCCACATCAAGATTCGATTTCTGGCAAACTTTGATTCGAAATCCTCGTCCGAATCTCTTTCTCAAAAAGGTAATCATCCTTTAAACTTCCGTTTCTCTTTCTCAATCCCTCTATTGATTTTAGAGTAGTGTAATCCCATAAACAAAAGGATTAGCCTAGAGTCCCTCTTTTCCAATTCATGAAGGCGATCTCGAAGCATACAATTCGACATTCCTAATTAATAAATTAATTAGGGTTTATTTATTTCTTTCTTATTGTTCTTTGAATCTGATTAGATTAATAACTGACTCCAATTAGCAAGACAAATTTTCGGATTGGGTGGAATGGATGCTCCTTGACCTACCCATTCCATAACTTCAAAACCCCCGAACCTCCTTGAATCTCTTGCAAATATCAAAAAAGGTTTTTATTATTGTTTTCCATCAAATAAATAATAAGCTGGCGACTCCAATATGTTGTAAAAATTCACGATCGCTACACTTCGGAGTGAGCTAAGGTGTAAATTGATTTAATGCATATCTCTTTGTTTAATTCAATGGAAGATCATTTTGATCCATAACAACAAGCATAGCTATCTCCTCTAATCTAAAAGACCAAACCCTATCATTTCCTTCTTAAATTCATATATCAAATTCAATCCTTGCTTCGATTCTTGATCCGTCTTCTTTCATATTATCGTTCGTGAAGTCGAGGGGATCGCATCCATCCCGTGTGAGAAAGATTTTTTTTATTTTCGAATTATTTCGGTAAGTTATTATGTTTTTCTTTTCAAATACTTTCTCATTCAATGTTCAAGTTGATATTTGGTTATAAGAAAAATGATTCTTGGTATTTTGGAACATTTTATTGAGTTGGAAATGTCATGGTAAAAGTTGAACCGAGGTTATTGTTGTAGATTGGGTATAGATATGTTCGCATGTGGTATTAAATCATTTTCTTTGAGTTTGGAAATATTGGAAATGGTATTGGGTTGTTGTTAGGTTTGTATTGAAGCTAAATTGGGATGGATTATGATTAGTTGGAGTGTTAGGAAATGTGTCATTTTCGAGGTACAAAGGAAAGGAGTATACCAAAAACTTGCCGATGTTCCCCGATGTGGCCGATGTCTCACCTCCGTTTCGTAGTTTTCGCGAAGGGGCAATGAGTCGTGCCCCCGTGGCACGAGTCATCCCCTCAGTATTGGAAGAGTCGCTCCGTGAATGGGACGACATGTGATTAGGCCGAGTGTTTCTAGGTGGCACGAGTCGTGCCATGTGGCACCCAGTCGTGCCCCGCCCTCGTTGCCTCTCGAACTATTTTTCAATCATTAAAAACTCTAATCTACCTAGTATATAATTAAACCCTTTTCACTATAATCAAAGTAAAACAAAAGATGAGCTTTATAATCAGATATCTAAATTGGGTCAAAATGGATAATGAGGAAGAGGTTTAAATATTATCACGAAATATTGGGTTGAAAGTGCTTGATGGGAACTTAACCAAAAGTATTCAAACTTGGGTAATTTGATCTTGAACCTTTTATAAAGGTTACTCAGTATTGTCAGGTAATGAATATAGTAGGGCTTACTTGGGAAGCATTCTAGCCTTACTTGGTTAACTATTCATGGTTTGTGATTCAAATAGTGTATGAAATATATGTTGCAAACTATTGTCATTGGTACCTTGAACATGAGTAATGAATACCATGTTGTTATTTTGTTATCCTTATGGTGGATTTATTTTTCAAGTATCTATTATGTCCTTTGAATGTGTTTCAATCACTGGATGTTTAGGGGTATAATGGAATACGATCAATTATGGAAATTGTTCTATAAGGTGATCGGATTACATTATACCTCGTGATCGTCCCCTCTCTATGGCCACAAATTGGAATGATAGCTTCGTATTGAGCCAAAAGCCTGTACGCATTGCTAGTATCTTATATGGTTCTCCTCAAATATGAGTCTTATAAGATGTGAATATGCCTAAGCAAGCCTCAAAAAATGAAGGGAGTTTACTCCCTGTGTTGTACGACTTA
>JAFEMH010000043.1:1225000-1312609 GCA_022495995.1 Adenophora triphylla var. japonica | reverse complement strand
CGCGATCGCGCCCCGGCATCTGGCATTTCGCGGCCTTGCGGCACTTCGTGTTGGAGGTGTCTCGCCGTGTTTTTGCTTTGTAGAGTCGCCACGCCGTTTTTATTAAGCCCAAAACATTGAAAAAGGGCATCAGTTTAAAAATAAACTATTTTTGTTGTGTGATGAGATTTTGAGTTCGGAGGTCAGATGACTCCTCGGGAAGAGAATATTAGAATCTTAGAGCTCACCCGAGTCGCCTCGTAAAAACGAGTCTTTCGAATACCCCTAACATTCTTTAACTGTTGTGTGCGTGTGTGTATGTGCTTTTAAAAATGCATGCTGTGTCGGATGTCTACATTGTACACTGCTTTATTGAAATGTATTGAAATAGTATAGGAAGGAAGTCTTACCAATGTTGGTTCGTGTCTGTCTTCCGCTAGGGAATAGTGTTTGAGATCGGAATAGTGTTCCGGTACGGACCGGGATTGCTTCGGAAAAAGGGCCGATTGTCTGCAGACAGAGTTTTAGCGTTTGTTGGGATCGCAGGGATCACTTGGATAGAGGTTCGGCGTGCGTTGGGATCGCATGGATCACTCGGGCAGAGTTTCGGCGTGCGTTGGAATCGTTGGTTGGATTCGGGCAGAGGTTCGGCGTGGTTTGGGATCGCCGGTTTGACTCGGAAAGAGCCGGGACGCCTCGGGAAAGACCAGGCAAGGTCTCGGAGTACCACGAGGGGCCTCAGAGTACCTCGAGAGTGCCTCGGGGCAGCGCGGGAGCGTCGCGAGAGCGTCGCGGGAGCGCTCGGGGAGGCTTCGGAGCACCGCGAGGGGGCTCGGAAGGCCTCGGAAGGATCCGAAAGGGGCCGGGATTGCCCCGAAGGGTCTTAGAGGGTGCCGTAAGGCCGGGGAGAGGAGATAAGAGGGAGATGTGTGAAATGAGGGAGGGGGAGCCCTCTATTTATAGTGCACGTATTTAGTGCAAGAAGGTCCGTACGGACCTTCTAGGTAATCCAAGTTTTTGGTTTTTCTCGATTTGAGGGAATATGTGATGACTTTAAGAAGATTCACCATGATTATGTCCCTATGTAAGAAGGTCCGTAACGGACCATCTTGATGCATAAAAGGTCCGTACGGACCAACCAATGTAGGAGTAATGATGTTCTCCGAGATTTGAGGGAATATTGTGGACTTTAAGAGGATTCGGTAATTATTAAAACAAAGAGGTCCATACGGACCTTATATGCTTTTCCAATTTTCGAAAAATTCCTCCGAGGTCCTTTTGTCCCTTTTTATCCCGAGAAAAGTTCCTCCCTTGGTTTGGTTGCTGAGGGTTTTTTTGAGGGTTTTTGAGTGCCACGAGTCTTCGAGACTGCGTCTGTGTGAGTCTGCGGTGTTTCCCGTGTGTTCGGAAGAGGGTGATCCAGATTGGAGTACTTACAGAAGCCGCTCGACGACGTCACTTACGGAGGAAGTGGGGTCGTCGATAAGATAAGGGTCCTGATCTGGATCGCGTGCTGGGAGAGGAAGTGACCGTGTAGGTCGGTTTGTGAGGACATGGCGGTGTCTCGTTGTGTGACCGCTTAGGTCGGTTGGCTGGACCCTGTGATAGGATTCCTACGTATCCCTAGCGGGAATCAAGCCTGATCGTAGTTCGTGTGTGGGGTGAGTGTTATTGTGCACGAGGACGTGAGATGTCCTTTTGACTGAAACCCTGTGTGTGGATGTGATGGTATCCTGTGGGTGACCGTATAGGTCGATGGTAAGGACGTGGTGGCGTCCTGGGTGACCGTATAGGTCGGTGGTAAGGACGTGGAGGCATCCTGGGTGACCTTATAGGTCGATGGTAAGGACGTAGTGGCATCCTGGGTGACAGTATAGGTTGGTGGTAAGGACGTGGAGGCGTCCTGGGTGACCGTATAGGTCGGTGGTAAGGACGTGGAGGCGTCCTGGATGACCGTATAGGTCGGTGATAAGGACGTGGAGGCGTCCTGGGTGATCGTATAGGTCGGTGGTAAGGACGTGGAGGCATCTTGGGTGACCGTATAGGTCGGTGGTAAGGCGTGGAGGCGTCCTGGGTGACCGTATAGGTCAGTGGTAAGGACGTGGTGGCGTCCTGGGTGACCGTATAGGTCGATGGTAAGGACATGGTGGCGTCTTAGGTGACCTTATAGGTCGATGGTAAGGACGTGGTGGCGTCCTGGGTGATCGTATAGGTCGGTGGTAAGGACGTGGAGGCTTTCTGGGTGACCGTATAGGTCGGTGGTAAGGACGCGGAGGCGTCCTGGGTGACCGTATAGGTCGGTGGTAAGGACGTGGAAGCGTCCTGGGTGACCGTATAGGTCGGTGGTAAGGAAGTGGTGGCGTTCTGGGTGACCGTATAGGTCGGTGGTAAAGACGTGGAGGCATCTTGGGTGACTGTATAGGTCGATGGTAAGGACGTAGAGGCGTCCTAGGTGACCGTATAGGTCGATGGTAAGGACGTGGTGGCGTCCTGGGTGACCGTATAGGTCGGTGGTAAGGATGTGGAGGCGTCTTGGGTGATCGTATAGGTCGGTGGTAAGGACGTGGTGGCGTCCTAGGTGACCGTATAGGTAGATGGCTTGACCCTGTGACAGGATTCCTACGTATCCCTAGCCGCAATCAAGCCTGGTCGTAGTTCAGAGGTCACGAAATTGTGAGTGTATGCGGGCGTGGAGGTGCCCTGAAGTGTCGTGTGACCGCCGAGGTCGACTGTGAGGATGTGGTGGTGACCTAAAGTGTGCAATCTTACGAGAAGATGGGTTAATCTTACGAGAAGATGGTTTAATCTTGCGAGAAGATGGGTTAATCTTATGAGAAGATGGGTAATCTTACGAGAAGATAGGTTAATCTTACGAGAAGATGGGTAATCTTACGAGAAGATAGGTTAATCTTACGAGAAGATGGTTTGTGGTGCAGGAGGGAGTGTCCCGTCCTAAGATGATGTTATGGGACATTTATGCGGTCATTCAGACCGAGTAATTTAAAGCCTTTCGGGCTACGAATAGTGATTTGGGGAGGTTTATACGGTCTTCCGGACCGAGTGATTTAAAGCCTTCCGGGCTAGAGATAGTGATGTGGGAGGTTTATACGGTCTTTCGGACCGAGTGGTTTAAAGCCTTCCAGGCTGGAGATAGTGATTTGGCTGATTTATGCAGTCTCCCGAACTGAGTGATTTAAAGCCTTCCGGGCTAGAGATAGTGATATGGCTGATTTATGCAGTCTCCCGGACTGAGTGATTTAAAGCCTTTCGGGCTGGAGATGTAGTAGTGAGGACGTGACTTGTCTTCTAGCTGCGGTTGTGTCGTGCGTAAGGACTTGATTCGTCTTCTGACTGTGGTTTTTCGGAGGCGTGGCTGCCTTGTGCTTTGATTGTGAGAGGCGTGAATGCCTCGTGTTTTATCCGCTGGGGAAAAGTTGGACTTACGATGACTGCCGGTGTTCATTTGCTGGGGGTATGTGGCCTTGTATGGGCTTTTTCCGCTGAGAAGGTGACTTCGGGCTTACTTTGATGGCCGGTGGTTGATTCACCGTTTGGCGTTTTGGAGGCGTTTTGTGCCTTGGGATTTGTGCTTGGAGGTGCTGGCTCCTTTTGTGCTTGTTTCACCGTTTAGTGGGCGAGGTCCGGGCTTACGATGACGGCCGGTGCTTGATTTGCCGTTTAGTGGGCGAAATCCGGTCTTACGATGACGGTCGGGGTTGGTGTTGCCGTTTAGTGGGCGAAATCCGGACTTACGATGACGGTCGGTTGTTGCGTTGCCGTTTAGTGGGCGAAATCCGGACTTACGATGACGGCCGGTGTTTTTTTTTTGGGTTAAGGACCAAACTGCATTGAATCTGCTGAAATAGGCCTTTGGACAGCCAGGGGCAAAGATTATAAGGGCAAAGGAGTAATTTGGCCTCATGTGGCAAGAAGGTCCGTACGGATCATCTCCCTCTGCAAAGAGGTCCGTACGGACCAATGTTGATTTTTACAGTTCCCAGGTTTTGACCAGCTCCAGCACCGAGGCATTTCCCCATTCTTCTTCTTCCAGTTCGTGAACCACCGAGAGAGAAGGAGAGAAAACTCCATTGTTGCTCCAAATTGCTTAGAAAATCCTCCATAATTTAGCTTGAGTTGCTTGTAATGGCGGAAAGAGCACGGAGAGGTTGTCGTCAACGGAGCCAAGAGGCGATCGAGCAAAGGGCGGAGCTTCAAAGGAATTGCACTTCCTTTGTGCCCTCGTCGAAGAACTCGGATGTGTTGTATCCGAACCCGGAGGTGCATAATAGGCGAGTTAGGAACGCCGGAGAGGTAAGAAATCAATTTCGTCTTGATTCCTTGCTTGAATTGTTGTATGCTAAAACTAGGTTTTATTTTTTTCGCATATTTGGGGCTTTTGTTATTTGCCATGCTTTTTGTGAAATTCGCGATGAATTGTTGAAATTGGGCATGTAAACATTGTGGATATGTGATTTTTGTGCAAAAATGTGTAGATTAGCTCTTATTTGTAAAAATAAAGTGTCTCTCTTTAAAATGCATGCTTTGGTGTTTTGTACCTTATGCTATTTTTGTGTGTACATTGTGAGAAAATTGCCGTGTAGGGACAAATTTTGTAAAAAATGTGACATGTGCCGTGTTTTGTGACGGGTTTTGTCTGAAAGTATGTGCCGTGTAGGGACGGACTTTTCTTTTGAAAATGTGTCATGTAATGTGTGCCGTGTTTTTGGTGACGGACTTTTGTGGGGAGTTTTATTTGTAATGCATGTCGTGTTTTGTGAAGGGTTACATGTGAAAATTATGTGCGATGTGTGCCGTGTTTTGTGACGGGTTATTTTTAAAAATGTGTCATGTAGGGCTTAATCCCTCTGTTGAGAAAATTTGTACAGTGTGTGCCGTGTTTTGTGACGGACTGCATGGGGAAAATTATGTGCAATGCATGCCGTGTTTTGTGACGGGTTACATGTGAAAAATTGTGTGCAATGTGTGTCGTGTTTTTGTGACGGACTTTTTTTATGCTTTGGTTTCCTGTTGGTATTTTGCATTAAGTACTGTAACTGACGTACCTTTGCTATGTTTACCTGCAGGATGAGGGGCTTTTGTCTGGAAAAGCCAAAAAGATGAAGTCTCGAGGGTCGCTCGAGGCAGTAGTGGAGCTGTGGCAGCAGTTGTCGGACATCTCTATGGAGGGCAGGCCGAGCCCTAAGAGGCTGGTCTATGGTTCCGACTTGGGCGCGTTCGTGGAGAACTTGGCCGGGATTTCTGATACGAGGAAGAACAAGAGTATCTTCCTGGGCTTGTCTGAGTATTGGTGGGATACCACCCACACCTTCCATTTGAGCTGGGGCGAGGTGACAGTGACTCCCACCAATTTTGCTGCTATCACCGAGCTTTCCTTCAAAGGAGGGCCAGTGCGGTGGAGGGACAGGATATCCGAGGGGGTGCAGGCTGAGCTGTTGGGCTTTGCGCTTCTTCCTCGCAGGGGCCTGGGCATGTTGTACAGTGACGTAGAGATGCGGATTATGGCCAGTATTGGGGCCTATTGCCGTGGTACCGGCCTGGTGACGGCGGAGCAGCTGGCGCACTCCTTCCTGTGGTTTGCCCTCTCCGAGATTCTGTTCTCGAATCACGCGACTGCGGCTCCTTTTGCTCTGCTAGAGATTCTGATTGATTTGGAGAGGGTTTGCGATATAGCTTGGGGTGAGGCGGGCCTGGCCGAGCTTTATTTCTCTTTGGACCGGTTTAGCCGAGGCGTGGCCAGTTCTTTGGGCTGCTTTGATTTTTCTTTGGAGGTATGAGTTTATTGCTGTTTTAGATTTAGCAATCTGTCATTTCTCCGTTTTCCTTTTGCACCGAGCCTTTTTTGCTTTTGTCGCAGGTGTGATTCTATGAGATCTTTCGGTGCTTCCCGTGGGATCGAGATGCTGAGGCCATAGCTGCCTATCCTGCTATATTGGGCTAGGCCCGTCCGTCGAGGAGGAGGAGGACCAGTAGGGGGAAGCTCACCATCGCCTATGGGGATGTGCAGGAGCACTTGGGGAGAGATAGCCCGGCGGAGTTTGCTCAGATCCCCGGGGCTCCTGTGATGGGGCCGACGAGCCTGAGGGTGCTCCCGTGGTGACTCGCAAGCAGAGGAAGATGCTTTGCGGGGCCCGACTGCGATGTCCTGTATTTGGGAGAGAGGGTCTTCTGGCAGCATGGCCCGGGTATGCTCCCCTTGGCTCCGAGGGACCCGCCTTTTGAGTTGATGGATTCCCGTGACATGGACGTGTTAGAGTTTGAGAGATGTCTGGGCGGCGTGAGTGCCGATGAGTTTGCTTTGTATGGAGAGGAGTATGGGACCTTCGTTAGGAGGAAACAGAGGATGCCACAGGTGTTGGCGAGGGAGAGGCAGGATGGCCCGCCAGATCCCCCAGAGGTTCCGGTGCCTGGGCCGAATTTTACATATGTTCGTGGGGATTCATCGAGGCGGAGGGTGTCGGTACCCGTCCCTGAGCAGGCTCCTGCTGCCTACCGGGTTGATCCTGATATGCCGGTGAGTGTGCTTACTCTTTTCTGCCTTGGCATCTTTTCTGTATTTTTCTCTTTTTTTGTATGCCTGTATCTCTTTAGCTGAGCGTTTCTTTGGCTGTTTGCTTGTGCAGGTCCCAGGGAGAGCCTTCGACATGCTGACCCGCCGTTATGTGGCGATGCGGTCCTTTGCGAAGAATTTGGCGGGGAAGCTGTCTTGCCGGTCTTCGCGCCGTGTGCCGGCATATGAGCCGATGCCTTCGAGGAATTCTGTGGACGTTCCTCCACCGAGGGTTGAGCCGGGGCAGCAGTTGGAGGGACCTGTTCGAGGCAGCATAGCATGGATGCCGGGACGTCTTCGGGAGTCCAGAGACAGCCGGTCTTTCACCTGTTCTGGCCTTCGCAGGAGGCAACGGGAGAGAGTTCGTCAGAGACTGCCTTCTTCGATCATTTTGCCGGGTTTGACCCTTCCGAGTATTTTGAGTACCCACCCCAGGAGGGGGTTCAGTATTCTGATGACGAGGGTGTGGCTGGCGAGTTTGTCGGGGTGCCTGACTTCTCGCTTGATGATGATGATGATGATGAAGAGTCGGATTAGGGCTCATTTGCTTTCCCTCTTTCCATATCTTCTTTTTTTTTGTTTAGCAATAGACATTTATGGGTACCTGTAATAAAACACTTGTATTTGCATAGCAAAAGTATTTTATTTTAAGATGTAATGCCGTATTTTGTGATTCCCGGGAATTGTCCTAGGGATTGTTGCTATTTTTTTTTATTTGTGTATGCCACGTGAGCTGGGAGTGCGTTTGTGGGTAGCGTATGCTTGCCGGAATTGGCCTTGGCCAGAATTTGGGCAGTTTGGAGCAAGGTCCTGCTGGGAACAGTGGTTGTTGTACTGTTTGTTGGGGAAAGTGGGACCATGGTGCAACAAGGTCCGTACGGACCAACCTGGGATGCAAAGAGGTCCGTACGGATCACCTTTGCTTTTGGGAAGTGATAAGTGTTTTTCGGATGTCTGGACTTTCCCCACTTCCCATTTGCAGTCATTTCGAGCTTTCTTCCCCATTTTCTCTAGGAACCTCCATTTTTGCCATGGATTCTTCGTACGTTCCACGAGTTTTGCCGAGGCTTTCGAAGGAGCGGCAAGCATACTTCCTTGAGCGACTGAAAATGTGGATGTGACACCTTATGAGGCATCAGAGGTGGGCTTTCGAGGTAAGGTTTCGACTTTGCTCGGTTTGGTCCCTTAAGGAGTTGGTTCCTGATTGGGAATTGTTGCGGGCTGCCGCGAAGTTCTGGGATGTTAGGAGGCATGTGTATTGCTTCTCCTACAATGAGATGGTGCCCACCTTTGAGGATTTTCGGGCTTTGATTGGAGGACCAGAGGTGGAGGCCATCTCGCTTCCTTTGATTGGCGGTGCTGCCGTGAGCGTGAAGCTTGCGTGCTTTCTTCGGACTTCGTTGGGAGAAGTGGAGGGCATGATCCTTGATTCGGGTCATATTGACATTTCTGGTTGCCGGAGCGGTTTATGATTGATGACGAGAGCGACGTCTCGTGGGATGCATTTGCCTTGTGCGTGATAGCAACGCTTTTCATGGTCAGCTCCCTTGGGGTATGTGACGGTGCTTTGCTGGATGTGGTAGGGCACTGCAGAGCTGGAGAGGATATTGTCCCGTTGGTGCTTGGGGAGACACTTCATGGTATTGACCGTCTGGCGACTGGGGATCGGTTCATGAGAGGGGGAAGCCCCGCTTTGCTCACCTTGTGGCTGCGGGAGAGACTTCAGGCTATACGTGAGGCTCCGACGTCGTTCAGCCCGTGGACATTTGCTCAGCGTCCTCTTGTGTTGGATATGGATCAATCCGCCTGGGAGAGATGGATGGCACAACTTGGTACCCATCAGATCCGTTGTTGGGTTCCGCACTGGGGGATTGAGACTAGGAGGGCCTTGCGGGAAGGGTCCTGTGTTGTCAGAGGTCCAGGTTTGTCTTGGCCCTCCTTCTATATTTCATCGCTTGTTTCCCGGCAGTTTGGGATGAAGCAGGAGCCTTTGCTGGGCTGGGATGACCTTGCCACTACGGAGGTAGCTCCTCTTTGTATGGCAGCTCCAGGTGCTCCTTTGTATTTTCTGAGGGTATGGAAGTATTTCGCTTTCGCTCCTGTGGTGCTCCTTAGATGTCGGGAGAGTGTCGTATTGACCACCGAGTACCTGGCTTTGTATGAGCAACGTGTTGGGCAGTCCCAAGTGGCTTTGGGGAGCAGGCGTGGAGCGATTTTGGGGCCCGATTGTCGTAGTAGCTATTGCCTTAGGAGTACCGAAGCCTGGTCTGACCCTCAGGATATTACGGGAGACACTTTGTTTGACTACGAGTCCAGAGTTGACCGACTGACGGAGAGAGGTCCTCTTTTGCAGACTCACAGGGAGGAGATCCGAGGGGAAGCACGGGCGAATGAAGCCCTGCGAGCTGCTGCATTGTTTGACTCTACTGGGAGGACCCCTAGTCTCGGACTGAGAGAGACAGAGATGGCTCGCGTGGAGCGAAAGAAGACTCGCCGGGGACGAGGGAAGAATGGCGAGGGGACAAGCGCAGATGGTGCGGAATGACCTCCTAGGTATCCATTCATTGCATTTGTAAACACATTATTTGTTAAATGTATTAAGCTGTCTTTTAGCATGTTGTGAACTTGAGAGTAGACCGTGCTTGAACTCATCAAGGAATGTTGTAATCGTTAGTGATTTGTGATTTACTTTTAAAGCTTTGTCAAGACGCAAGATCTCTTGTTCGCTTTTCGTTTCTTTTGTGAACCTTGGCGGCGTCCATCTTTGGACTTTTCTGTTGTATTTGCGGACTGAAGCAGCCTGGGCCTTGACAGCAATCCCTTTCGCTTGGGCTTCCTTTTTGTAAGCGCGTTAGGGCGAAGACAAGCCCCTAGCTTGGAAGTTGACATGGGTCAGTCGTTTGACGTTGAGTGACCCTCGGATGTCCTTTGATGTTGCCGCCATCTTTTGACTTGGTCAAGGTGATGGTGGGGGCATGCTCTTGGAAAGTGCGTAGCTTGATGTAGGTCTTGGTTGACATTCAAACTTTTGACTTTTTTGTGTGTTTTTAGACCGGACCAATTAAGGTTGCCTACGTTCCCCCGGACTAGAGGGCTCAGGTCTGCGTAGTTCGACACTACATGGAGTGCCAAGAGATGCACAGTTTGTTCTTCTTTAGGCAAAGTATCTGCGAAGTTTGCTTCCATTGACTGGATTCATGAAGGGATTGCCATCTAGGTCTGTCAGCTTCATGGCACCTCCGGAGAAGATCTTTTGAACCACGAAAGGGCCGATCCATGTTGGTTCCCATTTTCCCAGTGGGTTGGTTCGAGTAGGAGGCCTTTCTTTGAGTACCAGATCGCCTTCCCTGATGTCTCGGGACTTGACCTTCTTATCAAAAGCTCTAGCCATTCTGCTTTGGTAGGCTCTGAAACTACCCGGATCCGGCTCGCGCGCGGAGCCCTAGCATCTCGCATTCTTGTTGCGTCGCGTTCGGGAAAGTTAGCCCGGATCCGAGAGGCAGCGCGTTCGCGCCCCGGCATCTGGCTCATTCCCGCTTTTGCGTTTAGTTGGGAGGTGTCTCGCCGTGTTTTCACTTTGTAGAGTCGCCACGCCGTTTTTATTAAGCCCAAAACATTGAAAAAGGGCATCAGTTTAAAAATAAACTATTTTTGTGTGATGAGATTTTGAGTTCGGAGGTCAGATGACTCCTCGGGAAGAGAATATTAGAATCTTAGAGCTCACCCGAGTCGCCTCGTAAAAACGAGTCTTTTGGATACCCCTAATATTCTTTAACTGTTGTGTGTGTGTGTGTGTATGTGCTTTTAAAAATGCATGCTGTATCAGATGTCAACATTGTAGACTGCTTATTGAAATGTATTGAAATAGTATAGGAAGGAAGCCTTACCAATGTTGGTTCGTGTCTGTCTTCCGCTGGAGAATAGTGTTTGAGGATGGAATAGTGTTCCGGTACGGACCGGGATTGCTTCGGGAGGAGCCGGTTGTCTGCGGACAGAGTTTCGGCGTGCGTCGGGATTGTGGGCTGCGTTCGGGCAGAGGTTCGGCGTGTGTTGGGATCGCAGGGATCACTCGGGCAGAGTTTCTGCGTGCGTTGAGATGGCAAAAGTCACTCGGGCAGAGTTTCGGCGTGCGTTCAAGTTGCCGATTTGACTCGGAAAGTGCCGGGATGCCTTGGGAAAGACCAGGCAAGGCCTCGGAGTACCATGAGGGGCCTCAGAGTACCTCGAGAGTGCCTCGGAACAGCGCGGGAACGTCGCGGGAGTGCTCGGAGAGGCTTCGGAGCACCAAAAGGGAGCTCGGAAGGCCTCGGAAGGATCCGAAAGGGGCCGGGATTGCCCCGAAGCGTCTTAGAGGGGTGCCTAAAGGCTGGGGGGAGAGGAGAGAAGAGGGAGATGTGTGAAAATGAGAGGGGGAGCCCTCTATTTATAGTGCCAGATTAGGTGCAAGAAGGTCCGTACGGGCCTTCTAGGTAATCCAATTTTTTGGTTTTCCTCGATTTGAGGGAATAATGTGGACTTTAATAAGATTCTGAAATGATGATGTCTGGTTGCAATAAGGTCCGTACGGACCAACCTTGCATGCAGAAAGTTCCGTACGGACCAACCATGTAGGGGGGTAATGATCACTTCCGGGATTTGAGGGAATAAGTTGGACTTTAAGGGGATTTAGTAATCATTAAAACAAAGAGGTCCGTACGGACCTTATTTGCTTTTCTCATTTCTGAATAATTCCCAAAAGGTCTTTTTGTCACTTTTTATCCTAGAAAGGTTCCTTCCTTTGATTGGCTGGGGGTTTTTGGGGGGTTTTGAGTGTCTAAGGTCTTTGAGAATGCGTTTGTGAGTCTGCGGTGTTTCCCATGTGCTCGGAAGAGGGTGATCCAGATTGGGGTACTTACAGAAGCCCCTCGACGACGTCACTTACGGAGGAAGTGGGGTCGTCGATAAGATAAGGTCCTAATCTGGATCGCGTGCTGGGAGAGGAAGTGACCGTGTAGGTCGGTGTGTGAGGACATGGCGGTGTCCTGTTATGTGACCGTTTAGGTCAGTTGGCTGGACCCTGTGATAGGATTCCTACGTATCCCTAGCGGGAATCAAACCTGATCGTAGTTCGTGTGTGGGGTGAGTGTTGTTGTGCACGAGGACGGGAGATGTCCTCTGACTGAAACTCTGTGCGTGGACGTGGTGGTGTCCTGTGAGTGACCGTATAGGTCGGTGGTAAGGACGTGGTGGCATCCTGGGTGACCGCATAGGTCGATGGTAAGGACGTGGTGGCGTCCTGGGTGACCGCATAGGTCGATGGTAAGGACGTGGTGGCGTCCAGGGTGACCGTATAGGTCGGTGGCTGGACCCTGTCATAGGATTCCTACGTATCCCTGGCGGGAATCATGCCTGGTCGTAGTTCAGAGGTCGTGAAATTGTGAGTGTATGAGGGCGTGGTGGTGCCCTGAAGTGTCGTATGACCGCCGAGGTCGACTGTGAGGACGTGGTGGCATCCTGGGGTGATCGCATAGGTCGGTGATAAGGACGTGGCGGCATCTTGTGTGACCGCATAGGTCGGTGGTAAGGACGTGGTGGCATCCTGGGTGTGCAATCTTACTAGAAGATGGGTAATCTTACGAGAAGATGGGTAATATTACGAGAAGATGGGTAATCTTACGAGAAGATGGTTTGTGGTGTGACCGCCGAGGTCGACTGTGAGGACGTGGTGGTGTCCTGAGATGTGGTGACCGCCGAGGTCAATTATGAGGACATGGTGGTATCCTGAGATGTGGTGACCGCCGAGGTCGATAGTGAGGACATGGTGGTGTCCTGAGATGTGGTGACCGCCGAGGTCAATAGTGAGGACATGGTGGTGTCCTGAGATGTGGTGACCGCCGAGGTCGATAGTGAGGACATGGTGGTGTCCTGAGATGTGGTGACTGTCGAGGTTGATTGTGAGGACATGGTGGTGTCCTGAGATGTGATGGCCGCCGAGGTCGATTGTGGGGACATGGTGGTGTCCTGAGATGGAAATTTTTACGATTTTCCAAATTGGGTGGTTTAAAGCCTTCCGGGCTGGAGATAGTGATTTGGGAGGTTTATACGGTCTTTCGGACCGAGTGGTTTAAAGCCTTCCGGGCTGCGGTTGCGTCATGCGTGAGGACTTGATTCGTCTTCTGACTATGGTTGCGTCATGCGTGAGGACTTGATTCGTCTTCTGACTGTGGTTGTGGAGGCATGGCTGCCTTGAGCTTTGACTGTGAGAGGTGTGAACGTCTCGCGTTTTGTCCGTTGGGGAAAAGGTTGGACTTACGATGACTGCCGGTGTTCATCCGTTGGGGATCATGGTGGCCTTGTAGGGGCTTTTCCTGCTGAGAAGGTGACTTCGGGCTTACTTTGATGGCAAGTTCTTGAGTTGCCGTTTAGTGGGCGAAGTCCGGACTTACACTGACGGCCGGTGCATGGGGATATGCGGTCTTGTACGGGTTTGCAAGAATTCCCTTTTGACTTGCTGGGGAAGGAGCTCGGGCTTACTTTGATGGCCGGTGCTTGCGTTGCCGTTGAGCGTTTTGGAGGCATTTTGTGCCTTGAGATTTGTACTTGGAGGTGCGGGCTCCTTCTTGCGCTTGTTTCACCGTTTAGTGGGCGAGGTCCGGGCTTACGATGGCGGTCGGTGCTTACGTTGCCGTTGAGCATTTTGGAGGCGTTTTGTGCCTTGAGATTTGTACTTGGAGGTACGGGCTCCTTCTTGCGCTTGTTTCACCATTTAGTGGGCGAAGTCCGGGCTTACGATGACGGCCGGTGCTTGCGTTGCCGTTGAGCGTTTTGGAGGCATTTTGTGCCTTGAGATTTGTACATGGAGGTGCGGGCTCCTTCTTGCGCTTGTTTCACCGTTTAGTGGGCGAGGTCCGGGCTTACGATGATGGCCGGTGCTTGCGTTGTCATTGAGTGGGCGAAGTTCGGGCTTACGATGACGGCCGGTGCTTGCGTTGCCGTTTAGTGGGCGAAATCCGGACTTACACTGACGGCCGGTGCTTGCGTTGCCGTTTAGTGGGCGAAATCCGGACTTACACTGACGGTCAGTGCTTGTTTTGATGGGTTAAGAACCAAACTGCATTGAATCTGCTGAAATAGGCCTTTGGACAGCCAGGGGCAAAGATTATAAGGGCAAAGGAGTAATTTGGCCTCATGTTGCAAAGAGGTCCGTACGGACCAACCTGGGATGTAAAGAGGTTCGTACGGACCAATGGTGATTTTTACAGTTCCCAGATTTTGACCAGCTTTAAAACCGAGGCACCCCTTCATTCTTCTTCTTCCAGTGCATGAACCAGCGAGAGAGAAGGAGAGAAAACTCCATTGTTGTCCAAATTTCTCCATTTTCTTAGCTTGAATTGCTTGCAATGGCGGAAGGATCAAGGAGGGGACGTCGTCAACGGAGCCAAGAGGTGATCGAACAAAGGATGGAGCTTCAAAGGAATTAGATCTCCTTCGTGCCTTCTTCGAAGAACCCGGATGTGTTGTATCCGAATCCGGAGGTGCATAATCGGCGAGTTAGGAACGCCGGGGAGGCAAGAAATCAATTTCGTCTTGATTCCTTGCTTGAATTTTTTGAATGCTAGAACTAGGTTTTAGTTTTTCGCATATTTGGGGATTTTGTTATTTGCCATGCTTTTTTGTGAAATTCTTGATGAATTGTTGAAATTGAGCATGTAAAAATTGTGGGTATGTGAATTTTGTGCAAAAATGTGTAGATTAGCTCTTATTTGTAAAAATAAAGTGCCTCTCTTTGAAATGCATGCTTCGGTGTTTTGTACCTAATGCTATTTCTGTATGTACATTGTGAGAAAATTGCCATGTAGGGACAAATTTTGTGAAAAATGTGACATGTGTCGTGTTTTGTGACGGGTTTTGTCTGAAAGTATGTGCCGTGTAGGGGCGGACTTTTCTTTTCAAAATGTGTCATGCAGTGTGTGTCGTGTTTTTGGTGACGGACTTTATGGGGAAAATGTGTGCAATATGTGCCGTGTTTTGTGACGGATCTTTTGAAAATGTGTCGTGTAGGGCTTAATTCCTCTGTTGAGAAAATTTGTACAGTGTGTGCCGTGTTTTGTGACGGGCTGCATGGGGAAAATTATGTGTAATGCATGCCGTGTTTTGTGACGGACTTCTTTTTTTTTTATATGCTTTGGTATTTAGTACCGTGACTGACGTACCTTTGCTGTGTTTATCTGCAGGATGAGGGGCTTTTGGCTGGGAAAGCCAAAAAGATGAAGTCCCGCGGGTTGCTCGAGGCTGTGGTGGAGCTGTGGCAGCAGTTGTCGGACATCTCTATGGGGGGCAGGCCGAGCCCTAAGAGGTTGGTGTATGCTTCCGGCTTGGGCGTGTTCGTGGAGAACTTGGCCGGGATCTCTGATACGAGGAAGAACAAGAGTATCTTCCTGGGCTTATCTGAGTATTGGTGGGATACCACCCACACCTTCCATCTGAGCTGGGGCGAGGTGACAGTGACGCCTACCGATTTTGCTGCTATCATCGGGCTTTCCTTCAAAGGAGGGCCAGTGCGGTAGAGGGATAGGATAGCCGAGGACGTGCTGGCTGAGTTGCTGGGCTTTGCGCCTCTTCCTCGCAGGGGCCTGGGCATGCTGTACAGTTATGTGAAGATGCAGATTACGACCAGTATTGGGGCCTATTGCCGTGGTGCCGGCCTGGTGACGGCGGATCAGCTGGCGCGCTCCTTCCTGTGGTTTGCCCTTTCCGAGACTTTGTTCTCGAACCACACGACCACGGCTCCTTTTGCTCTGCTGGAGAGCTTGATTGATCTGGAGAGAGTCTGTGATATAGCTTGGGGCGAGGCGGGCCTGGCCGAGATTTACTTCTCCTTGGACCGGTTTAGCCGGGGCGTGGCCAGTTCCTTGGCCTGCTTTGATTTTGCTTTGGAGGTATGAGTTTATTGATGCTTTTTTGATTTAGCAACTTATCATTTCTCCGTTTTCTCTTGCACTGAGCCTTTTCTGCTTTTGTCGCAAGTGTGGTTCTACGAGATCTTTCGGTGCTTCCCGTGGGATCGAGATCCTGGGGCCATAGCTGCCTATCTTGCTATGTTGGGCTGGACCCGTCCAACGAGGAGGAGGAGGACCAGTAGGGGGAAGCTCACTATTACCTACGGGGAGGTGCAGGCACATCTGGGGAGAGATAGTCCGGCGGAGTTTGCTCTGTACCCCTGGGCTCGGTATGTGGCTGACGATTTCGAGGGTGCTCCCGTGGTGACACCGCAGAGGAAGATGCTATGGGGCCTGACCTGCGACGTCATGTACTTGGGAGAGAGAGTCTTTTGGCAGCATGGCCCGGGTATGCTTCCCTTGGCTCCGAGGGACCCGCCTTTTGGGATGATGGATTCCTGGGATATGGATGTGCTGGAGTTTGAGGGTATTTGGGCGGCGTGAGTGCCGATGAGTTTGTTTTGTATCGAGAGGAGTATGGGGCCTTCGTGAGGAGGAATTTGAGGACGCCACAGGTGTTGGCGAGGGAGAGGGAGGCTGGTCCGCCGGGTCCCCCAGAGGTTCCAGTGCCTGGGCCGGATTTTACATATATACGGGGTGACTCGTCGAGGCATAGGGTGTCGGTACCCGTGGCTGAGCTGGCTCCTGCAGCTTATCGGGTTGACCCGGATGCGCCGGTGAGTGTGCTTACTCTTTTCCATTTTGGCATCTTTTCTGTATTTTTCTCTTTTTGTTGTTGAGTCTCATTTGTCGTTGAGCGTTTCTTTGGTGCTTGCTTGTGCGGAGTCCCGGGAAACTTATGACATGCTGACCCGCCGTTATGTGGCGATGCGGTCCTTTGCGAAGAAGTTGGCGGGGAAGCTGTCTTGCTGGTCTTCGCGGCGTCTGCCGGCGTACGAGCCAATGCCTTCGAGGCATTCTGTGGACGTTCCCCCACCGAGAGCCGAGCCAGAGCCACAGCAGGAGGGACCTTCGCGGGGGCGGCATAGCATGGATGCCGAGACGTCCTCGGGAGCTCAGAGGTCGCAGACCCTTTATCAGTTCTTTCCTCCGCCGGATGCACAGGGTGAGGGTTCGTCAGAGCCTGCCTACTTCGATCCTTTTGTAGGGTTCGACCCTTCCAAGTATCTTGAGTACCTACCCCAGGAGGGGGTTTAGTATTCTGACGACGAGGGTGTGACTGGCGAGTTTACCGGGATGCCCGACTTCTCGGTTGAGGATGTTGGTGATGATGATGATGCTGAAGAGTCGGACTAGGGTTCATTTGCTTTCCCTCTTTCCATATCTTCTTTTTTTTGTTTAGCAACATACATTATATGTACCTGTAATAAAACATTTGCATTTGCACCCAAAGTATTCTATTTTAAGATGTAATGCCATATTTGTGATTCCCAGGAATTGTCCCAGGAATTGTTGCTATTATTTTTTTTATTTTTGCATGCCACATGAGTTGAGAGTGTGTTTGTGGGTAGCGTGTGCTTGCTAGAAATGGCTTTGGCAAGTGTTTGGGCAGTTTGGAGCAAGGTCCTGCAGGAAACAGTGGTTGTTGGCCTGTTTGCTGGGAAAGTGGGGCCAGGATGCAACAAGGTCCGTACGGACCTACCTAGGGTGCAAAGAGGTCCGTATGGATCACCTTTGCTTTTGGGAAGGGATAAATGCTTTCCGAATGTCTGGACTTTCCCCACTCCCCATTTGCAGCCATTTCGAGCTTTCTTCCCCATTTTCTCTAGGAACCTCCATTTTTGCCATGGATTCTTCGTACGTTCCATGAATTTTGCCAAGGCTTTCGCAGGAGCGGCAAGCAGACTTCCTTGAGCGGCTGAAAATGTGGATGCGACGCCGTATGAGGCATCAGAGGCGGGCTTTTGAGGTAAGGTTTCGACTTTGCTCGGTTTGGTCCCTTAAGGAGTTGGTTCCTGATTGGGAGTTGTTGCGGGCTGCCGCGAAGTTCTGGGATGTTAGGAGGCATGTGTATTGCTTCTCCTACAACGAAATGGAGCCCACCTTCAAGGATTTTTGGGCTTTGATTGGAGGATCGGAGGTGGAGGCCATCTCGCTTCCTTTGATTGGCAGTGCTGCTGTGAGTGTGAAGCTTGCAGGCTTTCTTCGGACTTCGTTGGAAGAAGTGCAGGGCATGATCCCTGATTCGGGTCATATTGACATTTCTGCGCTGCCGGAGCGGTTTATGATTGATGATGAGAGTGATGTCTCGTGGGATGCATTTTCCTTGTGCGTGATAGCGATGCTTTTCATGGTCAGCTCCCTTGGGGTTTGCGATGGCGCTTTGCTAGATGTGGTTGGGCACTGCAGAGCTGGAGAGGATATTGTTCCGTTGGTGCTGGGGGAGACTCTTCATGGTATTGACCGTACGCGACCGGGGATCGGTTCATGAGAGGGGAAGTCCCGCCTGCTCACCTTATGGCTGCGAGAGAGACTTCAGCCATGCCCCGAGGCTCCGACGTCGTTGCTTAGTGGTCATTTGCTCGGCGACCTCTTGTGTTGGATATGGATCAGTCCGCCTGGGAGGGATGGATGGCACGGCTCGGTACGCATCAGATCCGTTGGTGGGTTCCGCACTGGGGGATTGAGACTAGAAGGGCCTTTCAGGAAGGGTCCTATGTTGTCAGAGTTCCAGGTTTGCCTTGGTCCTCCTTCTACATTCCGTCGCTTGTTTCCCGGCAGTTTGGGATGAAGCAGGAGCCTTTGTTGGGCTGCGGAGGTAGCTCCTCTTTGTATGGCAGATCCAGGTGGTCTTTTGTATTTTCTGAGAGTATGGAAGTATTCTGCTTTTCCTCCCGTGGTGCTCTTTAGACGTCGGGAAAGTGTCGTATTGACAACCCAGTACCTGGCCTGGTATGAGCAGCGTGTTGGGCAGTCCCAAGTGGCTTTGGGGAGCAGGCGTGGAGCGATTCTGGGGCCCGATTGCCGTAGTAGCTATTACCTTAGGAGTGCTGAAGCCTGGTCTGATCCTCAGGATGTCACGGGAGACACTTTGTTTGACTACGAGACTAGAGTTGACCGACTGACGGAGAGAGGTCCTCTTTTGCAGAATCGCAGGAAGGAGATCCGAGCCGAAGCACGAGCGAATGAAGCCCTGCGAGCTGCTGGATTGTTTGACTCTACTGGGAGGACCCCTAATCTCGGACTGAGAGACGCAGAGTTGGCTCGCGTGGAACGAAAGAAGACTCGCCGGGGACGAGGGAAGAAAGGGAAGAATGGCGAGGGGACAAGCGCAGATGGCGCGGAATGACCTCCTAAGTATCAATTCATTGCATTGCAAACACATTATTTGTTAAATGTATTAAGCTGTCTTTTAGCATGTTGTGAACTTGAGAGTAGACCGTGCTTGAACTCATCAAGAAATGTTGTAATCGTTAGTGATTTGTGATTTACTTTTAAAGCTTTGTCGAGATGCAAGATCTCTTGTTCGCTTTTGTGTCTTTTGTGAACCTTGGCGGCATCCATCCTTGGACTTTTCTGTTGGATTTACGGACTGAAGCGGCCTGGGCCCTGACGGCAATCCCCTTTGCTCGGGCTTTGTGTTTGGCCGAGAGATCGGATCATTCCCTGACAAGTCGTTTTGACGGTCTTTTCCGTGGCTTCCTTGCCTCTTTTTTTTTTTTTTTTTTTTTTTTTTTTTGCATCGGGCTCTTGACCTCCTTTTTTTGTAGCTTCTGCTTGCGCTTCTCTTTTTTTATTTATTTTTTTTTTGTGAGCCATTGCTCGATATCTTTTTTTTTTCGAAGAGCGTGAGGGCGAAGACAAGCCCCTGGCTTGGAAGCAGACATGGGTCAGTCGTTTGATGCTGAGTGACCTTTTGATGTCCTTTGATGTTGCCGCCGTTGTTTAACTTGGTCAAGGTGATGGTGGGGGCATGCTCTTGGAAAGTGTGTAGTTTGATGGAGGTCTTGATTGACATTCAAACTTTCGACTTTTTTGTGTGTTTTTAGACCAGACCAATTAAGGTTGCCTACGTTCCCCCGGACTAGAGGGCTCAGGTCTGCGTAGTTCGACACTACATGGAGTGCTAAGAGATGCACAATTGTTCTTCTTTAGGCGAAGTATCTGCGAAGTTTGCTTCCGTTGACTGGATTCACGAAGGGATTGCCGTCTAGGTCTGTCAGCTTCATGGCACCTCTGGAGAAGATCTTTTGAACAATGAAAGGGCCGATCCATGTTGGTTCCCATTTTCCCAGTGGGTTGGTTCGAGTGGGAGGCTTTTCTTTGAGTACCAGATCGCCTTCCCTAATGTCTCGCGACTTGACTTTCTTGTCAAAAGCTCTAGCCATCCTGCTTTGGTAAGCTCGGATGTGTTCCATGGCCTTTAGTCATCGCTCGTCTAGCAGAGCCAATTCGTCGTTTCGGCTTCGGAGCCATTCGACTTCGTTGACGTCATTTTCCAGCAGCACTCATAGTGAGGGAATTTCCAATTCGATGGGAAGGACTGCTTCCATCCCGTATGTCAGGGCGAATGGGGTTTCTCCCGTGGCTGTTCTGACTGATGTTCGGTAGCCCCAAAGTGCAAGGTGCAGCTTCTCGGGCCAATCTCGTCCTCGGGTGGTCATTTTTCGGATGATCCGTTCTAGAGTCTTGTTTGCTGCTTCTACGACGCCATTTGTTTGTTCCGGTAGGGAGAAGACTTGTGGCGTGTGATCTTGAATTCGGCCAGCAGTCTGTCGAATTCCCCTTCGAAGTGTGAGCCGTTGTCTGATATGACTTCATTCGGGATACCATATCGGCAGATGATGTTTTCCTTGAGGAAATGCGCGACTTTCTTGGAGGTGAGTACCTTGTAAGACTTGGCTTCGACCCATTTGGTGAAGTAGTCGATGGCTACTAAGATGAACTCTTGACCGTTGCTGCCTGGCGGAGCAATTTTCCTGATGACGTTAATTCCCCAAGTGGCGAAGGGCCAGGGTATAGTCATGCAGTAGAGATCATGGGGAGGTAGATGATTGAGGTTGGAGAACCGTTGACACTTGTCGCAGCTTCGGACAAAGTGGATGCAGTCTGCCTCCATGGAGATCCAGTAGTAGCCCATCCTGAAATGATTTGCATCAGGGCTCTGGCGTTCATGTGGGGACCGCAAGCCCCATTGTGGACTTCGTTCATGAACTCGCTTGCTTCTTCCTGGCTGATGCAGCGTAGGAGTGGTCCTTGGTAGCGTTTCTTGTACAGCATGTCCCCAAGGATGACAAAGTGAGAGGCGAGGCATTTTAAAGCCATGATGCTCTTGGCTTTGACCCCTTCCCTGTGTTGGCCTTCCTCATTTATGAAGGCGGTTTCCCCGTTCTTGAGGTATTGGAAGATCTGGTTGTACCATGGCTCATTGATGGGCTTGGGTTCTGGTTCAATCTCGCAACAGTAGGCAGGAATTTCCTTTTGCCCGACTTTGAAGGGCTTGATTGCTTTTCCCTCCGGGATTTCCACGAGTGAAGCCATGGTGGCTATGGCGTCTGCAAACCGGTTTTGGTCTCTCGGCAAGTAGTGGAAGGTGACCTCTTCGAATTGTGTGATGAGGTCTTCCATGCAGGCGTGGTATTTTTGCAAGCCTGGTTCTATGGTTTTCCACTTGTTGGAAACTTGGTTGATGATCAGGGCTGAGTCCCCATAGACCTCGAGTTTCTGGACATTCCTTTCGAGTGCGGCCTGTAGTCCGGCGGCGCAGACTTCATATTCGGCGGCATTGTTGGTTACCTCGAAATTGAGCTTTATGGCGATTAGGGTGTGCTCGTCCTTGGGATCGACCAAGAGCATACCGATGCCGTTTCCTTTTTTGTTGGCTGCTCCATCGAAGAACAGTTGCCATCGATTTTCGCTTTCGAGTGCGAAGATTCCTTCGTCTGGAAATTGTGGTTCGGGGCCTCGAGCTTCGTCGGTTGGGAAGTCAGCCAGTTGTTCGGCCATTGCCCGTCCCTTGATTGACTTTTGGTTCACGTACTTGATGTCAAATTCCGCTAGGAAGAAAGACCATTTGGCGAGCCTCATTGACAGAGATGGTTTGTCGAAGAGGTATTTGACTGGGTCCATTTTGGAAACCAAGTGTACCGTGTGCGACTGCATGTAGTGCCGTAATTTTCCGACAACCCATACCGGAGCTGCGCGGGTTTTTCGAGGCTGAGTAGTTGAGTTCGCTGCCTTGAAACTTTCGGCGACGAAGTAGATGGCGTTCTCAACTCGTGACTCTTTCTTTTCTTGACGAGCATGGCTCCAAGCTGCGGTGTCGGTCACGATTAGAGTATAGCGGCGGTGGCTTCTCCTCGTGGGGAGGACGAGAGAATCGGAGGACTCACAAGGTACGCCTTTATTTCTTCAAAGGCATCTTGGCATTCTGAGTTCCATTCGACGTCGGCATTTTTCTTCATCAGTTTGAAGATTGGCTCGCACATGGAGGTCAATTGATTGACGAAACGGCTAATACACTGCAGGCGGCCCATGAAGCTTTTCACCTCTGTTTGAGTTTGCGGTGGTCTCATTTCGATGATGGCCTTGATCTTTTGAGGATCAACCTCAATGCTTCTCTCGGTGACCATGTATCCCAAGACCTTGCCTCGGCTGACCCTAAATGTGCATTTGGCAGGGTTTAACCTCATTGAGTGTTTTCGGAGGCGATTGAAGAACTTTCTCAAGTCTGTGAGGTGTTGTCCATCTAACCCCTTTGAGTGGATGATCATGTCATCGACGTATACTTCGATCTCTTTGTGGATCATATCGTGGAAGAGGGCGGTTGCTGCCCGTTGGTAGGTAGCCCCAGCGTTCTTTAGTCTGAATGGCATTACTTTGTAGCAGTAGGTTCCCTAGGGGGTTGTGAAGGCTGTCTTTTCTTGATCTTCTTCAGCCATCTTGATTTGATTGTAGCCGGCAAACCCGTCCACGAAGGACTTGACTTCGAAATTGGTTGTAGTGTCTACCAACATGTCGATTTCGGGTAGTGGAAAGTCGTCCTTGGGACTTGCTTTGTTGAGATCTCGGAAGTCCACGCAGCAGCGCACTTTTTCGTTGGCCTTGGTGACCGTGACTATATTGGAGAGCCATGTGGGGTACTCGATTACCCTGATGAAGCCGACGCGGAGCATCTTCTCGATCTCTTCCTTGACTTGTAAAGACCATTATGGCTTGATTCGGCGTAGCTTTCGCTTGATGGGCTTAGCCTCGGGATTCAAGGGGATCCGATGTTCTACAATGTTTGGATCTAATCCGGGCATGTCTTGGTAAGACCAAGCGAACACGTCCACGAATTCTTTGAGCAGTGCAGTCAATGCATCTTGCTCTGTGCCGGTGAAGAAACTTCCGATTTGCGTCTCTTTTGGCTCTTCAGCAGTTCCCAAATTCACTTTGGTTAAAACCTCCTCGGCAGCTTGGGCCCGGTTTTTCTCTAGTTTGACAACATGCTTAAAGATGTGCTTAATGTATTGTTCGTTTAATGTGTCTGCTTCTTTATCAAGTGAATCGTTATTAACTATTTGTGTGTTAGTTAATTTATCAGTTGTTAAAGATGCAATGAGAGGATACTCGGAAAGATCGAAGCATTCATTAAGAGCATACGGGAATACATTATTGGCAATGAGTTCGTAATCATCTGGCGTGAGGCCATCATATGACTCGAGAGACTCAAATTCAAAGATAATGGACTCAGGATGGGTTTTGACACTGGACTCTAGGACTCGAGGGGTCAGACCAAGTTGTTCGATCATGTTCCTTTTCTTTGCGCGATGGAGTCGGAGAAGGTGGCCCAGTTATTGAGTGGCAATGAGCTTGATAGGAGGTGGGGTTTGAAAGGCTTTGTGTCACCGTTCCCGATCATGGCTATCATAGAGTTATCAGAAACAAAATCGATTAGGTCTGGCATCTCAATTTCTTCATTGAAGAGCAGGTGGAGCAGTGGCTCGTTCCAAGCATCGTCTGCGGAGTCTTTTGCTCTTGTCTTGGGCATTGCTAGCTCGAATGCGGACTCATCCCACTTGTTGAAGGCAGGGGCATTGACAGAGAGTTTTTCGAGTTCTTCTGCCAAAGAGGGGGTTCTTCCGAACCAAAATTTATTATGAATAGTGGTGGTCGTGGGTCCCGATAGAGGCGGTGCGTCGAGAAATGCTCTTCTGACGGGATTTGCCTTGAGGCCTCTGAATCTTGCCATGTTCTGTTGGAGCTTGTCTATGGTTATCGGCCAGCTTTGTTTGGCGTTGATAAACTCTGTTCCCTTTCCTGGGTCTTCCTTCAAGTTGTCATCCTTTTTTATGAAGTACTTGGTCATGTCGAAGCTGTAAGGGCGAAGATCGGAGGTTGCGTGCAAGCCTCTTTTGTTATCTGCGGAGCGTTTCCATGCAGCTCATTTGTCTTCCGCAATGTGTTCGAGAGTAGGAATGTATCCCAGGCCATGGAGGGTATTCTGCTCTTTGATATTGATGATTTGTTGGGTACCCTGATGGCGTTTTCCCAAACCGAGCCCCGAGATGTAGTTCATGTGCTTCATCATTATCATCGGGGGAGGGATCTTGTCCCAAATCAAAGGCAGGTCAATGTGGCACACCTGGGCCTTTGGGCTTTCGATGGTGAACCCTGTTAGCATCATGCCATCATCATCATGTTTGATCTCTAAGACCGGGATGCCGTTTGTGTCGGTCCTTTCGGTGACTATGCTATCACCGTAGATGATGGTTAGATCTGTTCCTTGGACAAACTTTACACATTGATGGAGAGTGGATACCACCCCATTGATCTAGTGTAGCCAAGGGCGTCCCAAAATGGCAGTGAATGTGATCGGGATGTCGATGACTTGGAAGTCAGTCGGGACCATTTGTTTTCCGAACCACAGGTTCAAGGTGGCTATTCCCAAGACTGGGCGAGACGTTGAGTCGTATGCCTTGATTGCCTGATTTGAGGGCTTCAGATCAGTTGCTGTGATCCCTAGCAAATCCATCATTTTGGATGGCAGGACATTCATGGATGATCCCCCATCTACCAAGACCCGAGGGAGACGGCGCTCGTCCAGTTGAACTGTTATGTAGAGGGGCTCATTGTGGTCAGCCCCAAATTTTGGGGGGTCGAGCTCTGTGAAAGTGATGATGTTGCTGTAATTAACGTTGCCAATCATCTGAACCGCTTCATCAGGTGTCACCGTGATGGGAACCATGGTCTGGGCCAGGCTTTCTTCCAACTTGAGCTTGTGCGGGTAAGATGAAGTGAGTAGGGACCAGAGCGAGATGTTAGCCTGAGTACGCTTGAGCTAAGTTAAGACAGGATCTTCAGCCTTCGGGTCCAGGGTTTCGGCTTCTTTGGCGTAGGGCCCCTTTTCAGTCCGTGGCTCAGGTATGGCTGACCTTTTGTCTGCTCGTGGAAGATTCGCCGAGATTTGACCGGAACGTGTCAGAACGTTCACCTCTGGCTTTACTGCTTTGCTTGTCTCTCCTATCTCTGTAATGGGAGGGCCTTAGTTGGCATAGGGCCATACTGCGCACTTCAATTCGTTCACCGTCATAGCTTTTGTGGAGACATCCACATTGACTTTGAGATCTTTCCAAGACAGGGGTTGAGGTATCTGGACCTTCGGAACATCGGTGGCGGTGCGGAGCTCGTCCCAGCTGATCATGGTGCACACGTTGTCGTGGCCTTGTGCAGAGCTAGGCTGAGGAGATTTGTTGGAGTAGATGACGTAGTAGTCAAACTTTCCTGAGGGTTCTCCAAGGGTTCCGACTGTGGGGTCACCGGATTCATACCTCTTCTTCAGTTTTTGTTGAGAAGGGGGTTTCTTCTTTCTTCGAGGACGGCCCTCGTTCATTTCATCTAGGAATTCCATTTCCAGACAAGCACTGCAATCGCAGACGTCCTACCAGATATGTTTGTTGTTCGGCGGTGGTACCGAGACCTCAGGAGGCTGAATGGGCATGCTTTCCCCCGGGGGGTCTTGTGGCTTTATGTCATAACTGCATGGCTCATACGAGGGAAACAAGTTGACTTCTGGGAGACAATGAGAGACGTTAGAAGCTGCAGGAGTGGGAGTGACTTTGGAAGCCCCAGGTAGTTGGGTGGCTAATGTCCCGAAGTGGTGCATGGCACCTTCGATCCAGGCTTGTTGTTCACCTTGGCGTTTCTCGATAGTCATGAGGACCTGCCAAACTTCTTCCAATGTTGGGAAATTTCTTGGGGGTAAGGTCCCATTTTCCTCGTTGTTATCCACTGACTTGGCCATGGGGAGCTGACGGACTGCCCTAGTGACTGCGGTGGGAAGGATGTTAGACCTTGCGGCTTTGGCTCTGGGAGAGTAGTTCCCGGGTATTCTCGATCACTCTCTGTTCGCTGGAGGGGGTGACGGGCAAGGTTTAGACACGGGAAGGCCTCTCGGGATAAAAGGGGGAAAGCTCATGTGGCATGCGGTTTCCGCTTCTTTTATATTTTTTATTTTCTTTTTTTTTGTTGTTTTAATTTACTTAAAATATGTTTTCTCAGAGTCCTAGGTAGGTTGGAAAAGATTGCTCTTCTTTTTCGCAACTATGCTAGATCCTGGGTCAGTGGAGACCATCTGTGCGGCTATAAGCCCCTCGTTTTGCACCTGTATTTCGACATCCCAGGGTGGACAGCCCCGGGTGAGGGTCCTATAGGGCAAGCGGTTTCCACCGGCCTAAAAGAAAAATCGAACCTAAGGACCGAGCCTGTCATGTTCGTTTTAATGTGTTAGCCATGTGAATAGTGAACCGAGCCGGCCATTGAGTCAAGATCAGGTCAAGAGTTCGGCATGACCTCTCTTTACCTTGCTTGCGCAAGGGATCTGTGACGTTAAGCGTTGGCTGGGTCATATCGTCATGGCTGACATATCAAAGGCTTGATGACATGGTGTCATGTGGGCATGGATGTATATCCGGGACGGAACATCGTGCAGGTGTAACCGGAAATCAAGATTAGGTCAAGATTTTAGCATGACCTTTCATCGCTTTGCTTGCGCAAGGGATCTTGAATTCCGAGCTTCAACTCAGAAAATGGCCGGCGTGGGATATGTATCCAGGCTGTATGACACGGACTGGGTAAAAACCAACCGAGTCTGGATAGAGTGTGACTCAGGACTCAAACGTGCAGGGTTGACGCTTGGCTAGGATGGGATGTTTGGAATGATCCCGTGCGCGTCCAAGAGGCGTAGGAAGGCCAAACGAACTGCAACTAAGACCACTCAGGGTTAAGGGTTGTAGTGTGTAGTGTATCCGAGGCAGTAGTGCGCGTAGCGTGCGGTGTAACTGAGGCAGCAGTGTGAGTAGTGTGCGGTGTACCCGAGGCAGCAGTGCGCGTAGTGTGCGGTCTCTAAAATTCTTTTTCTGAGTAAAACAGAAGTTTTTCGAAGAATTTTAAATATATGTACACAGATATATATATTGATGCATTTTTTTTTTGTATTTTTTGTAAAAAAAAAGTAAAGCACATGCACACACACACAACAGTTAAATAAAATGGGTAAAATGAAAGTTTGACCCTCATCATCATTTTAAAAATCTTTTTCTTTGTTTAAAAGTTTTTAAAACAAAACGTCCCCAGCGGAGTCGCCAACTGAAATTACCCGGATCCGGCTCGCGCGCGGAGCCCCGGCATCTCGCATTCTTGTTGCGTCGCGTTCGGGAAAGTTCGCCCGGATCCGAGAGGCAGCGCGTTCGCGCCCCGGCATCTGGCTCATTCCCGCTTTTGCGTTTAGTTGGGAGGTGTCTCGCCGTGTTTTCGTTTTGTAGAGTCGCCACGCCGTTTTTATTAAGCCCAAAACATTGAAAAAGGGCATCAGTTTAAAAATAAACTGTTTTTGTGTGATGAGATTTTGAGTTCGGAGGTCAGATGACTCCTCGGGAAGAGAATAT
Source organism: Adenophora triphylla var. japonica (assembly GCA_022495995.1). Lineage (NCBI taxonomy): Eukaryota > Viridiplantae > Streptophyta > Magnoliopsida > Asterales > Campanulaceae > Adenophora > Adenophora triphylla. Next base: position 1,285,256 of record JAFEMH010000043.1, on the reverse strand, counting down.
TAGAATCTTAGAGCTCACCCGAGTCGCCTCGTAAAAACGAGTCTTTCGGATACCCCTAATATTCTTTAACTGTTGTGTGTGTGTGTATGTGCTTTTAAAAATGCATGTTGTATCGGATGTCTACATTGTACACTGCTTATTGAAATGTATTGAAATAGTATAGGAAGGAAGCCTTACCAATATTGGTTCGTGTCTGTCTTCCGCTGGGGAATAGTGTTTGAGGATGGAATAGTGTTCCGGTACGGACCGGGATTGCTTCGGGAGGAGCTGGTTGTCTGCGGACAGAGTTTCGACGTGCAACGGGATTGTGGGCTGCGTTCGGGCAGAGGTTCGGCGTGTGTTGGGATCGCAGGGATCACTCGGGCAGAGTTTCGGCGGGCATTGAGATGGCAAAAGTCACTCGGGCAGAGTTTCGACGTGCGTTCAAGTTGCCGGTTTGACTCGGAAAGAGCCGGGACGCCTTGGGAAAGACCAGGCAAGGCCTCGGAGTACCACGAGGGGCCTCAGAGTACCTCGAGAGTGCCTCGGGGCAGTGCGGGAGCGCTCAGAGGATTCGGAGCACCACAAGGGAGCTCGGAAGGCCTCGGAAGGATCCGAAAGGGGCCGGGATTGCCCCGAAGGGTCTTAGAGGGGTGCCTGAAGGCTGGGGGGAGAGGAGAGAAGAGGGAGATGTGTGAAAAATGAGAGGGGGAGCCCTCTATTTATAGTGCCAGATTAGGTGCAAGAAGGTCCGTACGGACCTTCTAGGTAATCCAATTTTTTGGTTTTCCTCGATTTGAGGGAATAATGTGGACTTTAAGAGGATTCTGAAATGATGATGTCTGGTTGCAATAAGGTCCGTACGGACCAACCTTGCATGCAGAAAGGTCCGTACGGACCAACCATGTAGGGGGATAATGATCACTTCCGGGATTTGAGGGAATAAGTTGGACTTTAAGGGGATTTAGTAATCATTGAAACAAAGAGGTCCGTACGGACCTTATTTGCTTTTCTAATTTCTGAATAATTCCCAAAAAGTCCTTTTGTCCCTTTTTATCCCAGAAAGGTTCCTTCCTTGGTTTGGCTGGGGGTTTTTGGGGGTTTTGAGTGTCAAAGGTCTTCGAGACTGCGTTTGTGAGTCTGCGGTGTTTCCCATGTGCTCGGAAGAGGGTGATCCAGATTGGGGTACTTACAGGCTCGAACGTGTTCTATGACCTTTAGTCGTCGCTCGTCTAGCAGAGCCAATTCGTCGTGTAGGCTTCGGAGCCATTCGACTTCGTTGACGTCATTTTCCAGCAGCACTCGGAGTGAGGGAATTTCCAGTTCAAAGGGGAGGACTGCTTCCATCCCGTATGTCAGGGCGAATGGGGTTTCTCCCGTGGCTGTTCTGACTGATGTTCGGTAGCCCCAAAGTGCAAGGTGCAGCTTCTCGGGCCAATCGCGTCCTCGGGTGGTCATTTTTTGGATGATCCGTTCGAGGGTCTTGTTTGCTTCTTCCACGGAGCCATTCGTTTGTGGCCGGTAGGGAGAAGACTTGTGGCGTGTGATTTTGAATTCGGCCACCAGTCTGTCGCATTCACCTTCGAAGTGGGAGCCGTTGTCTGATATGACCTCGTTCGGGATGCCGTATCGGCAGATGACGTTTTCCTTGAGGAAATGCGCGACTTTCTTGGAGGTGAGCACCTTGTAGGACTTGGCTTCGACCCATTTGGCGAAGTAGTCGATGGATACCAAGATGAACTCGTGGCCGTTGCTACCTGGCGGAGCGATTTTCCCGATGACGTCAATTCCCCATGTGGCAAAGGGCCAGGGTGTAGTCATGCAGTAGAGATCATGAGGAGGTAGATGATTGAGGTTGGAGAACCATTGACACTTGTCGCAGCTTCGGACAAAATGGATGCAGTCTGCCTCCATGGAGATCCAGTAGTAACCCATCCGGAGAATGATTTGCATTAGGGCCCTGGCGTTCATGTGGGGACCGCAAGCCCCATTGTGGACTTCGTTCATGAGCTCGTTTGCTTCTCCCTGGCTGATGCAGCGTAGGAGTGGTCCTTGGTAGCGTTTCTTGTATAGCATGTCCCCAAGGATGACAAAGTGAGAGGCGAGGCGTTTTAGGGCCATGATGCTCTTGGCTTTGGTTCCTTCCCTGCGTTGACCTTCCTCGTCCATGAAGGCGGTTTCCCCGTTTTTGAGGTATTGGAAGATCTGATTGTGCTGGAAATGGCTTCGGACTTGCGTCTCTTTGGCTCTTCAGCAATCTCAAAAATCGCTGTGATTAAAACCTCCTCGGCAGCTTGGGCCCGGTTTTTCTCTCGTTTGACAACATGTTTAAATGTTTGCTTGGTGCATTTATTCAATTAATGTGTTTGCTTCTTTGTATAGATGAATTGTTATTAACTGTTTTGATTAGTTAACTCATCATTTGTTAAAGATGCAATGAAAGGATATTTTAGAAAGGTCGGACCTTTTATTGAAAGCGTAAAGACTGTACATTGTTGATTATGGACTCACGATCTTCCGGCATAGAGCCATCAGATGACTCGAAAGACATGAATTCACAGACAACACGACTCTAAGCTAGACTATAGGCGACGAGGGATTGGACCAGGCTTCATTACTCTTGGCGGGTTGTAGCTCTAGAGAGGGTGGCGATGGCTCTGGTGGCCAGACTTCACCCAAGGCGGTTCCCGGAGGATGGCTTGTTTGCGGTTCGACTTCAAACCAAATCGCGGAGGTTTTTGGTGGCTCCCCTGATGATGTTCCTCCATTAGTGTTGTTGCCATTCCTCGGGGGACCTTGATGATAGAAGTCGCTGAGGGCTACTTCCAGGAGGGCTAAGCATTCGCTGATTCGGAGTTGATTCTTGCTGATGTTGATCATTTTCATAGAATCTGCTTATTTATCTGAGATCTTTGCTTGGACGACATTTACAATGTCTGACTCGAGGGGGCATGTTATCTCTCCTTCCCTGATTAGGCCTTGGAGGAGGTTGCGCCACTGTTCGTCTAGGTCAGACAACGGGATGTTGAATTGGACGATGCTGTGATGGCTGTCCCCGTGAGATCCAAGTGTATCGACAAGAGGGTTGTCTTGTACCAGTGGGTCGGTGATGAGCCAGTTTGCAAGAGGGTTCTCGGCGAAGTAGGGGTCTACTCCTTGGTCAATCTCCATCTGGGCGTCCATCTCTTGATACTCTCTTAAGCATTCTTCACAGTCGCATATGTCAGAGTTGTCGTCTTGACCCATGAGCTCTTCGATCTCTAGCTCGTCGCGACTTAGAGCGTGGACGTAGGGATCCACTTCGTAGCAGGATAGGACTGGAGACTCATCTGCAGAAGAGTATTCGGTCATGTCGGGACCTTCTTCTGGGTCGTAGCTTGCTGGCCAAGCGCTCGCCATTGTGCTGCTTCCGTGGATTACCTCGAGTATTCCCTTGGCGTTGATGAATTTCACGCATTGGTGAAGAGTAGATGATACCGCCTTCATCTGATGTATCGAGGTCGTCCCGGCGGGCGAGAGAAGGTTGGTTTGATTTCCACGACTTGGAACTCTACCGACTCCAGTTGTGCATCGAATTGGATCCTCAGATTGATGACTCCTACAATTGGTCGTGGAGTGGAGTCGTAGGCTCGGATTATCCGGGGCGAAGGTCTTATCAGGGAGCGGTCGATACAGAGTCGTTTCAATGTGCTCAAGGTGATGATGTTGACTGCGGAGCCGTTATCAATCAAGACGTTCGGGAGGAAGAACATCTCTATTTTTATGAGGATGAGGAGGGCCTCGTTGTGTCGATTCTCACACATCGGCAAATCATCGTCTGTGAAGGCTAGACCGCTTCCCGTGCTGCCATTTGACTCAGACTCCTCTGGGGAGCGTTCGATCCATCCATTGGTGTGCCTTGGTCGCGGTAAAGATTGTAGGGAGACAGTTGCCCTTGGGCGTTCTTGTCTGGATTCCCGGTCACGAGACCGTTTGACTCTGGTTTCACGTTCCCAGTCGTAGCGGGATAGCATGCTGATGGTTTCAGAAATTGCAGGGGGTCTGCTCTCGCTTGGATTTTCGTCGAAGGCTATCGTGTTAACCCTGTCATTCCGGGGGAATGGATTTCCGATGGTATTGGGGCCACGAGGGCATTCCAACTTTCCCTCTTTGATTAGCCCCTGGACCACCTACTTTAGCACGAAGCAATTGTCGGTGGTGTGGCCGGGGTAGTTGTGGAAGGAGCAGTGCTTGCTCATATCCATGTTGGGCTTAGGAGTCTTTGGTTGGAAATTCTCGAGGGGTTTGAGGAGATTTCGCTTTACCAATGCTTCAAATACTTGGCCCAGAGGCATTTCGAGGTTGTCAAAATGCTGGAACTGCGGGATGCGAGGGGGATTATTGTTCCTCGGGAGTGTCTTATCACGGTTTACTTGAGCTCCATTTTGGATGTAGTGTATCGTTCCGGCCGCTTCTTTTCCTTTGTTAGGGACAGGTGCTGAAGTTGACAGGTTTGTCCGATAGCGGTAAGACGAAGCAGGGGTTGCTTTTGTCTTCTGAAGGCTCAGAGTCTTCTCGAACTTAGTTCCAGCGTTGACCATGGCACAGAGATCTGGATAGAAGTGATGGCTGATAAAGGTCCTCAGAGATGGTTTGAGACAGGAATGGAAGATGTCCATTTGCTCTTCTTTGGAAAGCGGATCCATTATCTCTCTAAACTTCCAGTTCCATCTTTTGTAGAACTCGCCTACTGGTTCGTCATCCTTTTGTTCGGTGGCTTGCAGATCGTGGCGGTTTGTTTCCCACTCAAGGTTGGCGCGGTACTTCTCCAGGAAGATCTCGCTAATTTGGTCCCATGTGGAGCGGTTTTCTGCCTTTACGTTGAGGAACCACCTTAGCGCTGTGGATTTGAGAGAATGCTGGAAGTGATCCGCCATTTGTTGAGGGGTTGCCCCTTTGGCTCTCATACCCAAGACATATGTGTCGATGTGGGTTTTTGGGCATTCTGTCCCGTCAAACTTTTCCATTTCCGGCATCCTGAATTTCGGAGGGAGCGGGACCACCTTGTTTGGATCAGTGGGCAGGAGGGAGTCCTTCCGAGAACTAGCTAGCTTGCCTTACATGTCTTTCATTTGCTCGATCAGCCAAGCCATGTGGGGATCGGCAGGTTGAGGCGGGTTGCCGTTTTTGGGGATGGAAATCGAAGATGGAGGTGGATTGGCTGATGGGATCGCCATTCGGGAGTCTTGGGGAGGTAGTTGAGTGTATACCAACCCATACCCTGGAGTGTTGAAGTTAAGGGCGTGATTGCCAGGTCCGCTAAGGGTTGTGTTTGGGAATTGGGGAAATGTTTCATTAGCCCCAAGTGGCAGACTAGCGGGTGGCAGGCTTGAGATGTCGGGATATCCACTTGGAATGCCTGTCCCGGCTAAGCATGGGGATTTTTGGTTATGGCTGCGAGGCTCGTATAGTGGCAGTGGATTGAATCCTGGGGGATACCGAGATGCATTGGGATGCAGTAGAAGCGAGCACGTATGTGTCTTTGTTGATGCGAGCTTGGTGTGCAGAGCCGGGAAACTGGCTGTGTTGAGGCGGGCATGTCGGAGCTGCTTGACTGATGCCTGAGTGGAGCTTTGAGCGAGAGCTGCTTTGTGTTGCTGGGATCTCGTAGCTTAGCGGAGGCGGGACCTGCTGATAGCTTTGAGAAACTGGGGGAGCCGGTATTTCTTCGTCTTCAATGAGAACGAAGGTTCCATCAGGTTGGGGAACGGCAACGGTTCCTCGAAGATGCAGGGTATCTACGATCCAGGCTTGCTGCTCTTCTTGGCGCTTCTTGATTGTCTCGAAGGCTCGCAGCACCTCCTCCATTGTTTGAAGGTTCCTTAGTGGCGGGGTTCCGTTTCCCTCACTGTTATCTGTTGATCCAATCATGGGGGAGTAGCGGACGGTGCAGACCGTTGAACTGGAAGGGCTATCGGACCTTGTGACCTCGATACTGAAAAGGCGGCTCCCGAGTATTCTCAACCACTCTCGGTTCGCTGGAGGGGGTGACGGGTAAGGTTTAGACATGGGAAGGCCTTTCGGGATAAGGGCGAAAGCTCACGTGACATGCAGTTTCCGCTTTTATTATTTTTTTTCTTTTTGATTTTTTTTTGTTGTTTTAATTTACTTAAAACGTGTTTTCTCAGAGTCCTAGGTAGGTTGGAAAAGATTGCTCTTCTTTTTCGCAACTATGCTAGATCCTGGGTCAGTGGAGACCGTCTGTGCGGCTATAAGCCCCTCGTTTTGCACCTGTATTTCGACATCCCGGGGTGGACAGCCCCGGGCGAGGGTCCTATAGGGCAAGTGATTTCCACCAGCCTAAAAGAAAAATCGAACCTAAGGACCGAGCCTGTCATGTTCGTTTTAATGCGTTAGCCATGTGAATAGTGAACTGAGCCGGCCACTAAGTCAAGATTGGGTCAAGAGTTTGGCATGACCTCTCTTTACCTTGATTGGACAAGGGATCTGTGACGTTAGGCGCTGGCTGGGTCATATCGTCATGGCTGACGTATTAAAGGCTTGATGACATGGTGTCATGTGGGCATGGATGTATATCCGGGACGGAACATCGTCTGGGTGTAGCTTCGGAATATCAAGATCGGGTCAAGATTTTAACATGACCTTTCATCGCTTTGCTTGCGCAATGGATCTTGAGTTCCGAGCTTCGACTCAGAAAATGGCCGGCATGGGATATGTATCCAGGCTTGTATGACATGGACTGGGTAAAAAATCAACCGAGTCTAGACAGAGTGTGACTCAAGACTCAAACGTGCAGGGTTGACGCTTGGCTAGGATGGGATGTTTGGAATGATCCTGTGCGCATCCAAGAGGCCTAGGAAGACCAAACGGACTGCAACTGAGACAACTCCAGGTTAAGGATTGTAGTGTGCAGTGTATCCGAGGCAGCAGTGCGAGTAGTGTGCGGTGTAACTGAGACAGCAGTGCGAGTAGTGTGCGGTCTCTAAAATTCTTTTTCTGAGTAAAACAGAAGTTTTTTGAAGAATTTTAAATGTATGTACACAGATGTATATTGATGCATTTTTTGTATTTTAATTTTTTTTGTAAAATAAAAAAGTAAAGCACATGCACACACACACACAACAGTTAAAGAAAGGGGTAAAACGAAAGTTTGACCCTCATCATTGTTTTAAAAATCTTTTGTTTTGTTTAAAAGTTTTTAAAACAAAATCTCCCCAGCGGAGTCGCCAACTGAAATTACCCGGATCCGGCTCGCGCGCGGAGGGCCCCGGCTATCTCGCATTTGTGCGTCGCTTCGGGAAGTCGCCCGGATCCGATAGGCAGCGCGATCGCGCCCCGGCATCTGGCTCGTTCCGTTTGCGGTTGGAGGTGTCTCGCTGTGTTTTTGCTTTGTAGAGTCGCCACGTCATTTTTATTAAGCCTAAAACATTGAAAAAGGGCATCAGTTTAAAAATAAACTGTTTTTGTGTGATGAGATTTTTGAGTTCAGAGGTCAGATGACTCCTCGGGAAGAGAATATTAGAATATTAGAGCTCACCCGAGTCGCCTCGTAAAAACGAGTCTTTCGGTACCCCTTATATTCTTTAACTGTTGTGTGTGTGTGTGTATGTGCTTTTAAAAATGCATGTTGTGTCGGATGTCTACGTTGTACACTGCTTTATTGAAATGTATTGAAATAGTGTAGGAAGGAAGCCTTACCAATGTTGGTTTGTTTCTGTCTTCCGCTGGGGAATAGTGTTTGAGGATGGAATAGTGTTCCGGTACGGATCGGGATTGCTTCGGAATGTGCCGGTTGTCTGCGGACAGAGCTTCGGCGTGCCTCGAGATTGTCAAGTGTGCACTCGGGCAGAGGTTCGGCGTGCGTTGGGATCGTCGGTTGGATTCAGGCAGAGGTTCGGCGTGCGTCCGAATTGCCGGTTTGGCTCGGAAAGGGCCGGGACGCCTCGAGAAAGACCAGGCAAGGCCTCGGAGTACCACGAGGGGCCTCAGAGTACCTCGAGAGTGCCTCGGAGCAGCGCGGGAGCATCGCGGGAGCACTCGGAGAGGCTTCGGAGCACCACAAGGGAGCTCGGAAGGCCTCGGAATGAACCGAAAGGGGCCGGGAGTGCCTCGAGAGGACTTAGAGGGGTGCCAGAAGGCTGGGGGAGAGGAGAGAAGAGGGAGATGTGTGAGGGAGGGGGAGCCCTCTATTTATAGTACTCATATTTGTGGAAGAAGGTCCATACGGACCTTCTAGGTAATCCAAGTTTTTGGTTTTCCTCGATTTGAGGGAATATGTGGACTTTAAGAAGATTCAGCCATGATGATGTCTGGTAGCAAGAAGGTCCATACGGACCAACCTTGCATGCATAAAGGTCCGTACGGACCTCCCATGTAGCTGAGTAATTATTACTTCCGAGATTTGAGGGAATATCTTGGACTTTAAGAGGATTCAGTAATCATGGCAACAAAGAGGTCCGTACGGACCTTATATGCTTTTTCAGTTTCTGAAAAATTCCTCTGAGGTCCTTTTGTGCTTTTTGTCCCAGAAAGGTCCCTCCCTTGGTTTGGTTGGGGTTTTGAGGTTTTTGAGTGTCACGGGTCTTCGAGACTGCGTTTGTGTGAGTCTGCGGTGTTTCCCGTGTGTTCGGAAGAGAGTGATCCAGATTGGGGTACTTACAAACATGCGTCTGTGGACATTCGGTCCCGTCGAATCGGTCCATTTTCGGCATTCTGAACTTGGCAGGGAGAGGCGTGACCATTCCCGGATCTGTGGATCTGATTGTTTCTTGCTTTGAGCTACCTATGCTGGCTTTTAGGTCTTTCATCTGTTCAACCATCCAGGCCAGGGCGGGGTCCAGTGGTGGACTTTGAGGCTCGGTGTCGGGTGCTGTCAAATGAGTGGCAGTAATTGGAGGTGTGAGGCTTGATATATGTGGATATATGGGGGCCTTTTCTGGACTGTATCAGGATTTGTCCCCGGTGTTTTGAGGTTCGTGTATAGGCAACGGGTTGAACCTGCGAGGATATTGGAGGATATTGACATCTGTTTGAGATGGCGCAGCGGTGCGCTGGTTATACTGAGTAATGGGAATAGTACTGGCTTGGCCATATATGATAGGGGTGCCTTGAGAGGTGGCAACCTGAAGCCTTGGTCAGCTGTTTCCTTGGTTCGAAGGAATCCCGTAATTTGGCGGGGGAGGAACCTGGTTGAAGGTTTGAGGAGTTGATCGGGAGGGCTCGTCTTCCTCGATCAGAACAAAAGTACCGCCTGGCTGGGGGATAGCTGCTATACCTCGCTCATTCAGAAGCTGTACTACGAAATTCTGCTGATCTTCTTTCTGCCTTTTGTGAACCTCACAGGCCCGGATGGCTTCTTCCAATGTCATATCTGTTACCGGTGGCGGGGTTCCGTTCCCGTCACAATTTCTCGGTGAGCTTGATATGTCGAAGAGTCTGGCTGAAGGAACTGAGGGAACCGAAGAACTGTCTGATGCGGCCGTAACTGTGACGCTGGCGAGGCGCTGACCCGGAATTCTGAACCACTTGCTGCTCGCTGCAGGGAACGAAAGGAAGGGTTTAGGTTTCGGAAAGGGTATTTGGCTCAGGGTTTCGGGCTTGTGCAATGTGCAGTTACCGATTAATGTTTACTTAAAACGTATTTTCTCAGAGTCCTAATCGATTGGAAAAGATCGTGTCTTCTTTTTCGCAACTAACCTAAGGCTCGAATCAGTGGATCTCGTCACTACGTTTATAAGCCCCTCGTTTTTCACCTGTAAATCGTCTTCCCGGGACGGACAATCCCGAGCGAGGGTCCTATAAGGCAAGCGAGTTCCACCGACAAAGGAAAAAGTGAACTTAAGGCTAGCTAGTCACGCAAACTTCCAACGTATGTGACACGCGGGCCACGGTCGAAGTCAACGTCCTTAAGTTAAGGCAGAAATCATGCTGAAATTTCGGCATGACCTCTCCTGACTTGCTTGCGCCAGGGGCCTTAGCTTTTGGCGTTGGCCAAGTTGTGGCTGGCACGGTGCATACGTTGAGGGTTTGGTGACACGGTGTCACATTGAACCTTCGGGTATGTTTTTTTGGCATGGCTCCGCGTCAAAGTCAAGGCTGAAAAGCTAAGACTTTGGATCGGGAACGACTTTCGGTCTCAACTTTTAAGTTTGACTTGTGAGGGAGACCGGCGTAAAAAACATACACTTGGGCTTTATGACACGTACTAAGACAAAAACCAACCGGGGTCTTGAACGAAGTGTGACACAAAGAGTGCATGGCTTACACGGGCTAGGATGGGCTGTTTGGGATGACCCCGTGCGCGCACAAAATGTGTCTGGCGGACCAATCAAGCTGCAACTGAACGGTCATCCCGGGTTACAGGTCGTAGTGTGCAGTGTACCGAGGCAGCAAGTGCGCGTAACGTGCGGTGTACCGAGGTAGCAGTGCAAGTAGTGTGCGGTCACTAAATTCTTTTCTGAGTAAAACAGAGATTTTCAGAACGTGTTTTAAAGAATTTATGCGCAGTTCAAAATATAGCATGAAAATCAAATATGAACGGAAATGCACGAACATGTTATGATTTTGGATGAAAATGTAACATTTTTTTTTGTAAACCGTTCAATTTTATTTTTTTTTCGAACAACACACGCACACAAAAACGAGGAAAGGTAAACAAAAGTTTGACCCACAGAATACTTTTTGAAAATGACGGCAGTTTTGAAAAAAGTATCGGAGTCCCCAGTGGAGTCGCCAACTGAAATTACCCGGATCGCGCGCGGAAAGCACTGCGAACGGTCCTTTCGCGAGCTTGGGACCTCGCTTCGGGAAGGAGAGAGGAGTCGCCATCCGATTTTGTATTTTGAGCCCAAACGTTGAGAATAGCTTTGAAAATGTGACGTTTTGTATTATGAGCCCAAACTTTAGAAATGGCTTTGAAAATCTGACGTTTTGTATTATGAGCCCAAACTTTAGAAATGACTTTGAAAATGTGACGTTTTGTATTATGAGCCCAAACTTTAGAAATGGCTTTGAAAATGTGATGTTTTGTATTATGAGCCCAAACTTTAGAAATGGCTTTTAGGACCAGAGATTGTTAGGTTCGGAGGTCACGTTACGTTTTGGGAAGAGTATGTTGAGATCACCCGAAACGCCTCGTATGATGAGTCTTTCTACATTTCTCGAAATTGTGTGCGTGTGTGTGTGCGTTGCATTTTTTAAAAGGGGGGCTTGAATGACAAGCTTAATCTTGTTTTGAATGCAAACGTTGATTTATGAAAAAAGCGAGCGTTTGAATGACAAACGTCGGTTTTTGAATTAAAGATGAGCGTTTGGATGCCAAACGTCACTTTTGCGCGTTTTGAAAAGGAGTTCGAATGACGAACTTCGGTTTTGAATCGGGCATTACATTGTTACCAATTTTATGAAAAAAGCGTTAAATGACATGCGATGAACGAGTCGTTTTGCGACTCGGACTTGATAAATAAATACTATCACGAGCCAAACGGCTCGAACTCGTAAATAACAGTATTTAAAGTATGGTATCAATGGAATCAAACGATCCGGACAGTAAAGGTGCGATCGACGAGCCAAACGGCTCGGAGTTGTAAAGGTACATAAATTAAATGACGGTATCGACGGATCGAACAATCCAGATTTTGTAAATGACTATCACAAACCAAACGGTTCGGACTGTAAAGATGCGAATCGACGGATCAAACGATCCGTACTGTAAATAATATAAATGTAAAAAATGGGATCGGAACGCCGTTTTAACCCGAAATTACTTCTCTTACGGGAGAGAAGATGATTTTGGGGTAAAACGTATCGAACCCCGTACACGGCGTTACGTCTACATTTCGAGAACTTTGATCGGAACGATTATGGCGTTTGACGCGTAAATCGAGGCGAAACGAGCTTTTAGAGAGAGAGAGAGTTTTACCTATGGCTAGGGGTCCTTTGACTCTATTGACGTATACGGGATACGGTTTGATGTTTGAAAGGGTGTTTTGAGTTTGTTTGGTTCGTGTTTGGTCAAAAAACGAGGTTTTCACGCAAATCGAGACAAAACGGGGCTCGGGAGGGGGTAGGACAGGTTTATGCTGTGGGGTTTGTGAAGAGTGTTTATATTTTTTCCTCTTTGAAATGTTTTGACAGCCCTTGTATTTATAGGGTGAAATTGTAAAACAGTCCGAACGGACTTTCCTTCAATTTCAGGAGGTCCTTTGGTATTTTGGAAAGTTGGAGGAGTTGTTGGCAATTCTGGCTTTTCAAGCAAAACAGTACGGACGGACAGTCATTCAAAATAAAGGGTATTTTGATCTTTTCAACCTCGAATTTGATTGATGTCGACTTGTGGGCTTTGGCATGCGTGCCACGTGCCCCTGTGACTAACCTAGGCTAGGGTTTTTGTCCCGTTATTCCCGGTTTTGTCCGTTTTTTAATAAATGTCCGAAAAATGTCCGAAACACCCCCGAAAAGTCCCGGAAAGTGCATTTTTGGGGTAAAGCTATACTCTTTCGTGTCTTAATGGGTTCCGGTTAACCTGGAAAGGGCCAGTTAACGGATTCCGGTTAACTTTTAACGGATTTTAACGATCCGAATTTGGGTACTTACACCTAGGTTAGTTGCGAAAAAGAAGAGCAATCTTTTCCAACCGATTAGGACACTGAGAAAACGTGTTTTAAGTAAACTTAAGCAGTAATTGCACATTGCACAAGCCCAAAGCCCTGAGCCAAATAACCCTTCCGAAACCTAAGCCCTACCTTTCGTTCACTGCAGCGAACAGAGAGTGTTTCAGAATTTCGGGTCAGCGCCTCGCCAGAATTATAGTTACGGCAGCATCAGACAATTCTTCGATTCCTTCAGTTCCTACAGTCAGACTCTCCGATATGTCAGACTCACCGAGAAATCGTGACGGGAACGGAACCTTGCCACCGGTAACCGATATGACACTAGAAGAAGCCATCCGGGCCTGTGAGGTTCAACACATAATGTTTTTAAAACGGCGGAGTTTTGAAAAAACATGTTAAGTCCCCAGTGGAGTCGCCAACTGAAATTACATGGATCGCGCGCGGAAACGCGGCGAGCGGCTTTCGCACTTGGACCTCGCTGGAAAAGAGAAAGTCGCCACGCCATTTTGTATTATGATCCTAAACTTTGAAAAAGACTGGTTTGAAAAAAGGAGGTCGTTTTGATTGGTAGCCAAAACATAGGTAAAGGCTTTTGAAATGGAGGTCATTTTGAGCAAAAACTTGGGAAAAGGCTTTTGAAAAGGAGGTCGTTTTGATTGGTAGCCAAAACTTGGGAAAAGGCTTTTGAAAAGGAGGTCATTTTGATTGGTAGCCAAAACTTAGGAAAAGGCTTTTTGAACAGAGATTGTTAGGTTCGGAGATCAGGTTACGTTTATGGAAGAGTATATGGAGATCACCCGAAATGCCTCGCATGACGAGTCTTTCTACCTTTCTCGAAAAGTGTGTGTGTGTGTGTGTGTTCGTGTTGCTTTTGAAAATGATCTTGAATGACAAGCTTTAATCTTGGTTTGAATGACAAACGTTAATTTTTGTAAAAGAGCGTTTGAATGACAAACGTCGGTTTTGAGTTTGAAAAGGAGTTTGAATGACGAACTGGAATCTTTAGTTTGAATGACAAACGTTGATTTTGAAAAAAGAGCGTTTGAATGACAAACGTCGATTTTGAGTCGAAAATGAGCATTTGAATTTCAAACATCGATTTTGGGTTTGAAATGAACGTTTGAATGACAAACGTTGGTTTTGCGTCGAAAATGAGCATTTGAATGACAAACGTCGATTTTGAGGGTGTTTGAAAAGGAGTTCGAATGACGAACTTCGGTTTTGAACCGGGCCTTATGATGTTACCCATTTTGATGAAAATGGTGGTAAATGAGATGCGATCAATGAGTCATTTTGTGACTCGGACATTTGAAAGTAAATACTATCAACAAACCAAACGGCTTGGACTTGTAAATGACAGTATTGAAATGCGATATCAACGGATCGAACGATCCGGACGGTAAAAGCGCGATCGACGAGCCAAATGACTCGGATTATTAAAGAGCGTAAAGTAAGTGCGATATCAATGGATCAAACGATCCGAACTTGTAAATGACAATCACGAACCAAACGGTTCAGACGGTAAAAGTGCGAATCAACGGATCGAACGATCCAAACGATAAATGACAGAAAAGTAAAAACGGGACTCAAACGCCATTTTAACCCTAAATTACTTCTCTCGTGGGAGAGAAGATGATAGAGGACTAAAACGTATCAAGTCCCATAGACGGCGTTTCGTCTATATTTTGAGAACTTCGATCGGATCGAAAGTAGCGTATGATGCGTAAATCGAGACAAAGCAGAGTTTAGAGAGTGAGAGTGTTACCAATGGCTAGTTATTAACTCTTTGGCTCAGGAGGACTTATATGGGATACGAAAAGGTGTTTTAGAGGTGTTTCAGAAGTGTTTGGCTCGTGTTTGGTCGGGAAATATGATTTTCACGCAAATCGAGGCATTTTCGAGGCTCAGGAGGGGATTTTGGTTGCTGGAATCGTGGGGATTAGCTGAGAGTAATAAATTTTTCCTCTTGTTTACTGAAGGGAAGGGGTTATATTTATAGGGGGTGAAACTGCAATACAGGCCGTCCGGACTCTTCTCAGTTTGAGGGACTTTTGAGGTATTTTGGAATTGCTGATGATTATTAATTAAACCTGAAAAACAGACCGTCTGGCCCATCACTTAATTTCAGGGGTATTTTTGTCTTTTCACCCTTGAATCTGATTGATGGAGATGTGGGGAGCCATGCATGTGTACCACGTGTCTAGCTTAGTCGCTAAGATTGGGGTTTTGCTCCGTTAATCCCGCTTTTGACTATTTTCTAAATAACTGTCCGGATAAATGTCCAGAACAGTCCCTGAAAGTCCCGAAAATTGCATATTTTGAGGAAAGTGGTACTTTTACGTGTGAGAACGTGTGTTGAGTACACTTTGGAGTTTGGATGCAAGGTGCAGTCCTGGGAAGTCTCGTTGACTCGGAAAGGGGGAGTTAACGGATTTCGGTTAACTTGGAAAGGGCCAGTTAACGGATTGTAACGATTCGGATTTGGGTACTTACAATAGCTCCATACGGATCACTCAAGGATCTATCAGTTTTTCAGAGATTTCATTACCATTGTATAGTACTCGTCGAGAGCTTTCCAACCATATATGGCACGTCTCAATCGGAGTCCGTATGAAGAAGTTATGACTTCCGGAAGTTCGCCCTTGGTCTTTGTTACTTTCTGTGTGTGTCATTCCTGCAGAGTCCTTCTGATATTTTCAATGCACAAAATGTCCTTCCTTGGTTTGTTTGGACAATTTGACCCTTGGGAATTCACGGGACTTTGGGATTACGGCGAGGTGAACCCTTAGTTTTTTCCGTATGCTCGGATGGAGAGCGGTCCGAATTGGGGTACTTACACCGTGGCATGAGCTGCATCTTTAAGCAGCCTCAGTAGCAGGGGCAGATTTATGCCTAAGAGCATCAGCAGTGGTTCCAAATACATTCGGGCGTGGCTGATGTGGCAACGAAGACAACCCATAATGATGACTTTCATTTCGGGCTTCGATGACCAGGTCAAAAAATTGGTTGGGGAATGATTCTATGGTGTTGAGAAAAGAGTGGTTCTACCCTAATCTCCAGTGAAGACCTGATGAAGAATGTTGAAGATTGGAAATTGAAGACCCTTTGAAGAATGAAGACTCTTTTGGAAGCCTTTTGTTTTATTGCTTCCATATTTTGTTGAAACTTGAATTTTTGTAAGCCACAATTATTATTTTCTCTAAGTTTGAAATGCATCATTATCCTTTGAAAAACTTAATTCATTCAAACTACTTGTTTATGGAATAATGACTGAATTATTTTTATAACTCATGCATATAGCTCATCCTGCACATCTCATACCTACGCATGTTTCATACATTTAGTTTAAATGTATTCATGCACTTCCTATTAACTTCATTGAATGCACTAAGTGTTTATTTCTTACTTCCCTATGTAAATTTATTTTATCTTTTTAGGAAGTTAGAAATCTATGACTTAGGCTTAGTGTGTGCATCGACTTGGGACATGAGTTACCATACTCAAATTTTTGGACATGATTTTACCAAGTACAATGAATTAGCCTTTGTTATAGTAGGTAATGGTCTCAATCAAATAGGGGGAGATTGTTGGGTATGCTCATTATGAGCCCCTCCTATTACTTGATTTGATTGATACCATCGCCTATTTTGTTTTATATGGACTATAGGATATTATGTTACACTTAAATTTTTAGTTAAAGTCCATTTTTATAGTATAGTTACTTAGGCTTGAGAAGGATAAAATTTCTAAGTGTTTTGGCTCAAGAAAGGACTGAAGATCTGAACAATGCGGTCGACCACACAGCTAACCACACAGCTCTAAAACTTACTTCAGTAAACATTTCATGCGGTCAACAGCATAGAGTATGGCAAACTGCATAGCTGACAAACCGTATTGCATGACAAATCGCATATTATGCCAGACCGCATAGCTTGCCAGACCGCATACTATTTGTGACTACACATCATCAAATCCTTAGCCAATGAAGATTGAAGATTTGTTCGTGGTATAATTGACTCTGACCACAACTTAGAGTTAACTCAGAATTATACCGTTGCAGAATTCACTCAGAGAATTTCAAATTAGTGACAACTGTAATCTCCCGTACAAAGGACACTCCAGCACTCCACCTTGCCACTAACTCTGCAACATGGAGACAAAAAGGAAATGTGCTCCAATCAGACATCAACAGCACATTGTCATTGAAGCTTGCTCACCAAGAAATTTCAACGGCTACTTTTATTCCAAGGCTATAAATAGACCATGTGATCAAGCCTGAAGATTTTCTAGAGTGCTAGAGATTTGCTAGAGACGTTGTTATAATCCTCAAAGTGTTGAACTTCAAAATCTCCAGAATTCTTTGAATCTTCAAACACTTCAAAGCTTTCAAGAATATCTCTTACCCAGAAAACTCTCAAGCCTTGTAACCACTTCCAGATTCATCAAGCTCTATATTTTACATTATAAAGAGCTCTTGAATCTTGCACACACACACATACACTGTTTATAGTCTAGGATTAGCTTTCATAGAAAAAGATAGATAGATTTGAGATTGATTCTCAATTTGTATTCCGTGTAACAGCTACTCAAATCAAATATACTATCTCCCTTATAAAATCCAAGACTAATTATCTTGGTAGAGGACGTAGATCATTTACGATTGAACCTCTCCAAATACCTTGTCAATTACTTTCTGCACTTTACATTTCAAGTTCTTAAGTTTTCTTACTGTTCCTTGTGTTTGATCTTCATTACTATCCAACCGTACTTTGAATTGTGTTTATAGTCTAATTCTGCCTTAGCATATTTTCAACCTTGCGGTCGACCACACTTTCCCATTTGCGGTCGACCACACTATCTTTCAACTACTAAGCTTTTGTATTTAAAAACTTCCGCTGTGCATTTTACTTGCTAGATAGTTGGTTTTCACTTGACCACACTTTCAGCATAAGTAAGCCAAGGTTGAATTTTTGAAAAGAGTAGAAAAATTTTATACAACTATTCACCCCCCCTCTAGTTGTTTTCATACTCTTATTGCACCTTTGTGACCAACAGATGAAATCTCAGCCAATCTATTTCACAAGTGGAAGATAGCTCATGTTTAAGGCACACACCTTCTAAGTGTTTAAAAGATTATGCATATTTTCTTAAGATTATTGGTTATCAAAACCTTGCCTCGACGCACGTTTTTTCACAAGATGTGAACTAAGTTCTTTTGGTTGTAACATCTACATGTTACTCACAAGCACAAAGGTTAAACACACACAAGTGTTTCATACGACCAAAGCCAAGTTACTTGTTCGAAATCTAAAAGTTCACATGTTAAAACACCAAGTTAAGAGTCATGCCAATACAGACACGACTCATTAAAAACCCAAGTTTGTATGCCAACAAAGATACCCAATATTACAAATCAAAATATTGTTTCTGAGGACACACCCTCAATAAAGTTTGAGCATTCGACATGCTTCCTCTATGTCCTATGCAATATGCTTTCCATCTTTGAAATCTTGCATCATCTCAACTCTAGTTTCCAACATAGTCCTAGCAACATCATTGATGAATTTCTCCTTTGCTTCATTTAACTTCTTCAAATGAGTAGCTTCAATGGTAGACAACCTGCCAAATTGTTCCTCCACTAACTTATTCAACCCTTCAATTTCTTGAGCCTTTGTCTATGATTCTTTTTCAGCTTAGGTAGCCCTACTACCTTCAAACTTGGCTTTTTGCTCAAAATTTTTGACTTTATCTTCTTGAGAGTTTATCTCCCTCGTCAAGAAGTCAATCAAATTTGTAGACTAAAATATTCAACTTGTCAGTATGATTAATCAGCCAGAAGTAGCAACATGAAAATGTGAAGCCATTTACCTTCTCCTTGAAATTGTCAAACATCCTATTGTAAACCTCCTTAGCAGAGCCCACTTTCCAGTCTTCCTTCTCAATGACCTTCAAGATTTCATCATCATCCATTTTCCTTTTCTTAGCCTTCGAAGATGAACTCTCCACCCTAGGAATTGGTGGCTTACCAACTTCAGGTTTGACTTCCTTCTTGATTTCATCTTTGGCTTTGATCCTCGACATCACATCATCCTTAGTGAAGCCACCCGTTTGTGATCGGCTGACTGATCAAAGCAGTAAGAAAAATTATAAGATGATATACCAAAGTTCAACATGACAAAGTTAAAAAGCAACAAATCTATTTTACCTGAAGACATCTTGTTGATGCTTAAAGATGGGGAACTTCTGCTCTCAATTTGTTCCTCCGTGTCACCTTCTTCAACACTCACAGCCTCAAATTCAACCGACAATGGCTTATACTTGTGTATATCATCAGAAAGGCTCAGGATTTTCTTCACATTCGTGTACGTGTCCTCCTTCTCGAGAAATAATACATTCAACTTGGCAACTGAAAAATCTAGAAAAGAGAAGTTAGACAACATGTTGAACAGAGATAAAGCAGAGTAAGATGTTAAAGAAAGAACCAAGGTTATACCTTGTGACCTCCACTTTGTTATCAACTCCTCACCACCTTCTAGAGAATTCCTTTTCACATAGAAGAATTTATTCTTCCAACCTCTATATTGGGCCTCAAAATCTATTACTAGACTCTCTGTTGCAGATTTAGCCCTAAAGTTATACCTATGAGGGCCATGTGATCTAATTTTGGAAGTAAAGGCTAACTCTTCCAAACCAACAGTCAGTCCAGTTTCAAAAACAATTCTATCTAGGGTTAATAGTATTCTCCATCCTACCGATAGCAATTGAGGGTAAGCTAGCTTAGTAGCCTTGAAAAAACGGTTTATCAAAGGGGAAAAAGGAAATTTTAGGCCAATGTTGAAGGGATATTCGAGAAATCCTACCCAATTTTCAGAAACACAGTCAGCTATAAAGGATTTGTCAGGAATCAAAAACTCGGTGCCTTCAGAAGAGCCTTGTTCTTAATGAAAGTATCTAGATGGGTCTGTTTAATGGTGCTTTTCTCGGAATTAGGTTTAAGAAGTTCAAGATATATGAAGTCCTCAGGGAGAACATAAATTTCTACCTTCTTACCATTACCCATTTCAAAAGATTGAAAAAGAAATCAACAACAGTTCAGAAAGGATCGACTTACCTAAAGAAATCGACGATAATGGAATAACTCAGCTTCTACGTCTTTTCTCTGGAATTATTTATGAAGTTAACATCTTGAAGAGGCATGTTATTTAAAGGAACTGCTAGGTGGTTATAGTCTCATACTACTACTCAATAACCTATTTTTCTGAACCGTTAACTCAAAGGTCACGTCAGATTAAATGGTTCGTGGATGAGAGCGGTTTGAATTTTTTTTTGACTCTTTGACTTCGCTCAAATTCAAAAAATTTGGGGGTAATTTTTTGGGATGGAATTTTTGCCTATGTTCAAGTTTGCATTGACATCTTAATTGAGCATGATCCTTCAGCGTCTTGAGCATAGCATCTTGTAATGACATCTTGAAGATGCAGATTTGTTCGTTCCTATTTTCAAGAGATGATATACTTTGAGCAACGACTCATTCCAAGATTATTCAACCACGTTTTGCAACAACAAAGAAAGAAGACTAAGTCATAGCAACGTCTCCTTCCTCAATGATCATCTCTGAATTTATAGGTGTGTTAGTTATTTTGTTTTATCTTTATTTTTGGGGTATTTAAGAGAGATTAGAACAGTTAGTAAGCATGACATTTGTAACTCTCTGAATACTTCCACTTTGTACTCAATACTCAAGCATTAATAACATTTATTGGGTTTTAGGTAGGTTTCCTAAAACCTCCCGAGGTTTTGTGTCGGAGATCAATTGATCAAGGGCTTTTCTCGTTACATCTTGGCGTCACATCTTGAAATTATCCATTCTTATATTTCATTTGTGCCCAAAATCATTCCACGAAAATTTAGTTTCAAAGTCTACAAGAAATTGACCAAAACACAATATAATTATTAAAATGTTACTTATAAAAAACGAAAAAAATAATCTATGAATTTTTTATTGTACATAGTAAAAATATTAGAAAATAATCTTTAAAATCCAATTAAAAAATTTCTCACTAAGATTTTTTTGAATGAAAATTAGATTAAAGTTTTCATTGAAAAGTATAATCACAAAAAATGAAATATGAATTCCAAATACAAATAGTATACTATATATATATTTTTTGTTAAAAAATGATTAATGGGAGAAACTCTCCTTTTTTGGGACGGGTGAAACACTTTTTTTAGAACAAAATATAATTAATAATAATTTTTTTTCTTCTAAATGTAATAATTTTTATATATAAATTAATAATAACTCCGAGTAGTATTCAATTTGTACCTACTTTTCTCCACCAATATTAATTATGTTACGATAGTTTAAAAAAAAAGCTTTAAGTAAATTGTTTGTTTGAACCAACAAAAAAAAAACCAAAATTCATATTTCGGTTTTTATCTCACGCACTCGATATTTCTATGTATATCTCCCTTTCTCTTTCTCTTTCTCTTTCTCTCTATCTTTATCTCTATTCCTCTCTCTAGATCTAGATCTGGCGATTGTGTCCATAAATATGATCATGTGTATTTTTTCGGTTAATATGCATGTGTGTGCATTTGTTTGGCCCCGTTTGATTTAACTTATGAGAAAGTATTTATGGCTTATGATTCTCCGTAAGTCATTTTTGAACCGTTTGATTTTATTTTGGATAAAATAAGTCATAAGTCATGTACAAGTCAATTAAAGCAGAATTCCCCTTATAAGTCATAAGCATTAAGCCAAGTGCTGAATCAAAAAACACGTATGAACAGTAATAATAATAAAAAAAAAATAATAAAATAATAATAATAATAATAATAATAAATAATAAAATAATAAAATAATAAAAATTAAATAATAAAAATAAAAAAATAATAAAAAATAATATAAAATAATTATTAAAATAAATAATAATAATAAAAAATAAAATAATAATAATAATAAAAATAAAATAATAAAATAATTATTATAATAATTATAATAATAATAAAATAATAATAATAATAATAAAATAATAAAAATAATAAAAATAATAATAATAAATATTAAAATAATGATAATAATAATAATAATAATAATAAAAATAATAATAATAATCATAATAATAAAATAATAAAAATAAAAATAAAAATTATAAAATAATAATAGAATAATAAAATAATAAAATAATAATAAAATAAAATAAAAATAATAATAAAAATAAAAATAAATAATAATTAAAAAAGTGATAATAAAAATAAATTAAAAATAAAAATAAATATGATAAAAATAAAATAATAATAATAATAATAATAATAATAATAATAATAATAAAATAATAATAATAATAATTATTATTATTATTATTATTATTATTATTATTATTATTATTATTATTATTATTATTTTAGTCTTTATAATTTCATTCAACACTTTTTCAGCTTATTAATCAAACAGTCATACTTATGACAGCTCATCAACACTTCAAAAAAATTAAATCAAACAGCATCATTTATCAGCTCATCAGTCATAAATCATCAGTTATAAGTTATCAGTCATAAATAATAAGTCATCAGCACATATCAATAAGCTAAATCAAACGGGCCCTTTATGTTGTTTGGGATATGATAAGTTGTTGATTTAAATTCTTGATAATGGTGTTTGTTGTACTTCGTTATTTTGTTGCATTTATAATTATGTAAAATTTGATGTTTAAGGGTGATTTTATTGAAATTTGTATTATAGCAGTGGTGACAGACATTGGCAAAACGGTGGTGTAAGACGGTGGCGATGGTGGCAGGCGGTGGGGTAAGACGGTGGCAGATAGTGCTTTGGCTAGTGGTGACGGTGGCATGTGGTAGTGTGTAATTTAGTTACGTTGGGTGGTGATGTACAAATATATTAGGGAGAGGGGTATTTTATGTAATAATAAGCAAATAGACATATTTACCCTTAATGAAATATTGTAAGGACTATATTATTCCTTGGCAAAATGACATTTTACGAGCGGGAAAACAGATTTTCTTTGTTTATATATATATATATATATATATATATATATATATATATATATATATATATATAGGAGTCTATTTAAATGAGAAAATAGATTTTTTCTTTGTTTATATATATATATATATATATATATATATATATATATATATATATATATATATATATATATATATATATATATATAGGAGTCTATTCAAATGAGAACCTAATTTAAATGAGAACCATAAGAATCATTTACAGCCATTAGATTAAGATAATTGAGTGGTTTAGATTATATTAGATTAAGAGGAGAACCGGTGGAAATTTTGTAATTATGTTGAACATCAAGGGCAAACAGGTTTAAATATAATGAGTTCGTGAAAGAGGGGAGAGAGAGAGAGAGAGAAAGCTAGACGGAGCTATTGATCGTCGGCCTGTTTTCTCGCCTTGTGATCTCGCCGGTTGTCGTTATTATCTCCGGCTGAAGTGAATTGGCCGGATTAATTACAAATTCTCGTCGGAAATTAATTTTTCTTTCTCAATCTCCGGCTGAAGTGAATTGCTCGACTTTTATTAGGTAAATAATTGTTCTGTAGTTGTTGATTTTTATTATATTTTTGTTTAATTCGTTTTTGATAGATGATTTATTTATTTTTTTATTATTATTCAATTTTATATTGCAGGCAGTTGTTTTTTTTGGCTTTATGGAGCAAAATCAAGCTAATAATTCAGGTATTTTTTGATCTAATTATTAATCCTGTTTAATAATTGATTGCGTTTGAAAATTGTTATTGTTTAAATTGAATAGTAGTTAAATTTGATGTTTGGAGTTGGATACAGTAGCTAATCTATTTTGTGTTTTGATTATAGCAGCCAGATACACTAGCTAGGTACAATATCTATTGTAACTTAGTGTACACTAGCTAGTTATCTAGTGTACACTGGCCAAATTGCTTAGGCAGGATAGGCCCTTGGCCAAGTCCTTGTGTGCACTAGCTAGTGTGTACACTAGCTAGTTGATTTCCTCTGGGATGTTTCTGTAGAATGCTTTGAAAGCTGTTTCTTGCTACGTTTCTTAGGAGATGCCTGCATATAAAAACAATTAAGTGAATACTTTTTGAAGAGAGTACATTAGATAAAGTAGCTAGTGTACACTAAGTTACTATTTCATTAAACATTTCATTAAATAAAGGGGTACAATAGAAATAAACATCTAACAGTCATTAAATAATAACTGTGTGCACTAGATAAAATAGCTAGTGCACACTAGCTAGTGTAACTTATTGTACACTAGCCAAATGGCTTAGGCAGCAGGACAAGGCCTTGTGTTCACCATGCTGAGTACATTAGACAAAGTAGCTAGTGTACCCAAGTTAATTTGTCCTATTTTATAAATTTACTATTGTACATTAGATAAAGTAGCTAGTATACATTAAGTTACTATTTCATTAAACATTTTATTAAATAAAGGGGTACAATAGAAATCAACATCTAACAGTCATTAAATAATAACTGTGTGCACTAGATAAAATAGCTAGTGCACACTAGCTAGTGTAACTTATTGTACACTAGCCAAATGGCTTAGGCAGCAGGACAAGGCCTTGGCCAATACCTTGTGTTCACCATGCTGAGTACATTAGACAAAGTAGCTAGTGTACCCAAGTTAATCTGTCCTATTTTATAAATTTGCTATTGTACATTAGATAAAGTAGCTAGTGTACACTAAGTTACTATTTCATTAAAAATTTCATTAAATAAAAGGGGTACAATAGAAATCAACATCTAACAGTCATTAAATAATAACTGTGTACATTAGATAAAATAGCTAGTGAACACTAGCCAAATTGCTTAGGCAGCAGGACAAGGCCTTGGCCAATACCTTGTGTTCACCATGCTGAGTACATTAGATAAAGTGGATACATTTTTATTTTTAACAAATGTTTCTATTTTGTCCGTTTTACATCCATATTGACCTACCTGATAATATTTGTTTGACAGTGTATTTATATACACTAGCTAGTTAGGTAGTGTGTGAAATGCAATTGGATACACTAGCTAATTTAGCTTCTGTACCCAATAAATCATTTAAATAATAACTGTGTACATTAGATAAAATAGCTAGTGCACACTAGGTATTTATCTAGTGTACACTAGCCAATTAAGATGCTACTTTACCTAAGTTTATTGAGTGTTTTAAAGTTGTATACACTAGCTGTGTTGCTACTGTATCTGATTTCATTGTTTGTTTTGATTTGGATGCAATAGCTGTCCTGCTAGTGTAACTTAGTGTACGTAATTGCATTGTTTGTTTGTATTACCTGTATCTTATTATGTTTTTTTTTGTTTTATTTTACTTTGTAGGTGTTGGAAGTAATCATTCTAACTTTCCAAGTGTGAATCGTGTGGGATCATACTCAGATGATAGTGATGATGCTTGTTCAAAGCTAATTATTACACCTAATTTCAGTCGGAAATGGTTACCTAATTGTGATGATGCTCACAAGCCACATCTTGGTCAGTGGTTTGCAATTTATGAGAATGCCTATGATTTGTATGAAGCATATGCTCGGATGTGTGGGTTTGTTGTTCGTCGTGGTACTAGTAAGAGTGGAAAGGGAGGAGGAGAAAAATATTGAAGTACTACTTATGTCACGAGACAAGGGTTTGTCAATAATCAAATTGAAAAAGTGATTCTAATGAAGGTGATAGCAAAGAGACAAAGATCGGAAGAAAATGTTTTCAAGATGTGGGCCGTAACGCTATGATTGCATTGAAGCGTGTGGGTAAGAATGAGAAGGAGGGAGTAGTTGTGTATAATTTTGTTGAGGCACACAATCACAAATTAGTTGGTGCGGGAGGCGAGGCAATTCTTGAAATCCGGTAGGGAAATGTCAATCGTGCATAAGACTTTGCCTTTGACGCATCAAAGGTGAAGATAGGTCCATCTCAAGCTTATGGTTTGATGAAAGAGATTGTTGGGGTTATGAAAATGTTGGTGCCACCGTCACGCATTTTAGGAACTGGAATAGGGATTTGAAAGAAGGCATTGGGAAGAAAGATGCCCAGACATTATCGACAAGTTTAAGGCAAAGAAGGAAGAAATTGGGTCTTTTTATTACGAATATGACATCGATTCATCGAGTCACTTGACCAAGCTGTTTTGGGCTGATCCAATAGGCCGCAGAAATTATGACGTATTTGGTGATGTTATATCATTTGATGCTACGTTTGGTACAAATAAGTAAGTGATATTCAATGTTTTAGATTATGCATCAATCATATATTGGCTATTGCGAGTGATTTTCTTTATATTTCTAATCATTAGGTACAATATGGTTTATGTACCATTCTGTGGCATTGATAACCACAGGAAATGTGTAACATTTGCAGCAGGACTTCTATCAAAGGAAGATATTCCTCATTACACATGGGTTTTCCAGTCCTTTCTAAAGGCTATGGGTCGTGAACCACTCTGTTTAATCACAGACCAATGTCCTGCCATGAAATAGGCAATACCTGCTGTTTTCAGTACTGCAAGGCATCGTTGGTACATGTGGCATATCATGAACAAACTACCAACAAAGGTGCATTTTCTTAAAAATCTTGAAAATTTTGTTTGACACTGTTCTCCTGGATACAATAGCTACTTTATCTATTTGTAACTCAGTGTACATTAGCTATTGTAACTAAGTGTACACTAGCTAGTTATCTTAGTGAACACTAGCTGTGTTGCTAGTGTAACCTAGTGTACACTAGCTAGTGTACACTAGCTATGTTTATCAGCATTGGCTAATGTAAACTAGCTAGTTTCACTTAGTGTACACTCGATTGTTATCTAGTGTACACTAGCCAAATGCCTTAGGCAGCAGGACAAAGTATTGGGCCAAGCCCTTGTGCACACTAGCTGTTGTAACTTAATGTACACTAGCTAGTGATCTAGTGTACAATAGCTAGTTTTCTTAGTGTACACTAGCTGTGTACACTAAGAACACAATTCATTCTTATTAGGTACACTAGTTAGTTTATCTAATGCATTCAATATACTTATTACAATATTGACTTGCATTCTTATTGATTGTTATCATGTTTATCATTTGTGAAGGTTGGTCCACATTTGTGCAAGGAGTTGGATTTTATGTCAAAGATAAAAGAATATGTTTGGAATGAAAATATAGATGCATCAGAATTTGAAGAGGGCTGGAAATCTATTATGGAAGAATATGATTTAAACAATAATGAGTGGTTAAGAAGTATGTTTGAGAACAGGAGTTATTGGATTCCTTCATATTTCAGGGATGATCCTTTGTTAGGTATACTGCGTACAACTTCATGGTCAGAGAGTGCAAATGCATTTTTTGGCAAGTATAGCATGGAGAAGGACACATTGACAGAGTTTTACGTCCGTTTTGAGACGGCAATGGAGAAGCAGCGTAACACCAACAAAAGATTAAATTATGAGTGTTTGACACAATTGCCAAAAGCAGAGACTCCTCTGTTGATTGAGAAAGATGCTGCGGAGATTTACACGCGCGATATATTTTATTTGATTCAAGATGAAATTAAGGAAAGTTGTTATAATGTGGGGATGAAGTCTATGACCTCCGTTGATGATTCTTATAAGATTTTGGTTTTGACAGATAGTAAATTGAAAGGAAAAGAATTTGAGGTATGTGATTTTTTTTACCAAGTGTTGTTTCAAATAGCATTGCAATTTGTTTATAGTACATGCAGACTTATTAGTTACTAAATATTTATGCAGGTGAAGCACATGATAGGAACTAACCACATAGATTGTTCATGTAAGCTTTTTGAGAGAGTTGGGATTTTGTGCAGGCATGCTTTTTTTGCCTTAAAACTGGATAGTGTAAATAAGATTCCTAGAGATCATGTACTTAATCGCTGGATGAAGAATGTTGAGCGTCGAGCATCATTAGTGACAGTGGCTGGTGTATCAGAGGACTGTGCAAAAATGGGTGCATTTGGTGACAAGTTGAATGATATTTGGTTAAATTTCAATGCAATCATGGGATTAGCAGGTAAGGACATCAATGATATGGATCATGTTGAAAAGGTTTTGAAGGATTTGAAACATGAGTTACATGATCGGAGAGGAACAAATGTTGTTCCCAAGAATAAGGTTGTTATTGAGAGTTTAATTGGCGCAGTGATTCCAGATGATATCACAGTCAAGCCTCCCAATGAAGCTCGTAACAAAGGGTGTGGGAGGAAGAGGATTATGAGTGCCCCGGAGAAGTCAATCATCGAAAAGCAAAGAACTAAGAGATTATGCGGGTATTGTAACAAAATGTGTACTCATGACAAGCGTAATTGTCCAGAAAAGGATAAGAATTTTGATAATAATGTTGATAATAACGATGATGATGATAGCGAATAATTTGGTTATAATTTTTGTTATTGGATAATGATTTTTATGTTTTTTTTTCATTTAATTATAGATATTATATTTATTATTGAATATAAGAAAAAAGGTCTACCTGTTAATATTTGTTTGACAGTGTATTTATATACACTAGCTAGTTAGGTAGTGTGTGAAATGCAATTGGATACACTAGCTAGTTTAGCTTCTGTACCTAATAAATCATTTAAATAATAACTGTGTACATTAGATAAAATAGCTAGTGCACAGTAGCTAGTGTAACTTAGTGTACACTAGCCAAATTGCTTAGGCAGCAGGACAAGGCTTGGGTCAATACCTTGTGTACACTAGTTTGTTATCTATTGTAAACTTGATTTGTTGTTAGTGTCAAGGCCAAGGCATTGGCCTTGGCTACGCCAAGGCATCAGCCATGGCCTTGGCTATGCCAAGGCATCAACCTTCGCTAAGTACACTAGCTATATATATAGTGTACACTAGCTATGTACATAATGTACACTAGTTATTTAGTTGGATCATGTCATTGTTTAGTTTACAATAGCATTTCTAACTTAGTGTACACTAGCTATTTGTAACTTAGTGTAAACTAACTATGTGTAGCTATATAGAGCACACTAGATATTTATCTAGTGTAACTTAGTGTACACTATTTATACTAATACTTTCTTTAATTTAGTTGTTGAAAACCTTTTATTGCAGTCTGTGTTTCTTTTGTTTGTTGAAAACATTTAATTTGGTTCTCATTTGAGCAGCATCCTATGTGGGGTCATACTCTAATAGGAACCATAGGAACCATTATCACCATTGGATTAGAAAACGATCAACGTTCCGTAAAATTTTGAGGGTGACGCTTAAACCAACACACCGCTCATAGCGTCGTCCTTCACACACAAACACCAAAAACAAACACTAGGGCTTCACGAGAAAAATCCCTAGGGCTCCGACGAAATCAAAATCAAGCTGCGATGACGAAACAAGACGCTCTAGTAGACTACCATTAGCGGCAATGCAAAAAAAAGAAAACAAAGAGAAGTTGTATTAACTTCTAGGAATCTACCCCGTTTACAACACTATCTTGAATCCGAATTTGGCAAAGAGGATGCCGCCGGTCCTTCTTCTTCAATATCAAAGAAACTCCAACTCAAGGTACTTCTAGGAATTTCAAGCTTCTATGTAAAACTTGTGTACACTATATAATTATACAAAGGTACAAGAAGAGGTTTCGCATAGCCAAGGCCATGAATTGCCCTTGCGTCTACACTATCTAATTAAAGGTACACTATCTAACTAGAAAAGTATACACTTTCCAAGGCAAAGTCCAAAAACAAGGCCTTGGCATGTCTAAGGTCATGGACACAAAGGCAAATTATACAAGTGTTCAAAAATTCACTTATTACTAGTATCTATAGCAGCGTAGAAACAAGTTTGAATTTCAAGTTGCTATATGTAAAACTTGTGTACACTATCTAATTATACGGTTTATTCTTTTCTTGATCCATAAGCCTTGCAATAAGAAGGCATCAAAGCCAACACCCGACAAGAAGGAATCTCCCGACAAGAAAGAGAGGAAATCAAGAAAAACCGTTTCAAAATATGACTACCAAAAATCAAGAATAAAGAGGCAAAATCACAAAGATTGGTGGAAGCCGGCACAATGACGCATTATCTCCTCCTCAAATTCAGTGGTTAGAGTCTAACGGGCTAAAATCACTTCTTCACTTCAAAATCACAAGTCTAACTCACAGAATAGGCTACTATTTCATCAAAAACTACAACCACAATGATGACGTAATAACCTTAAGCAACGAAGACAAGCTTTCTCATGACGAGGAGGAGGTAGAACGCATTTTGGGTCTACTAAGGGTGAGAGGAAAATAGAGTTTCCTCTTAAAGATAGAAAGCTTATAAATCATAGGAGACAGAGTGGAGGGCACAGTTTGCCAATGATGAAGAAGTGACCCAGCCATGGTTAATTCCCCCCCATTAGCATTGTGAAAAAAATTAAGGGGAGCGAGGATGCAAATGGTTTGTTCAAGATGAATTTCATGATAATTATGTCAAATGTATTGATAGCACAACAGGCAGGTAGCTTTGTTAGTCAAGAATTGCTTGATTCCAATGTTGACTTCAATGAATGCACACAATATAACTAGTGTGCGTATGCCATTAATCAACTGAAGCTTGCAAGGCTTAGATGGAAAGAAAACAGCTATTTTACTGGATCGCTGGCATTTTTAATTGTAAGTGATTTACTTGAATTATCTTATTTCTTTATAGCTGCTCCCTTATTGAATCTAACATATGTTGATTGTTTTTTTTGTAGTTGCTTTACCTTGATCGTGTGGAGCAACAAGGTGCTCCAGTTGTTAGAAGGACTTGCCCTGCATATCAAGCATGGACTACCGAACTGATGGCACAGAGAGAAAATTTTGAAATGGAAAAAGATTTGATAGGAAAGGGTAAAGTACAGGAGATTAACCTTAATCATAGCCAAGAAGACCAACAACAAGAACAGCCCCAACAACAAGAGGTAAAATATTTACACTTATATACATTAGCTACTTATCTACTGTGTATAAAGTCTATTGATCATTATTGACAAGTGAAATTTTTTTCTCAGTAAATCTATTGAAATTTCATCCACAAATCTCTTAAATATTTCAGGACAATATCAAGAATCTTGAAATTTGTGCTGAAAACTTGAAGCATGGACTGGCTGAATATATCAAAGCCCTTAATACTTGTCTTGCAACGGACCCAGAGGATAAGCGTATTGTCCATATTGACCTAGCAGTACGGGAGTTTGTTAGGAAGCAAGACAGCTGACAAATTGTAGTATTATTTTGTTATGTTGGATACATTTTTATTTTTACAAATGTTTCTATTTTGTCCATTTTACATCCATATTGACCTACCTGTTAATATTTGTTTGACAATGTATTTATATACACTAGCTAGTTAGGTAGTGTGTGAAATGCAATTGGATACACTAGCTAGTTTAGCTTCTGTACACTAGCCAAATTGCTTAGGCAGCAGGACAAGGCCTTGGCCAATACCTTGTGTACACTATCTTGTTATCTATTGTACACTTGATGTGTTGTTACTTGTTAGTGTCAAGGCCAAGACATTGACCTTGGCTATGACAAGGCATCAGCCATGGCCTTGGCTATGCCAAGGCATCAACCTTCGCTAAGTACACTAGCTATATATATAGTGTACACTAGCTATGTAGATAATGTACACTAGTTATTTAGTTTGATCATGTCATTGTTTAGTTTACAATAGCATTTCCAACTTAGTGTATAATAGCTATTGTAACTTAGTGTACCCAAGTTATTATGTCTTTTTTTGTAATTTAGCTAGTGTACACTAGATAAAGTAGCTAGTGTACCCAAGTTACTCTATCCTATTTTATAAATTTGCTAGTGTACATTAGATAAAGTAGCTAGTGTACCCGGAGTTAATCATTCTATTTTATAAATTTGCTATTGTACATTAGATAAAGTATCTAGTGTACACTAAGTTACTACTTCATTAAACATTTCATTAAATAAAGGAGTACAATAGAAATCAACATCTAACAGTTTATGTTAAATAACCATCTGTATTCTCTATTAACTAATGTACCCAAGATATCACTTCAATAACAACTGGGTACTTTAGATAAATAGCTAGTGTACCCTATTGATTTTGGACGTCAAATGATAGGCAATTAACTTATTCTAGATGTGTAGTAGCTAGGTAGCTAGTGCACACTAGCTAGATGTCTTTGAACTTGGCTTGTATCCGATAAAATGTGTTGGCCTTGGCCTTGTTATAGAGATTTTAGATGTCAAAGGATAGATAACCAAAAGAATATCAACATAAATACCAAAATTTTATTTACACCCTCTAGTATCCAACATAACAAGATTCTAAAAGTAACATAAAATACATGTCTAATTTTTTTTTAGGATTTTTGTTTTTTCTTCGCCTTATCACAATGTGTTGCTGCTGATTTAACAACTCTTTCTCTATTTTCATTGGTTTGATATTTAAGCATTGCAAAGAGGTATCTCTTTCTTAACTTCAGAAGTTGCTTGTTTTGATCAACCTGGTAGAAAGGAAAATAGGAAAAAGATTAGAAGAAGTTGTTTGTTTTCTTCAGTTAAATAAATCTTTAAAGCAAAAAATTCTTACCCCTTCTCTTTTAAAACCAGCATTCCAGTTTTTGAGTCCACCACCTTTGTATGTCTCAAGGTGTCTCATTACGAATATTGCACAGTCAACATGATTTCTTTGTGTCCTCCACAACATAGCTAGTCGGCAAACATTAAATGACAGAATTGCGTCTGCTTTTAACTGGTTATGGGGTTCTAAATACTGACTAAAATGGTTTTTCTGCACAAAATAAAAATAAACATTAAGCTAATAGCAAGTGTATAATATATATTTAATTTTAAACAAAATAAGCTAAGTCGGGTGTTTAGATTTGTGTAGGATAGGCAAATAAGTATTAAGAATTTAAAAATATGCATACCAGTTGTGTTAGAGGGCCCGAGTACTTGTCAAACTCCCCTAAGATACTGTTGTCAAGGATATCCAAAGAATTTGCCTTGAAATCAAAGACAACAACATAGAAGTACGCATGGGCAAGGATTGCAAACATTACCTGACATATTTAGATAAACAAATATAATAAGCAAATGTGAAATTTTGAAATAACAATCACACTTATAAATATGTAGCTGCCTAGGTTTTATTACCAAATCATAGTCATTGATTGTTTTTGTTGGGTTATTCTTCAACAACGTATCCATCTCGAAAGCAAAATCTTCATACTTACCCTCAGGCCTGGTGGCATTATAAAACTGTGATATGACATATACATAACAAATGAGTTATAGTGATATTGTAGTATACGTGAATGAATGTCACTAAGGTGATTTAGTTAAGCATATTACCATTACTTGTGGTCCACAAAAGAGACGCAGAGGGCTTTCAGGTGCCTAATACTTTTCAAAATCGTTTAGGACTTCACACCAAATACTTAACAATGAATATTCAACCTCTTTACCAGGAAGCATGGTCTGGAAACTTTCAAAAAGACCATGGACATCATTTTTGGAATAATAAATGAAAATCCTGTAGAAAATAAGGTAATTAGCTACTGCTCCTTCAACTATGAACTCTAGGTACATTAGATGCACAGCTAGTGTGCACACTACAACCTCATGTTTTTGAAGGACAGGTTGCTTGAACTAAATAAATAGCTAGTGTACACTAGCTATGTGTATCAGCCTTGGCTAAGTACAATATCTAGTGTAACTTCGTGTACACCTGCTAGTGCCAAGGCCAGGGCATCAACTTTGGTTACGCCAAGGCTTCAGCCATGGCCTTGGCTTTGCCAAAGCCTCATCCTTGGCTAAGTAGCTAGTGTACACTAGCTGTGTTACTAGTGTACACTAGCCAGTTAACTAGTGTGCACTAGTTAGGTAGTGTGTGCACTAGCTATATATTTAGTGTATACTAGCTATATATATAGTGTACACTAGCTACTTTATCTATTGTACACTAGCTAGTTATCTAGTGTGCACACTAGCTTATGAATAGTAAAGTTAATTTGCTAGTGTGACTAACTTTATTATTACTATGATACTTACATATCATCGTCAGGTTGACCATCTTCAATCCACTTGAAGAGCATGTTTTCATCAGTACTTGGTCTTTCAACAATATCAACTATTCATTGTTTGAAAGGAGACTTCAAAAAAAATGATGGCTCTGAGACGCGTTTATCTGTATTTGGCCGTTCATTTTGTTGAGGTTGATTCTCTTGGCTCTGTGTTGAATCTTGAGTTGACAACAGCAAATCGAAACAAGGAGAAGTTACACCCTTATTTTACTGGGGTTTCATTGTTGTTTCCTCAAGTACCTCTTCATTTTCTTGAGTGTAGATTCAAAGACTGCCATCCGTGCGATTGAAATCACATCAATTTCATCAATCGCATCGTCCGTCGAGATGCTTTTCTTCTCATTTGAAAGTTTTTCTTGAATGTAATGCTAACACCAATGTCAATATCTCTCCAATCTTGGCTATTAAATTCCAAACCGTCAAAGTACGGTGTCTCAGTGAGGCTCGGCGTCAATTGATGCTCCTTTTGTTGGAGAGTTTTCAAAATAAGTCAACAACGAGGATCCTCTATTGTTGTTTTCAACCGATTTAACAAGTCATCGCTTTGTAGTAAGTGAGGGAGTCATCAATGAAAGGTATTGATTCTGTCTCATTCGATGCCTTGGGATTATTGGAGAAATTTGGACATTGGTGTTGAGGAGAGTTTGAGGTTGCGGCCTCAAAAGTCATTGAGAGAGGTCCGGCCGTGATTGTCAAGTTATCTTGTGTTGTGGTGAGTGGAGAATCTAAAGTTGGATCGAGGAAAGGCTTGGTGTTGTGTCTGGTCTGAATTTTGCTTTTGGGGTTGGTAAGGTGGTGTGAAAGGAGAGTCAACAGATTGAGCTTGAGCTTGCGATTGAGAAAACTGAGAACTGAAAAGCTGATTTATTTCATTGTTCAGTTGCTCCACACACTGCCTCTCGAATCAATCGCAACACATGTATTGTATGCTTAGGCATAGCCTGCCGATTGCCCCTTTCAGATCCTCACCGTAGCCACAAGTTTTAACATTGGATCATTGTCCCCCGAAACATTTAATGCACTGCATTTGACATTGGGTACACTAAATAACTTAGGTGAGACTAGCTATCAGAATCTTAATTGTACACTAAATAACATCGATCATTGTCCTGAACATTTAACTTAGTGTTCACTAAGTTACAATAACTAGCTAGTGTACACTAGCTACGTGGTATCAAAGATTGGCTAATGCAAGCTAGCTAGTTTAACTTAGCGTACACTCGATAGGAAATTCACGGCTAGTGTTCACTAACCGTGAACACTAGCTATGTAGACGCATTGGCTAATGTAAACTAAGTTACAATAACTAACTAAGTTACAATAACCAGCTAGTGTACACTAGCTATGTGTACCAAAGATTGGCTAATGTAAACTAGCTAGTTTAACTTAGCTGTACACAACTAGTGTTCACTAAGTTATAATAACTAGCTAGTGAACACTAGCTATGTGTATCAGACATTGCTAACGTAAACTAGCTAGTTTAACTTAGTGTACACCGATAGTTATCTAGTGTACACTAGCCAAATGCCTTAGGCAAACTAGTGTTCACTAAGACAACATAGCTAGTGTTCACTAAGTTACAATAACTAGCCAAAAGTGTATCAACATCATTGACTAAGTAAGCTAGCCATTACACTCAAATATTTTTATCAAAATAAACAAGAAATATAAAATTTAAGAAAGAAAACAAACTAAGTAAATTATTATAAATACAATTACAAAAAAAAAAAAAAAAACAACAACAACAACAGGTTCCTAATTCCCATCATTAACTTATTTCATAGTTCAGAGTCCCCTAATTCCCATCATCGACTTCGTCATATGCCGCTAGTGCGATGTCTTTGTTCCATGGATATTTCTCCATACGAAGAAATAGATCCTAAATGAATAGCATGCGCAAAGAGTTGGTCCCAAGTCAAGGTTCTTGTTGGAAAGCTCCTTTGGGGGCAGAATGGGCATTGCAATTTATTTTCCCCATTATAGAGGAGAAAACGCCCATTTTGGATTGATCGCTTGTGCCTTGCAACTTTTTGCTCCATGGTAAACTCTCTGTTAACCCTAGGCGGAACCCTAGGCAGAACATCCACATTATTATCTACATATTCAACCTCCTCAGGCTGAAACCCTAAATCAGAATCAGAACTTTCATCCTGCTGAGCTTGGTTGTTGTTGTTGTTGTTATTCATTTTGAGAAATTTGATTTTTTTTTGTTGTGATGGTAGGAGTGGTGGTGTATGGTATTTATATAGGCTGAGTACTTTGAATTCAATGCATTTAATGCAGTCAAAAAAGTTGAATTCAATGAATTCAATGTAGTCAAAAAAGTTGAATTCAATGAATTCAATGCACTTACAAATATCACATTTAATGGTTTTTTTGGAAGGTTATGTTTGAATTCATTTATGATTGATCTGAAAACTAGGACATTGGGTTTTCAGATAAAGCATTTATTTATTGTTGACTACTTCCTTCGTCCTATTCAAAAAGGCATTTTTGTCTAGTGTACACTAGCTAGTTATCTTAGTGTACAATTGCTAGTTATCTTAGTGTACAATAGCTATTTTGCTAGTGTAACTTTGTGTACACATAAAGAGTGTACACTAGCTATGTGTATCAGCCTTGGCTAGTGTACACTAGCTAGTTATCTGGTGTACACTAGCTAGTTATCTAGTGTTCACTATCCAAATGGCTTAAGCGGTAGGACAAGCCCTTGTACACTAGTTGTTGTTTAGCTAATGAATCTAATAAGTTATTTCTAATAATAATTAGGCACACATATAACGTACATTAGCCGAGATGGTTTAGGGAGGACAATTGATTCTAAGTTTTACCTCTTCTTGTTGTTGGTATTGTTTAGGTTGTCCGTGATCTTGTTGTTGTTCTTCTTCTTCTTCTTCTCTTCTTCTTTTCTTCTTCTTTCTTCTTCTTCTTCTTCTTCTTCTTCTTCTTCTTCTTCTTCTTTCTTCTTCTTGGATGGTAATTAAACGTGTTGTCCCCATCCCAATCAAGTTCTTCTCCATTTCATATAACTCCCTTTCCTCCATCGCTTCGTTGTCCAAGCTTTAAAAGCGTGGGAATATTTCAGAACAACTATGGACCCCACTGTCCACACGATCAAGGTAAAGGAACTAAAGCAAAACAAAGCACATATGTTAAATTCAATAGAAGCATTTATGTTGTTCTCTAGATTTAGTATCAAATGGATTGTGCACTTACTACTAAAAATGCCAACGATCCAGTGAAGAAGGCATCTTCTTTCCACTCGACCTTGCCCTCTTCGGCTTCTTTAATCAGATATGCACACCCGTTATATTCCACTCATTAAAATTGACATTGGACCTCAACAAATCCTGCCTCACAAAGCTTGTCGTTTGAGGGGCTATTAAAACATTCGTCATGAGGATGACGTAATTCATCGTGAAAAATCATCCACCTTCTCGTGGTCGTTGTTGATTTTGCGTGACAATTATGGGGCTGACTTTTCATGGAAACTCAACGTCTTCATCGTTGTCAAACAGGGATCTCCAATTTTTTTCCCTATCAGCATTTTTCTTTTTGATGTCATCCAGTACCATTTCTTTGCTTTCATCATTTTCTTTCTTCTTCATTTTATTGGGTATAAAAATTTCCCTATCACCCCTTGGCAAACCAAGTATCCGCTGCACATCTTCTTCAGTCACAGGGAGCTCATCTCCATTTTCTAATGTTACTATGTTATCATTTGCATTGTAGTTGTTGATAACATAGTAGCCTATCCTGTGGGCTAGATTGGTAAACTTGAAATGAGAAAGCTCTTCAAATCCGTTAAGTTTTAACCAATCCATTTGAGCTGAATTTAATTTAGACAGTGCTTCCAAGAGCCTTCTCGGGCTGCCTCTAATTTTTGATTTTTTATAGTCATATTTGGAATGGGTTGCCCTTGATTTCCTCTGTAATGTTTCTGTAGAATGCTTTGAAAGCTGTTTCTTGCTACGTTTCTTGGGAGATGCCTGCATATAAAAAACAATTAAGTGAATACTTTTTGAAGAGAG
The DNA here is from genome assembly GCA_022495995.1 of Adenophora triphylla var. japonica. Classification (NCBI taxonomy): domain Eukaryota; kingdom Viridiplantae; phylum Streptophyta; class Magnoliopsida; order Asterales; family Campanulaceae; genus Adenophora; species Adenophora triphylla. The sequence goes on along the minus strand of JAFEMH010000043.1, from coordinate 1,247,572 downwards.
TACATTAGATAAAGTAGTTAGTGTACACTAAGTTACTATTTCATTAAACATTTCATTAAATAAAGGGGTACAATAGAAATCAACATCTAACAAATATTAAATAATAACCGTGTACACTAGATAAAAATAGCTATGCACACTAGCTAGTGTAACTTATTGTACACTAGCCAAATGGCTTAAAGTGCCAGACAAGGCCTTATGGTTCACCATGCCGGGTACATTAGACAAAGTAGCTAGTGTACCCAAGTTAATCTGCCCTATTTTATAAATTTGCTATTGTACATTAGGGTAAAGTAGCTAGTGTACATTAAGTTACTATTTCATTAAACATTTCATTAAATAAAGGTACAATAGAAATCAACATCTAACAAATATTAAATAATAATCGTGTACATTAGATAAAATAGCTAGTGTACACTAGCTAGTGTAACTTAGTGTACACTCAAAATCAACATCTAACAAACCATTAAATAATAACTGTGGTACATTAGATAAAATAGCTAGTGCACACTAGCTAGTGTGTAACTTAGTGTACACTAGCCAAATGGCTTGTGCAACAGGATAAGGCCTCGTCAATACTCAGGTTTACCATGCCGAGTACATTAGTCAAAGTAGCTAGCGCATACCCAAGTTAACTGTCCTATTTTATAAATTTGCTATTGTACATTAGGTAAAGTAGCTAGTGTACACTAAGTTACTATTTCATTAAACATTTCATTAAATAAAGGGTACAATAGAAATCAACATCTAATGCTATTAAATAATAGTCACAGACATTAGATAAAATAGCTAGTCTAACACTAGCTGAAAGCGTAAATTAGTGTACACTAGCCAAATGGCTTAGACAGGACAAGGCCTTGGCCAATATCTTGTGTTCACCATGTCAAGTACATTAGACAAAGTAGCTAGTGTACCCAAGTTAATCTGTCCTATTTTATAAATCCGCTATCAGTACATTAGATAAAGTAGCTAGCGTACACTAAGTTACTATTTCATTAAACATTTCATTAAATAAAGGGGTACAATAGAAATCAACATCTAAATACCATTAAATAATAACTATACATTAGATAAAATAGCTTAAAGAACACTAGCGAAAGTGTAACTTAGTGTACACTAGCCAAATGGCTTAGGCAGCAGGACAAGGCCTTGCCCAATACCTCGTGTTTACCATGCTGAGTACATTAGATAAAGTGGATACATTTTTATTTTTAACAAATGTCTCTATTTTGTCCGTTTTACATCCATAATTGACCTAACTGTTAATATTTGTTTGACAAGGTATTTATATACACTAGCTAGTTAGGTAGGTGTAGAAATGCACATGGATACACTAGCTAGTTTAGCTTCGTACTCCAATAAATCATTTAAATAATAATCTGTGTACATTAGATAAAAATAGCTAGTGCACGTAGCTAGTGTAACTTAGTGTACACTACCAAATTGCTTTGTGCAGCAAAGCAGACAAGGCCTCACAATACCCTCACACACCAGGTGTTTACCTACATGTCATGCACATTAGTAAAAGTGCAGCTAGTTGTACTCCAAGTTTAATCATTCTATATTTAAGTAAATTTGATATATTGTACATTAGGTAAAGTAGCTAGTGTACACTAAGTTACTATTTCATTGGAAACATTTCATTAAATAAAGGTACAATAGAAATCAACATCTAACGTCATATTACAATAATAACCGTGCACATGTAAGCATAAAAATAGCTTAGCGTAATAACACTAGCTTTTATGAATTAGCGCACACTAAGGCCAAATGGCTAGGGTACAGACAAGGCTCTTGGCCAATACCTTGTGTTCAGGTCTACGCCGGTACATTAGACAAAGTAGCTAGTGTACGGACCAAGTTAATCCGCCCTATTTTATAAATTCCTCTGCTAGTGTACATACTAGGATGTTAAAGTAGCTAGTGACTGCAAAGTTAATCATTGGTCTCGTCCTATTTTATAAATTTGCTATTGTATGCATTAGATAAAAATAGCTAGTGTACATATTAATCGAGTTACTACTCATTAAACATTTCATTAAATAAAAACAGCCAAATATTACATAATAACTCAGTGGTAACATTAGATAAAAATAGCTAGCGAACACTCAGCTAGTGTTAATTAGCGTGACACTAGCCAAATGGCTTTAAAAGAGGACAAGGCCTTGGTCAATACCTTGTGTTCACCCAACAGAGTACATTAGATAAAGTGGATATAAAAAAAATAATGTGTGTAAATTTACTCTATCTATTCGATGGTTAATACTTTGGGTGGGCAGAGATTTTCCATCAGCCTCGAGGAAGAAGAAGCAAATGACACCCAAAGAATATCTTCTATGTTTCACAAAGTCTCGGGCTGGGCTTTTCCGCCGCTTTCGCTTTCGACACCCGCCCTTGATTCTTTGTGTTAAGCAAACTAGTTTTGATGGTTGGAGTGAATTTTCTTCTTCGCTGTTGTCCCAAACTTGTCTCAACGTCGCATCTTCCGGCATCATGTGTCTATCAAACATTCTCCCCGATTAACACACAAATAAAGGCTGTTAGCAGGAGTCATTATATCACACTCAATACGCTAAGCATAGCTAGTGTTTAGAACTATTTTAAAACATACATTAGGGTGGCAATATAATTTATGCAATTCAACCAAAGAGTTACTGTTACTTATCTTATCATCAGTCTGGGTACAATGATTGATCTTTCTAAATTCTTATGACTTCGATTCAACACTCTTCTTTAATGCAAATTCTTTTTTAATTTTTTGCTACTGTGGTCATTGATGATGTTTGTTGTTCCTCTTTCCTCTTTCCCTTGTGTTTCGATGAAAGGTAATAATATAAAAACACACAAAAGAGTTGAAAATAAAATGAGAACCAAATTATGTACACTCAAGCTAGTCTGTCTTAGTGAACACTAGTCAACGTGTTTGCTTAGGCCGAACAACATCTACGTGCTAGTCACAGCTGTGAACATAAACAAGTAGACACTCAGCCTAGCGTACACTAGCTATGTATAAGATCAAAAGGAAACAAAATAGTCATTCACACAAATTAGGTACAATAAAAAGAATAGACAGTGAACAAAGGTGCTAACCATCATTACAAGTCACCCTTACCTTCCTTAATCTCACCCCAGCCTATCACCCATCGCTAATTTAAACTAGCTAGTTTAACTTAAATACATCTAGATACGCTGTGCTAGTTTAACTTAATGTAAACTAGCTAGTTTTTAACTTAGTGTACATTAAATAGTGGAACATAGTGTACACTAGCTAGCGTACACTAGCTACGTATAAGATCAAAAGGAAACAAAATAGTCATTCATACAAATTAGGTACAAATATATGACAATTTAATTATGTTCTTGAAATTCTAAAATTTACTGACCACCATTAATAATATTATCAACAACAACTTTTAGAATTTCATGAACATGATTAATCTCTCATAAATTTGTGATCAAAGTTCAACAAAAAGTCAAATGGGACAAATTTAGGGACGAAGAGAGTAAATAATATGATAAAATTAAGGGACATTAGTTTAATCTTTTAAATATCTTTTTGTATATATCTTAGGATCTGGTCAGAATCTTCTAGAATGGGATTATAAATGAGTTGGATACAGTGTACCATCAACAATTCCTTATCTAGAATGTAAACTAGCTAGTTTAACTTAGTGTACACTATTTGCTAGTAATAGTGTTTAGTAAAAAAAAGAAATCGTGCCTTGTACATTATTTTCTTATGTTTACTTGGTTCATGCTATAAATGGTTGAAGCAATATTCAGCACGATATGTAGTTGATGATATGTAATATGATGAAATCACTTTATGGGCTAATGACACTATAGACTTAGATATGGAACTTGAATGTAGAATGGTACTTGAGAAACATGTTAATATTTTGTTGTGAGAAGATGGGCATTGAAGAAGATAATATGTGTGTAAGTAAGAGTGTCTAATATCTTAGAATGATGACAATATGATAGTACATTTGTGTTGTTTGATTTACATAGTGTGCCTAATTCGTTTAGATCATTTGCCTGTTTGAGGATGCCATGATATTTCTAGAAATGGTATTGATTTACAGATTGAGAGTACTCGTAGAAGGAATGGTCATATCACGTCACGCGAAGAAATTGAGTGTGTGTTTTGTGGTGTTTGTGTGTGCAACGGTTGAGAAGGATGATATTTATATGTTCGTAAAAGATTTTACTATTTTGCCCTTCTCAATAATTTCAAAAATGTTGTCCAAAATGTTTAATCATTGATTTTGTAATCCAAAGGATAATGGTTCTTATGGTTCTCACATAATTTAGTTCGCATTATAATAACTATATATATATATATATATATATATATATATATATATATATATATATAGATAGAGAGAGAGAGAGAGAGAGAGAGAGAGATGTGTAATAAACGTATGTAGATAAGAGAGAGAGAGAGAGAGAGAGAGAGAGAGATGTGTAATAAACGTGCACATGTCTAATAAATAATTAATCTATTTTTGGTAAAATTAATAAATAAAGTTGTATTAAATAGTTTTACAGAAATACATTTGCTTATATTTAAAAGTCAATTTTTTGTTTTATTTTACATGCTAGGCATGTTATATATTTATTAAAACACTACATATTAATGTATATACATTATTTGAATATTTCCTGCTAATATTTATTTATAAGATTTTTTTTTTATTACATGTGATATATTTCCCTTATTTATCTTTTCTATCTATATATATATATATATATATATATATATATAAATATATACATTAAACTAAGAAATGAAATGTATCTCCTTGATTAAATAAAATCAATGCTTCTGGTTTACACATATTTTGAAAATGAAAACAGAAGGCATAAATCTGAACATATATTCTGTTATTTACACACAAAACACAAAACGTAACTAATAGAAAATATCCTTTCTACGACAATTCTACCAAACACAAAATCTTATATCTTATGGCATCCTCGAACAATGTAACAAAATAATATGTTCTTTATTTAAAAAATGTTGATCACATAAGCAATGATAATAGTGTACATGTTCTATGTGCATAGCACTATGTATTTGCTTAATGCATTAAAACAACTGTTTTAACTAAATACTTTACTATACTGTGTACTTTAAATACATAACTATTACATATCTATACTAGTTTAGACATAATAATGTGCTTTCTCAGCTAATTTTAGCTTAAAAGACATATAGCTCCAATACAGATCAAACTCATAGAAGGGACAATCATGCACATCTAGCACCAATATCTCACTATTGAGTTTCTGTGACTGCTCCTTGATAGCCAGGTCATGTCTCGATATTTCCTTCCTTGAAGCAAAAATACATTTATGCCAAATTGTTGAAGCATTTAGGTATACGTATTGTACCTAATTTATCACTATAAAACTTTTTTTGTGTAAACAATTAAAGATTAATCATGTTCATGAAATTCTAAAAGCTATTGTAATATATTATATGGTGAATCTAGGAAATTTATAACTAGAAATGTCAGTCTAAGAATATACTTTTCAATATGCTAGTTTGTAGGTTTTTTATGTGACTAGTTGCTGATATGTCAACATAGCTGTTATAGTATGTTAATATATTATGCCTAATGTGTGTCTATTGTACCTAATTTGTGTGAATGACTATTTTGTTTCCTTGATCTTATACATAGCTAGAACTAAATGCAACAATAGTCTAAGACTAGCTAGTTACATAATTTGGTTTTTTTATTTTCAACGTAGCAAACAAAAGATCCATAAAACAAGTGTGAAAAAATTTCAATAAACTAAAAGCCAAAAATAAGAAACCTTTGGTTATTGCATAAAACTAATGTATTATAATATAAATAGTGTTAGTGTATATGTTATATGACTTTCTAACTCTTATGTTTAATCGGAGATGTCAATGGAAGATGAGACAGTGGAGAAGTCACTCAACCATCAAAAAGCTAGCTTCAAAAGAAAGCGGTGTCAAACATGAAGTGACCATCTTTTTAAAAAATCTCAAAGTATTAACCATAGAGTAAATTTACACACATTATTTTTATATCCACTTTATCTAATGTAGCTATAGCCAGGCCTTGTCTATTAGCCATAGTGGCACACTATCTAATGTAGTTTTATCTAATGTTTTATATTTAATATATATATGTATGTTGTAATGAAATTATAAAATTAGACTAGCTACTTTTCTAATGTAATTAATCAGTTACTTTTTATAATCCCTATGTTAAGATTTCTAATTGTTTAGTGTATTCTATTTTGCTAATGTACAATTATATTTTAATGACATGTTAGATTTTTTATTATAAAAATATAATAGTAGTGTACTAGCTATTTAGTACAACTTAGATTTCGCTACTTTATAATGTACTAGCTGAATATTAAGTACAAGCTAGTGTAATATATATCTAATGTACATAATTTAAATGTTTATTAAAGTAACTAGTGTTTTATTGTAATTTAATAAATGTTGATAGTATAAACTAACATTATATAATGTACGACAAAATAGAAACAGTTAAAAATATGTATCACATGTACTCGTGGTACACAAAATCAAAGCCATTTGCTAGTGTACACTAGCTACTAGCTATTTATCTAATATTACACTATTATTTTATTTAATGTAGCAATTATATTTATTATCTAATGTACCCCTTTATTTAATGAAATGTTTAATGAATTAGTAACATTTAAGTGTACACCTTTCAGCTCTTCCTATATCTAATGTACAAATAGCAAATTTATAAAATAAAATAGAGCACAGTTAACTTGGGGTATCTTCACTAAAACTCACTTTGTCTAATTTACTGGGCATGATGAACACAAGGTATTGCCCAAGGCCTTGTCCTGTTGCCTAAGCCATTTTGGCTAGTGTACACTAACTACTTTATCTAATGTACCTATGTTTATTATTTAATGACCTATTAGATGTTGATTTCTATTGTACCCCCTTTATTTAATGAAATGTTTAATGAATTAGTAACTTAGTGTACACTAGCTACTTTATCTAATGTGCAATAACAAATTTATAAAATAAAAAATAGGGCCAGTTAACTAAATGGGTACACTAGCTACTATATCTAATGTACAATAACAAATTTATAAAATAAAATAGGACAAATTTAACTTAGGTCAAATCACTGAGCTACTTTATCTAATGTACAATAGATAAGGTATTGACCATGGCCTTGTCACTGCTTGCCACTAAGCAAATGGCTCCAGTGTACGCTGGCTACTTTATCTAATGTACACTAGCTATTTATTTTAATGATTGTTTAGATGTTTGATTTCTATTGTACCCCTTTATTTAATGAAATGTTTAATGAATTAGTAACTTAGTGTACGCTTAATTCTACTATATCCTAATGTACAATAGCCAAATTATATAAAAATAAAATAGGACAGATTAACTTGTGTACACTAGCTACTTTATCTAATGTACATTAGATAAGGTATTGACCATGGCCTTGTCACGCTGCCTACCTAAGCAAATGGCTAGTGTACACTAGCTACTTTATCTAATGTACACTAGCTATTATTTAATGAATCTTTAGATGGGGTATTGATTTCTGTTATTGTACCCCTTTATTTAATGAAATGTTTAATGAATTAGTAACTTAGTTATTACAGCTAGCTTTTTACTATCTAATGTACTCTCTTTGCAAAAAAGTATTCACTTAGTTGTTTTTTATATACGGGCGTCTCCCAAGAAAGCGTAGCAAGGAACGGCTTTCACGGCATTCTCCGAGAAACATTGAAGAGGAAATCAAGGGCAACCCATTCCCAATATGACTATAAAAAGTCAAAAATTAGAAGCAGCCAGAGAAGGCTCTTTGAAGCACCTTATCCAAGTTAAATTTCACTCAGAATAGATTGGTTAAAGCTTAACGCATTTGAAGAGCTTTCTCATTTCAAGTTTACCAAGTCCTAGCACATGCGGGATAGGATACTATTGTTTATCAACAGCAACTACAACTGCAAATGATAACATAGTATCAATTAGAAAATGGAGATGAGCTCCCTGTGACTGAAGAAGAGGTGCAGCGGATACTTGGTTTGCGGAGGGGTGATAGGGAAATCCTTATTCCCACTAAAATGAAGAAGAAAGGAAATGATGAAAGTCGGCCCCACAATAGGGAGAAAAAATTGGAGATCCCAGGTTTGACAAGCGATAAAGAAGTTGAATTTCCATGGAAAGTATTGCCCCATGATCATCAACGCCATTAAAAAATCAACAGACGGCACGAGAGGTGGATGATTTTTTCCACGATGGAGCCTTCGTCATCCTCATGACGACATGTTTTAATAGCTCCTCAAAAAACAAGCAAGCTTTGTGAAGGGCGGGATTTGTTGAGGTCAAATATCAATTTTAATGAGTGTGCACAATATAATTGGTGTGCATATCTCATTAAGGAAGAGCGAAAGAAGGCAAGGTCGAAGTGGAAAGAAGGTGCCTTCTTCAACTGGATCGTTGGCATTTTTAGTAGTAAGTTCACAATCCATTTGATACTAAATCTAGAGAACAATATAAATGCTTCTATTGATTTTAACATATGTGCATTGTTTGCTTTACGGTTCCTACCTTGATCGTTAATGGAGCAAGTGGGGTAGGTATTAAAATGTTCATTCAGAATGTTCCCTGCTTTTAAGGCTTGGACAACGAAAGCGATGGAGGAAAGGAGAATTATTTGAAATGGAGAACAATACTAATTAGGATGGGGACAACACGTTTAAGTTGCCATCCAAGAAGAAGAAGAAGAAGAAGAAGAAGAAGAAGACGAAGAAGAAGAAGAAGAAGAAGAAGAAGAAGAAGAAGAAGAACAAGAAGAAGAACAACAACAACGTGACATCACGGCGGACAAAGTGCTGGACAATACCAACAAGAAGAAGAGGTAAAACTTAGAATCAATTGTACCTCCACTAAACCTATCTGGCTAATGTACGTTATATGTGTGCCTAATTATTATTAGAGAATAACTTATTGCAGGTACATTAGCTAAACAACAACTCAGTTATTACCTGAGGGCTTGTCCTCTTGCCTGAAGCCATTTTGGATAGTGAACACTAAATATACTAGCTAGTGTACACCAACGGATAACTAGCTAGTGTACACTGCAGCGCAAGGCTGGATACACGTAGCTGAGCTGTACACTCTTTATGTGTACGCGAAAGAGTTACACTAGCAAAATAGCTATTATCTGTACACTAAGTAATAACTAGCTATTATGTACACTAAGATAACTAGCTAGTGTACAACTAGACATAAAAATGCCTTTTTGAATAGGACGAAGGAAAGATATCTGTGCCTAATTATTATTAGAAATAACTTATTAGGTACATTAGCTAAACAACAAACTAGTGTACACAAGGGCTTGTCCTCCTCCAAGCCGTAAATGACTGAATTGACCTTCCAAAATGCATTAAATGCCATTAAATTGGCAATAGTGAATTCAATTGAATTCCAACTTTTTGAGCTGAATTGAATTCAACTTTTTTGACTGCCATTAAATACATTGTAATTCATTAGTACTACAGCCTATATAAATACCATACACCACCACTCCTACCAAATCACAACAAAAAAAAGTCAAAGTTTCTCAGAAATGAATAATAACAACTTAACAACCAAGCTCGGCGGGACGAGAAGTTCTGATCCTACTGATGTAGGGTTTCGGCTGAGGAAGTTGAATATGTAGAGTAACTGATATTGTGGCAGCCATGTTCGCCTAGGGTTCTGCCTAGAAACTTAAGAGAATGGACCTTGGAGCAAAAAGTTAGCAAGTCACAAGCCACAAACGATCAATCCAAAATGGGCGTTTTCCCCTCTATAATGGGGAAAATAAATTGCAGATGCCCATTACGCCCCAATGAGTGAGCTTTCCAACAAGAACATTGACTTGGGACCAACTCTTTGCGCATGTGGCTATTCACTCGTGGATCTATTTCTTCGTATGGAGAAATATCCGAGGAGGACAACATATGAGCAGCTAGAGCGGCATGTGGCAGAAGTCGATGATGGGAATTAGGGGTACTACTGAAAACTATGAAATAAGTTAATGATGTGGGAATTAGGGAATCCTGTTGTTGTTGTTGGTTTTTTTTTTTTTTTTTGTAATTGTATTTATAATAATTTACTTAGTTTGTTTTCTTTCTTAAATTTTATATTTCCTGTTTGTTTTGATAAAAATATTTAGATGTAAACCTGGCGCTAGCTTACTTAGCATCAATGTTGATACATTCTTTGGCTAGTTATGCTGTAACTTAGTGAACACTAAGCTGTTGTCTTAGAGAACACTAGCCTAAGGCATTTGGCTAGTATACACCAGAATAACTATCGAGTGTACGCTAAGTTAAACTAGCTAGTTTACATTAGCCAATCTTTGATACACATAGCTAGTGTACACTATCTAGTTATTGTAACTTAGTGAACACTAGTGCTTGTGTTGTACACTAAGTTAAACTAGCTAGTTTACATTAGCCAATCTTTGGTACACATAGCTAGTGTACACTAGCTAGTTATTATAACTTAGCTAGTTATTGTAACTTAGTTTACATTAGCCAATGCTTTGATACACATAGCTAGTGTTCACGGTTAGTGAACACTGCTGCAAACACTATCAGTGTACACTAAGTTAAACTAGCTAGTTTGCATTAGCCAATCTTGATACACATAGCTAGTGTACGCTAGCTAGTTATTGTAACTTAGTGATACACATGGCTAATTAGTGAACACTAAGTTGTTTAGTGTACCCAATGTCAAATGCAATATGTTAAATGTTTCGGGACAATGATCCAATGTTAAAACTTATAGGCTACGGGTGAGGATGCGAAAGGGGCATGGCACGCTATGCCCAAGCATACAATACATGTTTTGCAATTGATTCGGAAAGCGGTGTGTGGGCGAACAATGAAATAAATCGGCTTTTCGGTTCTCGAGTTTCCTCAATCTCAAGCTCAAGCTCAATCTGACTCTCCTTTCACACCACCTTGCCAAACCCAGAAACAAAATTCAGACCAACAGACACAACACCGACCTCTCCTCGATCCAACTTTAGATTCTCCACTCACCACAACACAAGATAACCAACAATCACAGCCAGACCTCCTCGATACATCTTTTGAGCTACAACCACAACCTCTCCTCAACACCAATGTCCAAATTTCTCCAATAATCTCAAGCTGTCAGAATGAGACAGAATCAATACCTTTCATTGATGACTCCCTCACTTACTCATAGTGCGATGACTTGTCAAATCAGTTGAAAACAACAATAGAAGATCCTCGTTGTTGACTTGTTTTGAAAACTCTCCAACAAAAGGAGCATCAATTGACGTGAGCCTCCATGGACACCGTACTTTGACAGTTTGGAATTTAATAGCCAAGATTGCAGAGATATTGACATTGGTATTGAAAATTACATTCAAGACAAACTTTCAAATGAGAAGAAAAGCATCTCAACAGACGATGCAATTGATGAAATTGATGTGGTTTCAATCGCAAAGATGGCTGCTGCTGAATCTCTGACTCAAGAAAATGAAGAGTGTACTTGGCGAAGCAACAATGAAACCCCGGCGTAAGATAAGGGGTGTAACTTCCCCTTCTTTCGATTTGATGTTGTCAACTCAAGATTCAACACGAGCCAAGAGAATCAACCTCGACAAAATGAACGGCCAAATAAAGATAAACGCGTCTCCGAGCCATCGTTTTTTTGAAGTCTCGCTTTCAAACAAAGAATAGTTGATATTTTTGAAAGACCCGACTCTTGATGAAAACATGATCTTCAAGTGGATTGAAGATGGTCAACCTGACGATGATATGTAAGTATCATAGTAATAATAAAGTTAGTCACACCAGCAAATTAACTTTACTATTCATAAGCTAGTGTGCACACTAGATAACTAGCTAGTGTCACAAATAGATAAAGTAGCTAGTGTGCGCTATATATATAGTTAGTGTACACTATATATATAGCTAGTGTACACACTACCTAACTAGTGCACACTAGTTAACTGGCTAGTGCACACTAGTAACACATCTAGTGTACACTGGCTACTTAGCCAAGGATGAGGCCTTGGCAAAGCCAAGGCCATGGCAAAGCCTTGGCGTGGCCAAGGCGATGCCCTGGCCTTGGCACTAGCGGTGTACACGAAGTTACACTAGCTATTGTACTTAGCCAAGGCTGATACACATAGCTAGGGTACAGCTAGCTATTTATTTAGTTCAAGCAACTTTGTCCTTCAAAAACATGAGGTTGTAGTGTGCACACTAGCTGTGCATCTAATGTACCCTAGAGTTCATAGTCGAAGGAAGCGGTAGCTAATTACCTTATTTTCTACGAGGATTTTCATTTATAGTTCCAAAAATGATGTCCATGGTATTTTTGAAAGTTTCAGGACCATTGCTTCACGATAAAGAGGTTGAATGTTCATTGTTAAGTATTTGGTGTGATGTCTACTTGACTTTGAAAAGTATAAGGCACTGAAAGCCCTCTGCGTCTCTTACGTGGGCCGCAAGTAATGGTAATATGCTTAACTAAATCACCTTAGTGACATTCATTCACGTATACTACAATATCACTATAACTCATTTGTTATGTATATGTCATATCACTGAGATGTATAATGCCACCGGGCACGAGGGTAAGTATGAAGATTTTGCTTTTGAGGATGGATACGTTGTTGAAGAATAACCCAACAAAAACAATCAATGACTATGATTTGGTAATAAAACCAAATGACTACATATTTATAAGTGTGTTTGTTATTTTCGAAATTTCACATTTGCTTATTATATTTGTTTATATAAATATGTCGGGTAATGTTTACAATCCTTGCATATGCACACTTCTATGTTGTTGTCTTTGATTTCAAGACAAATTCTTTGGATATCCTTGACAACGGTATCTTAGGGGACTCGACAAGTACTCAGGGCCCTCTAACACAACTGGTATGCATATTTTTAAATTCTTAATACTTATTTGCCTATCCTACACAAATCTAAGCACCCCGACTTTGCTATTAGCTTAATGTTTATTTTTATTTTGTGCGGAAAAACCATTTTAGTCGGTATTTAAGACCCCATAACCGGTTAAAGCGGCATTGATTGTCATTTAATGTTTGCCGAGCTAGAAATGTTGTGGAGGACAAAAGAAATCATGTTACTGTGCAATATTCGTAATGAGACACCTTGAGACATACAAAGGTGGTGGACTCAAAAAGCTGGAATCTTTGGTTTTAAAAAGGAAGGGGTAAGAAATTTTTGCTTTAAAGATTTATTTAACTGAAGAAAACAAACAACTTCTTCTAATCTTTTTCCTATTTTCCTTTCTACCAGGCTGAACAAAACAAGCAACTTCTGAAGTTAAGAAAGAGATACATCTTTGAAATGCTTACATATCAAACCAATGAAAATAGTGAAAGAGTTGTTAATTCAGCAAAAACACTTTGTGATAAGGTGAAGAAAAAACAAAAATCCTAAAAAAAAATTAGAGTTCTTTTTATATTTGAAAGAGATACATCTTTGCAATGCTTACACACACAGAGAGTTTTCTCCAATGTTGTATTTTATGTTACTTTTAGAATCTTGTTATGTTGGATACTAAAGGGTGTAAATAAAATTTTGGTAGTTATGTTGATATTCTTTTGGTTATCTATCCTTTGACATCTAAAATCTCTATGAAAAGGCCAAGGCCAACACATTTTATCGGATACAAGCCAAGTTCAAAGACATCTAGCTAGTGTGCACTAGCTACCTAGCTACTACACATCTTGAATAAGTTAATTACCTATCATTTGACGTCCAAAATCAATAGGGTACAATAGCTATTTATCTAATGTACCCAGTTGTTATTGAAGTGATATCTTGGGTACATTAGTTAATAGAGAATACAGATGGTTATTTAACATAAATTGTTAGATGTTGATTTCTATTGTACTCCTTTATTTAATGAAATGTTTAATGAAGTAGTAACTTAGTGTACACTAGCTACTTTATCTAATGTACAATAGCAAATTTATAAAATAGATAGAGACAGATTAACACAGGTACGCTAGCTACTTTATCTAATGTACGCTAACAAATTTATAAAATAGGACGAGTAACTTGGGTACACTAGCTACTTTATCTAGTGTACGCTAGCTAAATTATAAAAAAGACATAATAACTTGGGTACCTAAGTTACAATAGCTATTATACACTAAGTTGGAAATGCTATTGTAAACTAAACAATGACATGATCAAACTAAATAACTAGTGTACATTATGTACATAGCTAGTGTACACTATATATATAGCTAGTGTACTTAGCGAAGGTTAATGCCTTGGCATAGACAAGGCCATGGTGGCGATGCCTTGGCGTAGCCAAGGCCAATGCCTTGGCCTTGACACTAACGAAACACATCAAGTGTACAATAGATAACAAGATAGTGAACCTGAGGTATTGACGAGGCATAAATTATAAAAAGACATAACAACTTGGCCTTGGCCTTGGCCACATGGACAAGTTGGCCTTGACCTTGAACTTGTCATGGATTTGGCCTTGGCCTTGGCCTTGGCAAGTCAAGGCCAAGGCCAATTATATCAGTATGTGAATGTATAATTAAAGCTGGCACTTGAACCAAACTAGCTGGCAATTCGAGATCTAAAGAAAATTATATTATACGGTAGATATTATTCATTAAAAAAAAAAACTACAAACAAACAAACCACCTGACAACACTTAACAAATTATTCATTCATGCTCTCCATAAACTTATAGAGTCAGAGTCTTGGAACATATCATGCTTTCTCCGTAAGCTTTAGTTGCCCCACGATCCTTGGCATGTAGCTGAGGAAGAGAATCCCAAATCCATGTTGATTTCTTGCTTTGTTCTTATTGTCCTGAGAATGGGCGGTGAAGTTTATACGAGCTGTTCCACAAACTATAATATCCCTCCTTAATATCTTCTAAGAAACACAGAAATTTTTAGCGGCTCTTTCTTCTTCATAATCTTCAACATTTTTCTTAGACTTGGTGACCTACTCGTACTCATACCGAGAAATTGATTGCTTTTAGATGAAATTTAGAAATAAAAAAGAAGTGAAGATCTAACTTATTTATCTTTGAATCCGTGATTGTTTTTGTTTGAAATTTGGCACTATTGAATCCATGAATTTTTTTTTTGAAATGTAGTTAACTATTGAATACGTGACTGATTTTGTTTGAAATTTGGCACTATTGCTTATGGACAAAATGAAGCAGTACTAGTTGGGATAACTATTGAATCCGTGACTGTTTTTGTTTTTTTATTACTCAACTTGGAACACCTAACTTGGAACACTTGTCCAAAATCAAGTTCAAGGCCAATTAAAGTTTACGGGTATTCAATGTATATAGTGTACACTATATATATAGCTAGTGTACTTAGCGAAGGTTGATGCCTTGGCATAGCCAAGGCCATGGCTGATGCCTTGTCGTAGCCAAGGCCAATGCCTTGGCCTTGACACTAACAACACATCAAGTGTACAATAGATAACAAGATAGTGTACACAAGGTATTGGCCAAGGCCTTGTCCTGCTGCCTAAGCCATTTGGATAGTGTACACTAAGTTACACTAGCTACTTGTGCACTAGCTATTTTATCTAATGTACACGGTTATTATTTAAATGATTTATTAGGTACGAAGCTAAACTAGCTAGTGTATCCAATTGCATTTCACACCCTACCTAACTAGCTAGTGTATATAAATACCTTGTCAAACAAATATTAACGGGTATGTCAATATCTAATAGAGAATACGAGATGGTTATTTAACATAAAGCTGTTAGATGTTGATTTCTATTGTACTCCTTTATTTAATGAAATGTTTAATGAAGTAGTAACTTAGTGTACACTAGCTACTTTATCTAATGTACAATAGCAAATTTATAAAATAGATAGGACCAGTTAACTTGGTACACTAGCTACTTTATCTAATGTACACTAGCAAATTTATAAAATAGGACGAGTAACTTGGGTACACTAGCTACTTTATCTAGTGTACACTAGCTAAATTATAAAAAGACATAATAACTTGGGTACACTAAGTTACAATAGCTATTATACACTAAGTTGGAAATGCTATTGTAAACTAAACAATGACATGATCAAACTAAATAACTAGTGTACATTATGTACATAGCTAGTGTACACTATATATATAGCTAGTGTACTTAGTGAAGGTTAATGCCTTGGCATAGCCAAGGCCATGGCTGATGCCTTGGCGTAGCCAAGGCCAATGCCTTGGCCTTGACACTAACAACACATCAAGTGTACAATAGATAACAAGATAGTGTACACAAGGTATTGGCGAAGGCCTTGTCTGTTGCCTAAGCCATTTGGCTAGTGTACACTAAGTTACACTAGCTACTGTGCACCAGCTATTTTATCTAATGTACACAGTTATTATTTAAATGATTTATTGGGTACAGAAGCTAAACTAGCTAGTGTATCCAATTGCATTTCACACACTACCTACCTAGCTAGTGTATATAAATACACTGTCAAACAAATATTAATAGGTGGGTCAATATGGATGTAAAACGGACAAAATAGAAACATTTGTTAAAAATAAAAATGTATCCAACATAACAAAATAATATTACAATTTGTCAGCTGTCTTGCTTCCTAACAAACTCCCGTACTGCTAGGTCAATATGGACAATACGCTTATCCTCTGGGTCCGTTGCAAGACAAGTATTAAGGGCTTTGATATATTCAGATAGTCCATGCTTCAAGTTTTCAGCACAAATTTCAAGATTCTTGATATTGTCCTGAAATATTTAAGAGAATTGTGGATGAAATTTCAATAGATTTACTGAGAAAAATATTTCACTTGTCAATAATGATCAATAGACTTTATACACAGTAGATAAGTAGCTAATGTATATAAGTGTAAATATTTTACCTCTTGTTGTTTGAGGTACATTCTTGTTGTTGGTCTTCTTGGCTATGATTAAGGTTAATCTCTGTACTTTACCCTTTCCTATCAAATCTTTTTCCATTTCAAAATTTTCTCTACGTGCCATCGGTTCGGTAGTCCATGCTTGATATGCAGGGCAAGTCCTTCTAACAATTGGAGCACCTTGTTGCTCCACACGATCAAGGTAAAGCAACTACAAAGAAAACAATCAACATATGTTAGATTCAATAAGAGAGCAGCTATAAAGAAATAATATAATTTAAGTCGATCACTTACAATTAAAAATGCCGGCGATCGATAAAATAGCTGTTTTCTTTCCATCTAAGCCTTGCAAGCTTCAGTTGATTAATGACATACGCACACCGGTTATATTGTGCGCATTCATTGAAGTCAACATTGGAATCGAAGCAATTCTTGATTAACAAAGCTACACACTTTGTTGTGCTATCAATACATTTGACATAATTATCATGAAATTCATCTTGAACAAATCATTTGCATCCTCGCTCCTCTTAATTTTTTTCACAATGCTAATGGGGGATTAACCATGGTGGGTCACTTCTTCATCATTGGCAAAGCTTGTGCCTTCCACTCTGTCTCCTTATGATTTATAAGCTTTCTATCTTTAAAAGGAAACTCTATTTTCCTCTCACCCCTTGGTAGACCCAAAATGCGTTCTACCTCCTCCTCATCACTGAAAGCTTGTCTCCGTTGCTTAGGGTTATTACGTCATCATTGTGATTGTAGTTTTTGATGACATAGTACCCTATTCTGTGAGTTAGACTTGTGATTTTGAAGTGAAGAAGTGCTTTTAGCCCGTTAGACTCTAACCACTTGAATTTGAGGAGGAGATAATGCGTCGACGGCTTCAACCAATCTTTGTGATTTGCCTCTTATTCTTGATTTTTGGTAGTCATATTTTGAAACGGTTTTCTTGATTTCCTCTCTTTCTTGTCGGGAGATTCCTTCTTATTGCAAGGCTTATGGATCAAGAAAGAATAAAGCTGTATAATTAGATAGTGTACACAAGTTTTACAAAGCAACTTGAAATTCAAACTTGTTTACATTTGCTATAGATTCTAGTAATAAGTGAATTTTTGAACCTTTGTATAATTTGCCTTGTCCATGACCTTAGACATGCCAAGGCCTTGTTTTTGGACTTTGCCTTGGAAGTGTATACTTTTCTAGTTAGATAGTGTACTTTTGTCTAATTAGATAGTGTAGACGAGGGCAATTCCACAACTTATTGTACCTTTGTCCTAATTAGATAGTGTAGACAATACCATTTCCACAACTTAGTGTACTGTTGTCTAATTAGATAGTGTAGACAATGGCAATTCATGGCCTTGACTATGCAGGCCTCTTCCTTGTACCTTTGTCTAATTAGCTACTTTACATTAGCAAATGCTTTGATACACATAGCTAGTGTCACACTAGCTAGTGTACAATAGGTTACACTAGCAACACACGGCTAGTGTTCACTAAGATAACTAGCTAGTGTACACTAAGTTACAATAGCTAGTGTCTGGAGTTACAAATAGATAAAGTAGCTATTGTATCCAGGAGAACAGTGTCAAACAAAATTTTCAAGATTTTTAAGAAAATTTTCAAGATTTTTAAGAAAATGCACCCTTCTACACTGTACAATTATATAGTGTACTCAAGTTTTACATAGAAGCTTGAAATTCCTAGAAGTACCTTGAGTTGGAGTTTCTTTGATATTGAAGAAGATGGACCAGCGGCATCCTCTTTGCCAAATTGATTCAAGATAGTGTTCGCAAACAAGTAGATTCCTAGAATCTAATACGGCTTCTCTTTGTTTTCTTTTTTTTGCATTGCTTCTAATGGTAGTCTACTAGAGCGTCTTGTTTTACGTCATCGCAGTTGATTTTGATTTCGTCGGAGCCCTAGGGATTTTTTGTTGAAGCCACTAGTGTGTTTTTGGTGTTTGTGTGTGAAGGACAACGCTATGAGCGGTGTGTTGGTTTAAGCGTCACCTTCTTTGCCAAATTTTATGGAACGTTGACTGTTATTATTAGAGTATGACCCCACATACGATGCTGCTCAAATGAGAACCAAATTAAATGTTTTCAACAAAAAAAAGAAACACAGACTGCAATAAAAGGTTTTCAACAACTAAATTAAAGAAAGTATTAGTATAACTAGTGTACACTAAGTTACACTAGATAAATATCTAGTGTGCTCTATATACCTACACACAGTTAGTTTACACTAAGTTACAAATAGCTAGTGTACACTAAGTTAGAAATGCTATTGTAAACTAAACAATGACATGATCCAACTAAATAACTAGTGTACATTATGTACATATCTAGTGTACACTATATATATAGCTAGTGTACTTAGCGAAGGTTGATGCCTTGGCATAGCCAAGGCCATGGCTGATGCCTTGGCATAGCCAAGGCCAATGCCTTGGCCTTGACACTAACAACACATCAAGTTAACAATAGATAACAAGCAAGTGTACACGAGGTAATGGCGAGGCCTTGTCTGCTGCCTAAGCCATTTGGATAGTGTATGCTAAGTTACACTAGCTAGTGTGCACTACCTATTTTATCTAATGTACACAGTTATTATTTAAATGATTTATTGGAGTACGAAGCTAAACTAGCTAGTGTATCCAATTGCATTTCACACACTCCTAACTAGCTAGTGTATATAAATACCTTGTCAACCAAATATTAACGAGGTAAACCTTTTTCTTATATTCAATAATGAATATAATATCTATAATTAAATGAAAAAAAACATAAAAATCATTATCCAATAACAAAAATTATAACCAAATTATTCACTATCATCATCATCATTATTATCAACATTATTATCAAAATTCTTATCCTTTTACGGACAATTACGCTTGTCATGAGTACCCATTTTGTTACAATACCCGCATAATCTCTTAGTTCTTTGTTTTTCGATGATTGACTTCTCAGGGCACTCATAATCCTCTTCCTCCCACACCCTTTGTTACGAGCTTCATTGGGAGGCTTGAGCGTGATATCATGCGGAATCGCTGCACCAATTAAACTCTCAATACTTGACCTTATTCTTTGGAACAACATTTGTTCCTCTCCGATCACGTAACTCATGTTTCAAATCCTTCAAAACCTTTTCAACATGGTCCATATCATTGATGTCCTTACCTGCTAATCCCATGATTGCGTTGAAATTTAACCAAATATCATTCAACTTGTCACCAAATGCACCCATTTTTGCACGGTCCTACGATACACCGGCCCACTGTCACTAATGATGCTCGACGCTCGGCATTCTTCATCCGGCGATTAAGTACATGATCTCTAGGAATCTTGTTTACATTATCCAGTTTTAAGGCAAAAAAAGCATGCCTGCAACAAAATCCCAACTCTCTCGAAAAGCTTGCATGAACAATCTATGTGGTTAGTTCCTATCATGTGCTTCACTGCATAAATATTCGGTAACTAATAAGTACGCATGTACTATAAACAAGCTGCAAATGCTATTTGAAACAACACTTGGTAAAAAAAATCACATACCTCAAATTCTTTTCCTTTCAATTTACTATCTGTCAAAATCAAAATCTTATAAGAATCGTCACGGAGGTCATAGACTTCATCCCCACATTATAACAACTTTCCTTAATTTCATCTTGAATCAAATAAAATATATCGCGCGTGTAAATCTCCATGACATCTTTCTCAATCAACAGAGGAGTCTCTGCTTTTGGCAATTGTGTCAAACACTCATAATTTAATCTTTTGTTGGTGTTCTGTTGCTTCTCCATTGCCGTCTCAAAACGGACGTAAAACTCTGTCAACGTGTCCTTCTCCATGCTATACTTGCCAAAAAATGCATTTGCACTCTCTGACCATGAAGTTGTACGCGGTATACCTAACAAAGGATCATCCACTGAAATATGCGAGAATCCAATAACTTCTGTTCTCAACCATACTTCTTAACCACTCATTATTGTTTAAATCATATTCTTCCATATGATTTCCGACCCTCTTCAAATTCTGATGCATCTATATTTTCATTCCAAACATATTCTTTTATCTTGGACATAAAATCCAACTCCTTGCACAAATGTGGACCAACCTTCACAAATGATAAACATGATAACAAACAATAAGAATGCAAGTCAATATTGTAATAAGTATATTGAATGCATTAGATAAACTAACTAGTGTACCTAATAACAATGAATTGTGTTCTTAGTGTACACGGCTAGTGTACACTAAGAAAACTAGCTATTGTACACTAGATCACTAGCTAGTGTACATTAAGTTACAACGGCTAGTGTACACAAGTGCTTGGCCCAATACTTTGTCCTGGCCTAAGGCATTTGGCTAGTGTAAACTAGATAACAATCGAGTGTACACTAAGTGAAACTAGCTAGTTTACATTAGCCAATGCTGATACACATAGCTAGTGTACGCTAGCTAGTGTACACTAGGTTATACTAGCAACACGGCTAGTGTTCACTAAGATAACTAGCTAGTGTACACTAGGTTACGCTATTAGCAATACGGACTAGTGTTCACTAAGATAACTAGCTAGTGTACGCTAAGTTACAATAGCTAGTGTACTGAGTTACAAATAGATAAAGTAGCTATTGTATCCAGGAGAACGAGTGTCAAACAAAATTTTCAAGATTTTTAAGAAAATGCACCTTTGTTGGTAGTTTGTTCATGATATGCCACATGCACCAACGATGCCTTGCGATGCTTGAAAACGGCGGTATTGCTGTTTCATGGCGGGACATTGGTGCGTGATTAAAACGAGTGGTTCACGACCCATAGCTTTGTAGAAAATTTGGAAAACCCATGTGTAATGAGGAATATCTTCCTTTGATAGAAGTCCCTTTGCAAATGTTACACATTTCTGTGGTTATCAACGCCTTGCGAGAATGGTGCATAAACCATATTGTACCTAATGATTAGAAATATAAAGAAAATCACTCGGTAATAGCAAATATATGATGATTGATGCATAATCTAAAACATTGAATATCACTTACTTATTTGTACCAAGCGTAGCATCAAATGATATAACATCACCAAATACTTCATAATTCTGCGGCCTATTGGATCGGCCCAAAACAGCTTGGTCAAGTGACACGATGAATCAGTGTCATATTCGTAATAAAAAGCCCCAATTTCTTCCTTCTTTGCCTTAAACTTGTCCGGTATAATGCGGGCATCTTTCTTCCCAATGCCTTCTTTCAAATCCCTATTCCAGGTTCTAAAATGCGTGACGGTGGCACCAACATTTTCATAACCCCCAACAATCTCTTTCATCAAGCCATAAGCTTGAGATGGACCTATCTTCACCTTTGATGCGTCAAAGGCAAAAGTCTTATGCACAATTGACATTTCCCTCTTTACGGATTTCAAGAATTGCTGCCTCCTGCACCAACTAATTTGTGATTGTGTGCCTCAACAAAATTATACACAACTACTCCCTCCTTCTCATTCTTACCCACACGCTTCAATGCAATCATAGCGTTACCGCCACATCTTGAAAACATTTTCTTCCGATGCTGTCTCCTGCTATCACCTTCATTAGAATCACTTTTTTCTATTTGATTATTGACAAACCCTTGTCTGTG